>JAKSZT010029748.1:2264903-2283170 GCA_026826555.1 Tolypeutes matacus | reverse complement strand
TCGCTCAATGACTTCTTGATGTCATTTATCTCTTTAACTATATTCTCTTTCATCTCATTAATTTGATTTTGGAAATTTGTGCTCATCTCACTGATTAGTTCTCAAATTCTGCATCTCTTCTGGGACTTTGCTGTATTCCTTTTCTTGAGCCATGTCTTCTATTTTCTTAGTATGGTCCGTAATTTTTTGTTGGTGCTTAGGCATCTAGTTAGTTTGTATTTTACTTAGATGCTCTATCTCTTTTTCTTTTTTTTATGGGGTTTTAGTGGCAGGAGGCTGTGAGTTACCACAGCTCTTTGATTTTTGGCTCAACCTTGATTGTTAGGATTGTTCTGCTGGTTGCTCAAAACTGGGCACTGGACCCAGTAATTGGTTGTAGAGTCGTTTCCTAGGGCCTTGGGCAGGGAGGCTATAGAGGCCAGGAAAAGCCTCTCCTACTTATTAATTTTTTTATGTGCACTTCCTTGGTCTGCCAGGGGATGGCGCTTGTAGGCAGCTCTCAATTCAATGCCTGGTCGGAGCGTATTTGTTGTGACACAGACCAGATCAATGTGATAGAGCTTCCTGTCCGGGGGCTAAGAGCCCTGTGATTCAAACTTTCTGAGACAGTTCTCCAGACTTCTCTCGTAGCGCCCCCCTTTTCCCAGCTAGGAAATATTTCCACTCACTTCTGAATCCTCAACAGTCAGTCCCTGTTAGTAGAGGAGGAGATTGGAAGGTTTGTGTATCTTTAGCCCCTTGCAGGCTCCAAGGCAAACAATGGCGCAGCCCCACCCGGCCTGGAAGGGCTCTCGGGACAGGGCAGACCAAACCTGGGAGTCCAAAGCAGGGTCAGCCCCAGGCTCTCTCTCCCCTCCCCCGTGGTGTCCTCAACAATTAGTCCAGGCTAGAAGAGAGGGAGGTTTCGAGGGTCAGATTTCTCCAGTCCTTCCTAGGATCCCAGGGCAAACCGCCGTGTGGAAGGTCCGTGGGGCTCCGCAGCCCATATTTACAGGTCAGAACCCGAGTCAGCCTAAGGCTGTGTCCCTCTCTCTCCCCTATCCTGGAGTTGTAGATCCCTGGAGCCCCCTTTGTCTGTAGCCACAGGCCCAGTGGCCCGAGAATTCTAAAGCATGTGGGGGAGGGTGCCGGCAGCAGCAGTCGCTGCTGGTTCCAACTCACGGTTCTGTCGTCGTGATTTCCCTCTTCTGTCCCTCTCTCTTCTGGGTGGTGTGCAGCCTTCACCTGCTGTCCTAAACCCTAGAAGATCTATTTCGGGGCTGTTTCAGCCTGTCCTCTAGCTATTTTTCTGGAGAAGAGATTCCCGTGTCTTACTAGTCCGCCATCTCCCCGGAAGTCCTCCTGCTGGCTTTTGTAAAGGGCATTTATTTGGGGTAGGAGTTTACAGTCACAAGGCCCTAAGGAGTCCAGCTCAAGGTACAATAAAGAGGGACTTTCTCACCCAAAGTCATTGGCCACATGTGGAAGCAAGACGGCGGGCGATGTCTGCGAGGGTTCAGCCTTCCTCTTAAGGCTCTGTGGGCCCAGCTTCTTCCGACCTCTGCTGTAGGCTGGCATGAGGCTCGTCTCTCTTTCCAGGGCTCATTTCTTTCCGGGCTCAGCTGCCCTGGTCTCTCCACAAGGTCAGCTGTAGGCCATTAGATGAATGGCTCAGCTCTCCCTGGGGTTCCAGCATCAAAACCAAGTTCTCTCCTCTTATGTGCCTTTTTCTGTGTATCTACTTCCCTGTAAGAGTCTATTTTATTGGCTTCCCCAGGGATGCGCTAATGACGTAGTTGAATCAAAGCCCTAATCTTGACATAATTTAATCAAAGGCATCTCTGCTGAATCCAATACAATCAAAGAGGATCATGCCCAGAGGAACAGACCAATTTACAAACACAATCTGTATCTCATTTTGGAATTCAGTTCTTTACAAGGAACCTTTGGAGGAATATTATTGCAGATGAAGAAACTGAGGTACAGAGGAGTCAAGGCACTTGCTGGGTTCACATAGCCAGCAGGCAGCGTGCTCTTCCCTCCACACCAGTTGTCTTCCACCATAGCTCCCAGGTCGGCAGCATCAGCACCACCGGGTAACTTGCTGGGAATTCAGATTCTTGGGCCTCATTCCAGACTGACTGAATTAGAAACGCTGGGAGTGTGTCAGGTCCTCCCTGTGATTCTGATGCACACTTGAGACTGAATTAGAGAGATTCCAAGGTTATGGAGACCTGACTATTAAGCTGGAACATAAAGCTCCTAAATACCACAGGGTGCTGGGGAACGGAGAGGGTAATAGGCTGGGGTCCTGCAGGAAGGTTTGTGGATGGGATGGACCTAGATGTAGTCTAGAAGGACGGTAGAATTCAGAGAGGTGGAGGAGAGTGAAGAGAACGTAAGCTGGAAGGAATTGTGCACAAAAAGCACGGTAAGGGGAGTGGATTTGGTTCATGCAGAAGTGTCAGAGCCTGAACTAAGTGAGGCAGAGAGAAGGGAAGTCAGGGAAGAGTGAGTGGTGGCCCACGCTGAGTTCTGTGTCAGTGCTTGTGCACGTGCGCATGGAAGGCTTTGCTGCAGCATTGATCTATTGCCAATGAGCAGCTGAGTGATCCATTCAGCTTAAGATATTAGGAAGGAGTTTGCTAAGATGGAGGATTTTCTAAGCTTTTACATTTCAGTGAAAAAAAAAATAGGGGTACATTTCAAGTGCAAGGAGTGTGGATGTGCACGTGTGTTTTTGTGTGTTAGCGAGCATGTAGTGCGTATGAATTACTGGGATGGAGCAGCCCCTTCCGTGGACAGCTGCCTCCAGTGATGCTTGTGGAGAAGCAGGGAGGAGCTAGGACGCTGGTTAATTTGCTGAGGCAGAGTACCTCTGCTCGTCTTTTACGTTCACCCCTTTTTCGGGGGCAGTAAAGCGTCTTTCCTGATCAGTAGGAATCTATTCTCCTCAAATCTTGCAGCTGCTCTTGCACAGTGTTGGCAAGAGTACAAATGAGGAGAAACTGCTGAGATTCAATTTCCTGGAATTTCTTAGCAATATATGCAAAATGATGCTTGTTCCATTTAGGCACTGTGAGAATAGTTTCCATTTCTAAGGAAATGTTCAGAACAAATGTTAAGCTCATAGTCTTTCTCCTTCAAAGAATTGTATAAAATCGTCTTTACTTCTTTATATCATGTTACTTCTGGCAGAAAACGACTTCTAAAGAAATATTTTCTTATACTTTGCAGTAGATTGGAAATGCAGAGAGACTAGAGACTTAAAGTGTATAACTTTAAAGCCTGAGCTGTGCTCCTGTGAGCGAGGCTGGGGATATGGAGTCAGGCAGAACTGGTTTTAAATTTTAATAAGACTCCCATGTACCTGCTCTGTGGCCTTGGGCAAGTCACGTTTCTCCAAACCTTAGGAGAAACAGAAACAACCTTAAAGAGTTACGAAAAGGATTAGAAATAATGTATTTAAAGCAGATTGCATCCTGGGCACAGTGGAGATCGCTTAACAACAGTTAAGATTATCTAATACACTTAAAAATTCTGTGGTCTCCTTAACCGGCAAAAACGAGCCTATTTCCTTTTAGGGAAATGCAGGCCAGACGTCTTTGGCACGTCTGCATCTTTGAGGCTGACCACACCTGCAGGGCAAGTCTCCCGGAGTGGAGCCGCTGAGGCACAGAGCAGAAGCGTTGGTGACTTTGCTAAACATTGCCAGTGGCCCCTGAGGGGGTTATTCCAGCTTACCCTCCCCCAGGAAGGTGCACTGTGGAAGCTTCGACGCGTCTTCCATCAGGAGGGGCCCTTTGAATCTGGGAGGGCTGTGTCTGCTCCAGCGCGTGGTTATGGCAGAATCGATGCGCTGTGATTTCCCAGGCTATGCCACAGAAGGCCACGGAGCTTCCACCCGAGTCTCCTGGGATGTGAACCGTGTGGAAGGCGCCATCAAGAAGGAAGCCCACGGGACGCGGCTGTGGCTCAATCAGTAGGGCTCCCGTTTACCATATGGGAGGCCCCGGGTTCGGTTCCCAGGGCCTCCTGGTGAAGGCAAGCCCGCCCGCACGGCGTGGTTAGCTGACCCAGCGAGCACAAGCAGCAAGGGGGGGATAAATGAATAAATAAAAAATCTTAAAAAAAAAAAAAAAAAAAAAGAAGGAAGCCCACCATCGGATACCACCATGCTGGAGAGGCCCTGTTGAGCTGAGCTTCTGGCCTCAGGAACGGCCGACTGCCCGCTGTGCCAGCGAGACGTCGTGCTCACCCAGCCCGGCGGATCAACGCCAGGCTGCACCCACACGAGACCCCAAGGCTGCCGGCCACGTCCCCCCGAATCCCCACGCTGGGTTAGGTGCTAAGCTTTGGGGTGCTGTGTCTTGCAGCAACAGTAGCCTGTGGATGTGGTTCTCACATCTTTTTTTCAGCCTCCCCAGAAAACCTTCCATAGGAGAGCTCCCTAGGTTTCCCAGGGCTGGCTGCCGTTTCCAGCTCACTTGGCAACTCCAGTCCTCTCCAACCCAAGAACACACAGGAGAGGGTGAGTAAGAATGACTTCCATATAGGGACAACCCAGAATCGGTTCTAGTTTCTATTTAAAAGTTATTGATTAGCTGACCGTCGTGCTTCAGCAGCACAAAAGCTTGCGAGTCTTTCTTTGGTGTCAGAGACTTTGGTGTGAGAATTTGGGAAAGACGCTTCATCTCTCTGAGCCTCAATTTCTTCGTCTGTGTTGATGATACTTAGTTCACAGGGTTCTCGAGGCTTTAAGTAATATAATGTAGGGAAAACGCCCACTACAGCGGTGGACGCTATAGCTGAAGTCGTAGCAACAGGAGTTTCCCCTAACCTCTGCCCCCCGGCTGCGTGCCACTCAGAGCTGAGCTACGGTAGACTCACTGCCCGGAGCCGCTCCTGGGGGCATCCTTCTACCAGACGAGGATTTGTGGACGCCTCCTCCCGGGCTGTCCTGGCTCCAGCCTTGCCCTCCGTTTGCCGCCAATCAGGGAGAGCGAGTAAGCTGCATCCGGACGCTTCTCCGCTCAGAGCCCCCTGACGGCCCCCATCGCACCCAGGGAAAAGCCGGAGTTCTTCCAGTAACCCCAGCCCTTTCACCTTCACCTCAGCCACCTGGCTCCACCCACTTGGACCTCCTGTTCCTTGACCCGCCTCGAGTCCACCACGCTGTTGTGTGGATCGCACCTGCAGGAGGCTCCCAGCCAAGGGGGCGGGAGGAGGGGGAGTCCTGCCCAGGCCGCACTTGCCACGTTATACCCCCAGCTTGACGGACACAAAGGCGCCTCCCTGGGGCAGCAGCCCTCACCTCCCATGGCGTGCTGCTGCCCCAGGGCCTTTGGACTTGCCTTGAACTCTCTTCCCTCACAATGTCTGACTTGCTCATTAACTTCCTTCAGGTCTCTCCAAAGATGCTGCCTTTTCAGAGAAATCCCCCGGACCTGTGGCAGTAGAAACCCCCATGCTCCCTGCCCTGCTTTGTTTCCTCCACATCACTTATTACCATCTCACATTCTTCATTTGCTCTCCCCTCTCTGGAACGTAAGTCTAGAACAGTGGTTCTCAGGTTGGCTTCTGAGCCGGCAGCATTTGCGTCACCTGGAAACTGTTAGAAATGCAGATTCCCGGGCCCACCATAGACCTGATGAATCAAGCTGTGGAGGAGGGGCCTAATAAGCTAAGTTTTTTTTTTTTTTCAATTAAGTTAGAAATTTTATTCAATAACCAATATACTGACAGAATTCAATAAATACCATCTAGATAATATTTGTTCAGTGCACAAAAAAGGAGAAAATGGTAAGGAAATTACTTGGGCATGGACTTCAGAGTAAGAACAGAAATGAGCAATTAATTATCTAGCCTCAAATCCTATATCCATTAAAAATTTGTTACCTTCTAAATCAAAGCTGATAACAGTGACTAGAACATGCACTTTATTTACCTAGATGAAAGTTACACTGAGCTGTAGTAACTTTAAAGATTCTGTGACTTGGGCATTGGAGAGAGGAGACCTAGAAAGGAAAAGGACTTGTGCTTAAATTTCAAATTTTCTTTGTTATGGATTGAATCATGTCCTCAAAAAGGACATGATGAAACCCTAAATCCCTGGCCTGAGGCTGTGAACCCATCTGCGTGTAGGCTCTCTGAAGACATCATCAGTTATGCTAAAGCAAAACAAACCAGGGTGGGGCTTAACCACCTTGGGGCAGCACAGAAGGCACGGGGGGGGGGGTCCTGTAGGTCACCCCAGCAGTGCTGGGTGCGGGGCCGCGGAAGCTGTGCCCGCAGTCAACGGTCACTGGGTCTCAGGTGGCCCAAGCACTCACGGCACCTGGCTGTGCTTGGAGGTGGGACAGGGCCTGGAACGGCCAGCGTGCCACATGGAATTCTCCCTTCCTTAGAGTCTGCTTCACCAGGAGCTGGGGAATTGGAAATACATGTTCTTCTCAGCTCTCTCTGTCTTTCCTGGCATTCAGGCTGCAGACTTCTCAGGTGCCTTGGGAAAATTTAACTTTTTAGGATTAATTCTGCTTCCTTCCCTTCAACTCTATAAACAAGTGCCTAGAGAAGGTGTTTTCCCCAATTGCTCTCTCTCGCTTTCTTCACCTCTACTCGACCCACAGGTGCATCTTGGTCAGGAAAAAGCCACAAACTCCAGGAAACGATGTAAACCAAGAGAACATAGGAACACAATTTTAAAAATCAGTCTGTGAGCAACTTTGTGGGACAATTGATCCAGTTTCATATACACAAAATAGCAAGGGAAAAAGTGTATAGCATATTTAAAGAGATGATGAACATATGTATAACATAACATTATCTGCTTTTTTCCAGATTCTAATATATTCATTTCGAAACAAAAATTAATTATAAGTCAATTGAAATGATGTATATCTGATAACAAACCAGGAAGATAATAGACATAAATCTTATAATATCATAGTAATCTGGGTCTTGACAAGCCCCCAGGTAGTTCTGACAGACACTCAGATTTGAGGAGGCCTGGTCTGGAATAGGAGAGAAAGCGCTTCCTCTGTTCCTTTGCTGGGGCCTCCTCAGACCTTAGGAAAATACCTAATTTATATAGTAGGTGCTCAACAAATACTTGCTGAATGCATTTATGAGCGCTCTCCAGGTACAGGGCATCTTTTTAAGTGCTTCGCAAGTAGTAACTCATTCAAGCTGTAAACTGGGTTCTGTGATTCTCCCATTTTATGGCTGAGGAATCTGAAACACAGAGAGGCTAGGTAAGGGGCCCAAAGTCACACAGCCAGGTACCCAGAGCTCAGGTTTAACTGCAGGACATACCGCCTCTCAACAGGACCAGGGGGCCCCGGCACAAAAGAGTCAGGCTGCTCTGGACTGCCAAGTAGGGGGAGCTTTTTATGAAAAGAGAGCAGAAGGGAAGATTTGGGGGTACGCCTGTCCTGAGAGGGACTGGGGGCTGAAGGAATTCCAAGCCAGGCAGCAGGTGATGCAGATCTAGTCCATTCTGCCCGCTTCCTAGTTGTGTGGAATTGGCAAGCCTTTCTGACTCTCTGAGCCTCAATTGCTCTGCCTGTGAAGTGGGCGTGAAGCCAGGGGTTTGGGAATGTGGGACAGGATGGGGCTACCGCTGGCTCCTACTAGCTGCACAAAGCAGGACCGTTGGCATCCCCTGGGCCTATCTCCGACTTGTGGCGACGAGTCCTGGGGTGCTCAGAGCCGCCTCACCCTGACAGCTTACCCCTGTAAGTGTCCCCCCGTCTTCCCTCCTTCTGACCCAGAGCATTCTCTAATGCGAAGGGAGCCCCCTGGGGCTTCTAACAGGCTTGCCCTCGAGTCCAGGGAAGTTGGTTCCTGCTTTCGTGTCCCAGGCTGCTAAGCAAACACCATGGACTGGGGTGCCTGAGACAGTGGGAGTCTCTCGGCTTACAGTTTTGAGGCCATGAGAATGTCCAAGTCGGCATCCCCGAGGCGGTGCGTCCGCCCTGAAGCCTGTGGAGCTCTGGGGCTGGCTGCCAGCGCCTCGTGGCTCCTCTGTCTCTCTCTCCTGGGTTCCTCAGTGTCCACCCTCTCGCTTCCGGTGCCTGTCTGAATTCCACTCCATTTCTAAAGGACCCCAGGATTAGGGCCCATCCCGACTGGGGCGGCACAGCTCCTTGACGGAGGGGCCTCATCTAAGTCCTGCCTACAGAGGGCTCACGCCCGCGGCAAAGGCTGAGCTTAGGAGCTTTTCTGGGGCCCACACAGCTCCAAGCCACCAGTGTCCTTGGGACGACCCTCAGTTAATGGGGAGCAGGAGCTACCAAACGGGTGCCCCAGGTACCAGTCTTGTAGAGGGCATTCGGGGCTGCGCAGGGGCTTCTGGGGGCGCACGGCAGCAGAGTTCCAACAACGCAGCCCTGGTGTGGCTTTTGCTCCCTCACTTGTACTTCTGGGAGCAGCTTCCAAGTAGCTCATCTACCTCCCAGTCTGTCTCGGCCAAAGGCTCTGCTTTCTGACAGGGAGGACGTAGTGCTGAGGGAGCACCGCTGGGTCAGCTCCCGCATCCTTGGGCTGTAACTGCCCACAGCAGCCTGAGTTCTGGCCAAGCCTAATTGGGCAGACAGGGAAACAGCTTCCCCCTTCCCTCTTGGCGATCAGCTCATCCATTCCCCGCTTCTGACATCTCTCCTTTTGGGTTCAGATGCTGGGGCCCAAGGGCACACTTTGAATGGGTTGTACAAAGTGTGGGGCTAAATAACCCAGAGAATCCAGTGGTGGAGGGTGGACTGTGGTCAACAGGACCAATAGGGAACGTTTTCTCATGGACCATAACAAATGTATAATGCTAACACAGGCTGCTAGTCGTCGGGTGGACTAGCGTAAACGGTACCAAATGTGAGACACGGGCTAGAGCTAGACGTAATATTTTGATGATGCTCTTTCATAGTTTTTGACAAAAGTTTCTCAACAATGCAAGGTGTTGGTAGTGGGGTGATGTATGGGAGCCCTGTATGATGCTACGCATGTTTGTTTTGTAAGTTCACAACTTTTACTATACACTTATTGTTTATCTATGTTCATGTATGAATGCTATACTTCCATAAAATGTTATTAAGAAGAAACTTGCTGGGAGTTTGGCCTTTGTCCTTCAGATTCAGAAAAGGCCGGCCAAGAAAGCCCCGCATTGCCTGCCGTGTAGGTCGGAGAGATGAGCTCGACTGCCGGCAGCTCACGTGCCCAGCTCGTCTTCGTCTCCTGCCCGGCTGGCGGCACCCAGCTCACCTCACACCACTCCCACACAAGTAAGAAGGAATCAGCTGTCAAAGAGCAACGCAAGGACCACGTCCCTTTCTAAAAGGGGCCCCTGAGGTTACTTCTGGGTGACGGGGTTAAGGGTGATGCTTCTTTTTTCATTTAGGTGTATCTATTTTCTAGATTTTTCTATTAATTCCTTGGAACATCTATTTTTTTGTGCAACATAAAAGGTTAAAAAAATAATTCAATAGCACAGATAGTTTGTGAAATAAAAAATGGACCATTATATATTATATAGAGATATGTGATTCTTAGGTACATGTATGAGATGCTTATTTCATTCCCCAGTTCTTAAGGACACTGAATACTCGGCCCAAGTCCTTCTGCCAAGCCCGATCCCCACCCCTGACCCCACAGCAGCTTTACAGAAACAAGCTTTAATCTTAAGACTCGATTTTCTGCCAAAGAACAGAGTAAAAAACAGGCAGAAGCGACAGGCCTTTGCTGCCTGGGTAGAACTGTTAGGGAGGTACTCAACAGTGTGTCCTGCAGCTGTGCAGATGTGACGCACTCCACAGCATTCGAGCTTGAGAATAATAAAGAAAAGAAATGCCCAGTCAGCACCTAGCATGCACTACACGGGGCTCTAATGCTTTCCCTGTCAGCACATTCTGACTGCACAATGAATTTATGGGGTTGTTATTATCCTCCTTTTAGAGACTGAAAATGAGGCACAGATAAGCTAAGTAACTGGCCCAAGGTCACACAGCTAGTAAAGGGCAGGGCAGATAAACCCAGAACTTCTGGCTCCAAAACCCTGCTCTTAATGAACACGCTAACTTTTCTCTCTGTGCTTCTTTTTCTCTCAGTGTGATGACTTCTTTCAAGATTGAACTGTGTCCCCCAAAAGGCGTGCTCCAGTCCCGATTCCAGCCCTGCGCATGGGGACTTATGTGCAGCTCGGGACCTTGAAGCTGTTGAGTTGACACGGTCAAGCTGGAGGAGGGCGGGCCCTGCGCCTCGGCGACTGTGTCCTTGCAGGAAGAGGGGGAGAGATGGTCAGGTGAGGAGGCAGCTGGGGCTGCGCTGCCACAGGTCGAGGGGCGCGGTGGCCGCTGGCTGCTGCCCGAGGTCAGGGGTGCGGCGTGGGGCAGATCCTCCTCGGTTTGGACTTCCAGCCTCTGGAGCAGGGCTTCTGAGCTGAAACGCAGAGAGCCGCTGCTCTGGTGCGGACGTGAGAGGCTCATTAAATGACACACAGGGCAGTGTGGACCTGCAAGGGTCCGTGGTTTTCACCTGGCTGCAGCGGGGTCCATGGGGAAAAAGGTGAGGAGACGAGAATTGTGGTGTCAAGGCGGTAAGTCCGCGTTCCAGCAGCCCTGGCCAGCGCAGCCTCCCTCTACCTCACGGGCATGAGCAAGGAGGGGTCCTGGCCCCGGGCTCTCCGTCCACCCGGCTCCCAGCAAACCAGAGAGGCCCTTCTCCGGGCCGCGCTGTGTGTAGGCCTGCCCTCCTGGACAAGCTGCCACGGGCCCCCATCGATTCTGGGGGCTCAGTGGGCAAGCAGGGCCCGGGCCCTGTCCTGTGTGGAGCCCCCGAGCCCCCCTCCAGGGGCATATTCTCAGGGCATTTCTGCCTCCCTTGTCACCCAAGTGCTGGCTCTGGTTCTCTTCTTGCAAACACCCTGCTGGATCTTCAGTTGTGCTAGAACGAAGGCTTTTTACTTGGGCCTGGGGCTGATCAGGGTGGCTGAGCTGTAAAGGCATCCTGGTGCAGCCCCTCCCACCGGGGTGAGAGCTGGAGAAGGACACGCCAACACCACGCAAACCGTTTGTCCTCTCGCAAGCAGGCGTGGGCCAAGCAGGGGCAGGCGGAGCTGTGGACTGGAAGGTGGAAAGGCAAGAGCCAGTGCCCCTTTAGAATCACTTGGCAGTGATGGTTAAAATGCCTGGAATCGGAATTTCCCAGATTTTATGCATACTACTGTTTGAGATCCTTTGCTCTGCAGGCTCCAGAAAATTTTGGCTTCACCCATGAGCTGGCATCGCACCCTTGACCAAAGGAAGTTATGGAGCCCATCGGGGCAGCCAGAGCAAGCCCCGTGGATGTGCCCCGGCTGAAAGGGTGGCAAAGAGGGCGTGTGTGTGTGTGTGTGTGTTTCTGGGGTTCATTCATAGGGTAGTCAGGGGGAAAGCAGATCACTTGTTGATGGAGGGTGGGTAAAAAGATTTTGTTCAGGAAAATTATCTAAAACTTAGGAATGAAGTAAAAAAAATGATTGCCTGGCATTTCCTTTCTTTTTCTTTTTATTGGAGAAGTTGTGGGTTTACAGAACAATCACGTACAAAATATAGGATTCCCATACCCCACCCCACCACCACAGCTTGTGTCGGTGTGGAGCTTCTGTTACAGCTGAAGACAGCACTTTTCATAATTGTACTATGGAAGCCCCTGGTTTAACTTAGGGTCCACTGCCTGTGTCGTGAAGTTCCATGGATTTTAAAAACATATATTGCCTGACACTTTAATTCCACGCTAGAGCATTTCTAACAAGCCTGCCTCAGGGTCATCCTGCTCTCAGGGAATGTAACTTTGACTTTCTGCTCACAATCAATTACAGCCCATTTGTTTTACAGTCTGAAAAGTTTGAGATTAAGTTGTTTCACTCTAATAAGGGACAGATGTTTTTTCTTGTCCAGTGGAGAAGATAAGCCCAAAGATTAAGGTTTTACTGCCTTGTAGGAAATTAATCAGTATTGTATCTGACTTAGCAATCTTATTTCAGAATTCCTTTTTGAAGTTTCTTATATCCTTGTGGAACTGGCCTTGTCTTGCTACTAGTACTCTCATTAATGAATTAAATAAATTTTCACATGAGAATTGAGATTTTAATAATCTGCAGGTTATGCTTCCACAAAGTGTCCTGCGTTTTTAGGTCTGAGGAGTAAGCTGAGGCCCTCAGCAGGAAGCCGTCAGGTGATGAGTGAAATTGATTAGGAACAGACTGGGAGGTGCAGCTCTGGAAAGGTGGAGGTGAGCAGTGCAGGGTGAAAACCACAAACCCGACAAGGCCGTCAGGTGCCGTAGAAGGCATTTAGCCCCACTGGCCTGGACCATTCTGAACCAGTCACTAACCCACTGTGTTCGCCTCTTGCTCTGGCTGTTAGGAAGCTCAAAGGCAAATTCTGTGCTCCATTGCTCTTTCTTTCTTCAGCCAACAGTTTTTGATTTATTTTCCTCCTGTCTTGCTTTTTTGATATTTGGTCTCTTTTTGTTTTGTGTATATTTAGGGATATTTTCTACGTTTTTATTGTGAGTGGCTTTAAATTCCTGTTGTAACTTAGTACAATACAATAAAGATCTAAGTTGGCATGGCTGCTCACAATTATTAGGCTCTTTACACTTATTTTATTTTCGTTTTTGGTTAATGTCTGTAGTGTCCAATGTTAGAAGTTAGAGCCACAGGTTTCATCACGTTCCATTTTTGCTGTCACATTAGGAGAAAGCTAGTCTCAGACTGAAGCTAACCAGTTAGACACAAACTTAAGTCGGCACGACCAGGGAAGGCAGGTGGGGAAGAGAGCTGGCTTACAGAGCCCCTGTTCGGCGGGATAGAGAAAGCCCTGGTTCTTTGCCCCGTGGGAGCTCATGGTAGCAACTTGCATGAAACACAGGCTTGCCAGAGGCCGCGAGGCAGCGGCAGTGCGCAGGGTTTGGCCTCCATCCAGGAGGAGTGAGGAGGAGCGAGGGGCCGAGAGTCCTGCATGCCAGGCGCTGGGCTCAGGCCATCTGAGCGCCAAGTCTCCGCCCATCGCCCGAAAGCACATGGGCCTGCTAAATTCTTAGACCCTCTTTGGGAGATGTTGTCGGGGGAGAGGGGGTATCTCTAGTTCCAGCTAATCCACATGTCTAGACCATCACTGATTTCACCAAAGAAAATCAATTTTTAACGACTGTTATGCTAATTAATAAAATCCCTGGTGTGGCTGGAGATAGAGACAGCTGGAGCGCTGGCAGTAGCCATGTCCAGTGCTTTTGATCACCCGGATGGGGCGGCCCACCTCTCCTGGGGTGTAGGTGAAAACTAAAGCCCACACACCACAGTGTCCCGAGAACTTACCGACCACCTGACACCCATAATGGGCGTAAACTCACTGAAGCTCCATCAGCTGGTGTAGGAATTGCATTATAAGCCTTTCTTAGAATCCGCCTTGATCAAAATTAAGGTTGATAACTTCCACAGCAGCCAGCTTGAAAGAGTGGGAAGCCGTCGATGCCAGTGCTTTTGAGAAGATAAGGCCT
Source organism: Tolypeutes matacus (assembly GCA_026826555.1). NCBI lineage: Eukaryota > Metazoa > Chordata > Mammalia > Cingulata > Chlamyphoridae > Tolypeutes > Tolypeutes matacus. The sequence goes on along the minus strand of JAKSZT010029748.1, from coordinate 2,269,661 downwards.
TACATAGATTAGCAAATAGTTACATGTCAGTTAAATGTGGGGTTAAACTTACAGTTAACTCATATTTTGTCACCATAAAGTTGATTTTTGGGCTAAGCCAGTTTTCTAAAAATGCAGAGTTTCCTGTAATACTCAAATATTTACTTAATAGGAACCTTCCAATAAGCATTGCCTTGTAACCTTGAGGCCATTAGTTTGTTACAGGAAACTATACTTGTTAGAATATTTATTTAGAGAGTAGTGTTTATGCCTTAAAGTTATAAACTGTGTTTGTCAGTGGAGGTTGAATTTATGCCAAGCTCAGGATCATTGATGGCCTGGCTGTGACCTCCTGACCTTGCAATTAACTAATTATTGTATGAAAACTGAGCAGCTTTTGGAGGTAGGAATATTATTCCTCCTTATAAAAGTTCTATCCAGGTAAACACTAAATACCTGCTTTTAACAGATGACTTACAAAGCAAATTGTCTTTCCCTTACAGTGGGTGTGGATCTGCTTCCCTGCTGTGTAACAAAGGATGACTGAACATTCTGTGTCCAGGTTTGAAAATAGTATCATCTGAATGAGCAAAAAGCCCAGGTTTTGGCTGTACAAAGGCCAGCTGTATTTTGTTTGTGATGTTTCTCAATTTCTTCTAGTTCTGCTCTTTTTCTTGGGTGCAAAAATCTTGTCTCCAGGGGACAAAGCTTTTGGGATTGGCCTTGGATTCCACGGGGCGGGTGAAGCGCGGCTCGCATGTGAGTGCGCGGCCAGCACTTGGTAGGGTGGCTGGGGGCGTCTCCATCCTACGGGATTCAGCGTTGGGGTGTGGGGGGGCCTTGATGCCTGCGCATCCGACCTAAAATGAGAAAGGACTTTATATCTGTGTCTGTCGGGGGTGGCGAGGGGAACAAGGCTGTGTGGTCCCCAAACAGCTCCTTCAGCTTCCAGACGAGAGGACTGAGAGGGTGAGGAGGCAGATGTCAGCCGCGGGCGCTGGTTTGCCCACTGACACGCGTGTCCCAGGGGGTCTCGTGTTGGCCCGAGGACTTGACAGTTATCCCTCTTGTTAATGGCTGCGAGTATCTTATCTCCCAAAGACCCCACAGAGATATTCTGAACCACAGGCCGTCTACTTCATCCCCCCTTGCCGTTTCCCACCCACGAGGGGCACCAGGCGTCTGCCCCAGCCGGTCTTCACAGGCTCTGATGGCAGACCCTGACGTGCTCGCTGCTTAGCTCCTTCTCTCGGGCCTTAAACTTTCCGAGCCCCGTGTAACCAAGGGTCAGGACTCCTTGAGTTTAGCTCCAAGTCTTCATTTTCTGGCCTTAAAACTCGCCCCTGCCCTGGCTCCTCAGTGACCCCTTTCCTTTCTGAAGCCACTTGGAACTCATCTCTTGTGTGAAGTTCCAGGCTTTGGTAGGGTCTGAATCGTATCAATTCCTGGTTAAATCCCATGACCTCTTCCGCTTTTTCTTCCTGCTTTCCTGGATTATTCCTTCGCCCTCTACCCCCTGCTTTCCCATCAGTTAAGATGAAAATGGAGACACTCTCATTCGAGGCAGCTTTCAGAAAAGGGAGCAGAGTGAGTTCATGTGATCAGTTACCAAAGAAAACGGCTAATTGCTTATTCATCCTTGGGCAAGTCGCTTCATCTGTTTTTGCCTTGGTTTTCTCTGCAAAATAATGCGGCTTTGACTTCATAATCTGTAAAATCTCTTCCAGGACCAAATTCTGTGAACGCCCAAATATTTGCTGTGGGGTATTGTTTTCGGCTCTAGGATTCCTGGGAGCAAAAGGAAATAGGAGAAGCCGTTTGAATTATATGGTGTTCATTGACAAGGAGGAGGCAGAGATGGGATGACTCTCAAGTAAGAATGTTTAATAGGGGACCCTCGAGAAAGTTTTAAATTGTGTCCATGCAAAGTCATAGCCATGACGCTGGTTATAAGCCGCTGACCTTCAAATCGAGCCACCTTACACAGCAAAAGGCAAGTACGGACTCTGGGGGCGGGGCAGAAGTGATAAGGGGTGGGGGTTGGATCCAGGTGCTCGAATGTCCTCAGGAACTCATCTCCGCTTCTCTGTGTTTCAGAGTGCTTGTCTCAGGCTGGCTTCCCCGCAAAGCCGAAACCACGGCAGGGGACAATGTCAGCATGACATCTGCACGGCTCCGTCAGCAGAGCTGCCAGGACAGAAGCTCGGCTGGCCGGGCCTGCTCCCGAGCTGAATGCCGGCCCATTGCGGTGGCCCAGGGCTGGAGCCCCGTGGTGGCTCCGGCTGGCGCCACGGGTGTGACGGAGCAGTTTTCCCTGCGGATGGTGGCTGCCACTCCAGGCAGGGAGAGGTAAATTGCTGTTTGACCTGGTCATGGCTGCTCCTTTCCCCCTTCTGCTCAGGGTTCAGGTTCCCACGTCAATCAGCCCTTCTTGAAAGCGCACTGTGCCCCCCAAAGCCCCGAGGTCTTTAAGCAAGTTCTGAAGTTAACCTGCCCAGTCTTCCCAGGGTCTGTCTCTAAGTGCCTTTCGAGGCAATTGACGAGCAACCAATTAATCTGCGCGGCAGGAACTTGGCTACAGACTTTCCACAGGACCACAAGCACACACCTGTCACTTGACAAAGTTAACTTGCCTTAGCAAGGGGAGCCACACACCGAGGCCGGGTGGGCTGTCTCGGAGACAAAGGAAGACGTGGGCTTCGCTACTGTTTGGGGAAGGGTAGGGTTTAGGTAAAGTTTAAACAAAGCTGTATTCTGTGAGCGCAAAGCTAAGCAGGACAGTGTGTGAAGGGCCGACCTGAGGCCTGGGCTAAATGAGAACTCAGGGTCCCTTTCCTGGGCAACTGCAAAGGTAAGTGTGGGATGGTTTGTCCAAAACCCGTAGCTGGAGCTCACACCTGAGGTGAAAATGGGAGCTGTTTCTCGGTGTTAAATTGACTTAGATCCTTCAGGCAAGGATGAGGTGTTTCGTTCTCACTACATATGATTTCTGAGAGTCTGCGATTTTGGAGAACAAGGTTTTTCATGTCCTCTATTTACTAATTAGTAAAAGCATATTTCATAGCATCACAGACAAGCTCTTCCCCCTGCTTGTCAGCTACGCACTCAATCAGGGTCCATCTTGGAATGAAAACTTGACCTTTGGAGTCTAACCCCAAGGGGTGGCTAAAGGTGGAAGTATCAGGCCAGTTACCAGGAGAAATTCAAGAAGGGCTTTTGGAGGTTAGGTACATTGCTGAGGCAATCGTTTGTTCATTTACTGACTCTGCAAATATTTATTGAAGGGAGCAGATGTGGCTCAAGTATTTGAGCACCTGCTTCCCACATGGGAGGTCCCAGGTTTGGTTCCTGGTACCTCCTGACATCAAAACAAAAAAACAAACAAGCAAACAAATGAAATAAGCAACTCAGGGGAGCCCATGTGGCTCAGTGGTTGCACGCTGGCTTCCCACATACAAGGTCCAGGGTTTAATCCCCGGTCTTGATATCTCTCTCTCTCTCTCTCTCTCTCCACACACACACACACACACACACACACACACACACACATACACAGAGACAGAGACAGAGAGAGAGAGAGAGAGATCCTGATACGTAGCAATCATTGTGAAGAAGATAGAACTTCTACCCTTGAGCAGTTCAGAATTTATTGAGGAGACAACGTGGAAAGAAACAAACCCAGTAGATCATGATGACGGCAATAGTGGATTTTGACATAAAGGTTTGTGAGGAAGAAGTGGAAGGAGTTGTGGACCCTAATCTGAGGAACTTGGTCCCACTCTTGGTGAGAACTGCCAGTGGGAGGGGCAGCCTGAGGTTTTGAGGGGAGGCAATTTCCTTCTGAAGACGCTGCCGATGCCCCTTGCAGACTCCCTTCGTGCTTCTTGGAGCCCACCTGCTGCGGGTGGGCAGCTCCTGGGCTGGCCCACAGGCTGCCACCACCAGAGTCCACGTCTTGCGGCCTCAGGGCCTGGGCCTCCCTCTGGTGCTAAGGGAGCCTGTGCAGGCTGCACACGGGGCAGCTTGGCAGTGTTCAGGGGTGACCGTCCACCACGGAGAGATGGCAGCTGATGAATAAATCCCAGCTGGAGGTCCCCAGTGGGGCTGAACCCCAGTTACCTACAGTGCTAACCCACTCATTAAGGCACACTTTTTGACTTTTGTTTCATTTAAAATTTTTTATTGAAGTATATCATTCATACATGAACATACATAAACAGTAAGTGTATAGCAAAAGTTGTGAACAAACAGACACAACATCATACAGGGGTCCCATAATCACCCCACCACCAACGCCTTACATTGTTGTGAAACTTTTGTTACAAATTGTGAAAGAGCATCATCAAAGTGGTCCTGCTAACTATCCGCCATATCTTACATTTGGTAAAGCACACTTTTTGGTTTTCCTTCCTTCCAGGTCTTGCACCCAAGTCCTTGTCTCAGGGTGTGCTTTTGGGAGAACTCAAACTAAGATAGCAAACTTCTCACCTATGAGAGAATAGCACATGAGGAGAAGGGACAATGGCTTGAAGTTCAGGGAGAGCTACAGGAAGAGAAAGTGGTGAATGCTCTGAAATGAGAGAAGGAATGATCGTAGCGTTTAATCAGGGCCAGTGTTAGAGAGAGCTCAAGACCTTGAGGCTGAAGTCCTCTTGGAGGCTAAGCTGCTTCCAGAGGGCCCTGGGAGATTCGGAAGTCACTAGAGGAAGGGGGTGTGGCAAGCTAGTTTAGAACATCCAAGATGAATTCAGAGACTTGAGCTTTCCCCTGCCCCAGTGA
>JAKSZT010029748.1:2218433-2264503 GCA_026826555.1 Tolypeutes matacus | reverse complement strand
CCTCCCTCCCTCCCTCCCTCCCTCCCTCCCTCCCTTCCCCCCATCCTTCCTTCCTTCCTCCCTTCCTTCCTTCCTTCCTCCCTTCCTTCCTTCCTCCCTCCCTCCCTTCCTTCTTTCCATCCACCCATCCTTCCATCCATCCATCTTACATGCTGACATTGAGACCCAACAAGTGCAAGTTTCCTTTCTAGAGGCTATCCAGGGAGAGATGACACAAAGGTGAACGATACCCAATCCTTGCTCTCAAGGGACTTACAAAGACTTGATATGGAGACCAAAACATAGAAATATGGATAATTATGATGAATTTTTATTCTAGGAAATTTTAATTAAATTGGAAAAGACTGGTTTCATTTACATTATTTTATTATGATTACTTTTACATTTATTATTACTTAAGAACGCTCTGCCTTGGAAGTTTCTGTATTCATTCCGAAACCAGTGTTTATAGAATGAATGACCATTTGTATTTAATGGCTCTAAGGCGTGGGTGAGCACAAGTGACTTGTCAGTCACCTAAAGACAGCCTCTGCTCCTCCCCTTGCCCCAGGAGCGTAGGAGACTCTGGGAAAGCTCATGTGTCATTATACCCTGAGCCTGCTTGTGCTCTGGGGAATCCCAGAAGCTCAAACAGCTTCTTAAGTGATGATGACTACACGAGGGGGAAATTGAACGGATCAGCTCAAAAGATTTTGCCAGGTAGGAGAAGTTCCTTTTCCCAGGGGTAGGTTTAGAGGTGAGTGCTTCGTGGCTTGCTTCTTCTCATTTTTGCAGATACTTTCCTTCTCTTTCCTTCATAGGCTGAGACAGACAGAGACATATGACAGAGAAACCGACAAATGAGAACGAGAGACTGAAATAAAGACCTTGAATAGCAAAGAGATGGAGAGAGAAGGTGAGACAGGGATAGAGAAAGAGGAAAACTCCTAAAGATGTATCTGTTAGTTGTGCAGAGAAAGGGTAACTTCTTAGATGAAAAATATGATAAAAGGGGGTCTGGAAATCTCTGAATCTTTCCTTTTTGCATATGAAAATGTGAATTATTTTGAGATGCACCCAGAATTTATCATGTGTGTGGAAAGTGAACTTGACTTGTATTATGGGTACTCACCCATGTTTCATCAATTACTTCACTGGGGGAAAAACGGAGATTAGTGTCAGAGTTATAAGTAAAGCTTTAATGACTAGATAGGCTTAGTGGAGATGTGAAACAGATGAAAACAGCACCCTCTCAGAGCATTCCCGGGGCAGTGGAGGCAGTTTCAAAGTGGGAGTCATATTCCTCTACATAGTCTGTCACGATTCCTTTGATTTGACTGTCAAGTCTTAGCAGGTTCCAAAATACACAATTTTTAATGCTTATATAAAATGATTATTTTCATTTTTTTATGAAAAATTTCAAACATACAGCAAAACTTGAAGACTTTTTCAGAGAGCACATGTACACTCACCATTTAAGTCTGTCTGTTTTATTATATGCCCCTATTCATCTATCGACCCAACTTCCTGTTGAGGCATTTCAAACAGAGTTAGAGACATCTGTGCACTTTAAATACGAGAGCATGAATATCATTCATTAGAGTTCAAGAAAATGATTGTTTTTATACGTACTTCAAGAGAAGTTAATATGAAAATGATCAAAATTAGATTTTGTGTGCAATTTTTAGATAATTAGGACTGGTACTTTTACATTTTAATTGACTGAACAAGCGCAGGGATGATGGAGACTACCAGGGATGACTTCTGGGGGATGAGAGAATCAAAGATTGGCTGAGAATGATTCCACTGGAACCACAGGAGCATATCCGGCGCCTCTGGGTTCTCTCTTCCGTGACTTTCAGGCCAGGCACGCATACTCTGGAAGAGCCCTTCTTAGTTCAGCTCCTGGATGCACAGCCCAGAGGCCTTTGAAAATAGTCTGCGATTACAGAACTCTGGCAGTTTCTGCTTCCTGGGGATGGCTTTTGAAAAGCCTGTGGATGATTTATTTTGTCATTGGCCAAGAGTAATGGAGCCCTTTCCACATTTTGCAGAGACACCAAATATGGTACATCGCAAAGTCGCTAGGAAGTGAAGTGACAAGTAATATGTGTTTGAGATTTTGGCCTTGAAATGTTCTAAACCTAAAAACACAATAACTCTTAAAATGCTCATGCAAGAAACTGTTTTCCCCAAATATTCCAGCCTAACCTTGAGTCTTCTGTTTGAGCAACTCACTGTCTAAATGACTTTTTGCGGCTGTGGGTCTTGGCAGAGCCACTGTTCTGTCTGCCTCTCTCTTTGGCCTCCTCGGGTGGGGGGCCAGCCGCACTGGGTCCACATGAGATTTCTTGGAGGTCTTAAATCCCCTTCAAATCCTGTGCCCATGATCCAGTTTTCCCAGTTACACAAATTTGCTAAACGTTTAATTTTATGTTGTTTGTTCTAATTATATTTTTCATAGACATTAATTAAAAATATCATTGTAATTAAAATTTAAAAGAAAACCCAATGGCTTTGTTTCTCCCATTTACCAAAATAATGGCCTGGGGCATCCGTCTTCCGGAGTCTCTCCAAATCTTTGTAGATTTAAAGGGACTGCCTTGCAGTTGCAGGCACGCTCTGTTCCTCATCCATCTGCCCCACGGGATCTAAGGCCCCCTCTTAATTAGAAGCAGAGTGGGCGTCACCCTCCCCAAATCCTCAAGACTGGGGAATGAGCAATGGACTAAAGAGGACTTGTGATTATTCTACTATAGACTCTTTGTTGTCCTGGCATTGGAAGAGCTTGTATCATTGACAAAAGCAGCGGCCACCAGAGGCTCTGAGGGATGGGAGAGGGAAGAACAGGTGGAACATGGGGCGTTTTCGGGAACTGGAGTTGTCCTGCATGACACTGTAGTGAGGGACACAGGCCATTGTATATTTTGTCATGATCTACAAAATTGTGCAGGACAGAGTGTAAACTATAACGCAGACTGTAATCCATAGCTAGTGGCAATGCTCCAAAATGTGTCCATCAGTTGTAACAAGTGCACCACACTAAGGAGGGATGCTGTTGATGTGGGAAAGTGTGGGGGAGAGGGAGTGGGGCATATGGGAATCCCCTACGTTTTTTATGTAACATTTATGTACTCTAAAGCTTCTTTAAAAATGAAAAAAGTACTTTGGAAAAGGGACTGTCTTAAGAATGGGAAGTCTTTTTTTCCCCCTGAACCAGTGCATTTGTACAACAAATATTTCTTGAGCACCTCCTATGTGCCTGTGTTCTCTTATGGAGGACGAAAAGGTTCCTTGTAGGCCTTACATTCTAGCTGTGGGAGTGTGGCAACAGACGAATAATAAACGAGGAGTTTACATAGCCTGTTAGAATGGGTTGCGGTCAATGGAAGAGAAAAGGTAGAGCAGGGCAAGGGGACTCAGCAGTGCTGGAGAATGAGGGTGGGTAGCAGTTTTAAGTAGGGGGGTGCAGGGTGGGCCTCAACGATAGGGTGACATTTGAGCAAAGACTTGAAGGAGGGGAGGGGGTTAGCCACGGGGCTCCGTGCACAGAGGGGGAGGGACCCCCAGGTGAGGCAGAGCACTTACCTGGCCTACGGGGAGTGCAGCAGGTAGGCCAACATGAGTGCGGAAAGTAAGCTGGGTCAGACACCTAGGGGCAGGGCCAACAGCACCTTGCAGTCCGCCTTGTCTTTTTACTCTGAATGAAACAGCGTTAGAGAATTTTGAGCAGAGCCTACTTAGATTTTAAAAGGATTCCCTTGGAGGATGTGGAGAAGAGACTTGAGGGAGAAAGGTGAGAGGCAGGGAGACCTGGCAGGAGGTGGCGGCTCGGACCAGCTGCTCGTGCTTGATTTCTGGATGGACGGTTTTGGAGGCAGAGCCAACAGGATTCCCGACGAGGTGGGGGTGGGTGTGTGAGAGAGGGGGCAAGGAGAGCACCATGGCTTTGGCTGAGCAAAGGAAGATGAAGGGGAGGGAGGGAAGGAAAGGGAACAGAGGTGAAGGGAAGGAGCAAAGGAGGGGGCTGTCTTTCATTGGCTCCTGGGAGGAAGGTCTGAACGGGGCGGCCTGCCCTCAGGCTTGGGGAGCGCAGAGGCCATCTCAGCTGGGCCTGGGAAGAGGGAGAGGAGCCCTCCAGCTGCCGCGGGCTGAGGGTGCCCTGTGCGCGCGCCCTGGGTGGAAGCGCCGCGTGAGGCAGAGGGAAGGAAGCGGGCAAGGCTGTGAACCTGCCAGGTGGGAGCGGAGCTGGCGGAGCCGGAGCCGGGGTCTAGCTGCCTCCCAGCGCACCTGGCCACCCGTGGAGGGAGCTTTATCTCTCTGAGGGTCGGATCGTCTGTCTGTGTGACCGAACTGGAACTGGGGGAACTGTTTTCGATCTGTCCTTGAATGATTTATTACGCGCTGTTTCAGATGCGTCAAAAAGACACACAGGTATTTTAAGCCGAGGTCCTCGAGAGAAAAGCCAAGGCGCGCAGCTCGTTTGAAGGGCTCGTCTCCCCAGCGGCCCCAGTGCCCGTGCCCGGCGCTGGCCATGGGCGCAGGGAGGCTCCCTCAGTGCTGGGCCCGAACTGTCAAGGACGGCGAGAAAATGGGGTCGCCGTGCGCAGGTTCCAGCAAAGTGCTGCTCCTGGCACCGGAAAGGCGTAGACCTGGGGACTTTCTTCTGCAGGCTGTTGCCTGACCAGGCTGATGGTACCCTATGAAGGTCTACACTTTTCACGAACCCCTTCCTGCCCCCACGCGCTCACGCGGTCTCACAGCGCCCTGCCCGGGCTCTGGGAAGGTGCCAGCGCCTCTGCTTTCTGGCTGACAGCGTGAGGCTCAGCGTTGAAGAGACTTTCACAGAGCCACGTAAAGGGAACATGCGGGGTTGGCACTTGAGTCAGAAAATCTGAAGCCAATTTCAGGGCAATTTTCAGGGCCCCACACTACAATTTCTCTCCTGTTTCTGGAGCAAACTTCTCAGACGCTGTAAAAGAAACAAAGGAGAGTATATGTGACCCCAGATTGGACAGGTGGCCCTTACTGACCGCCACGGCTGCGCTTGCCGGGGTTTCTGGCCACAGGCAGCAGGGTTGCGGGAGCGCCCTGACCCCCCCAGGGCCGCTCAGGGGCCGGCAGCCTCTCTCCTGAGCGGAAACGCCTCAGAAGGGTGGGCTTTCTTTTCCCGTTTCTCTGGTGCGACCAAGCTCGTGAAATGCTCTGGTGGTGGACTTTAAAAACCACTCAAACGTTGACAGAGCTTGAATAAAGAATATTCTTTTTTCCTTGGATTCAGTCACTCAGCAGTTTCTTCAGCTGGTTATACATTCACCAGAAAAGGCAGGTATTTATTAGTTGGCTTCAGTGTGTCCAGCTCCACAGAGACTGCTAGCATCTCCAGCCTCTGTGTGCCCACAGTCCAGTGACGGAGACAAACCTGGGCACAGGTGACCGCAGTGTGATGTGGCAAATGGCCCGACTGACGCCTGAACCCGGCAGTAGCAGAAACCAGACGAGTCAGGATATCCACCGGGCCTAAGATGCCTAAAGACTGCCCAGCAGCTGAGACGCTTGGCTAGTTACAGAGTCTTAAACACCTCACAAATTACTCGTGCGCCGATCCTGTGATTGTCATCGTGGCCGGGAGGAGACTGGTCATCAGAGCGCTGCCAGCTCTGCTGCGCTCGGGCACTGTAGTTTTCACCCCTCGTGGGAGAAATGCTCCAAAATGCCGCATCTTGTTATGCTTTTCTGAGCCTGAAGACTCATTATCACCGAAATGTTTGACACAGTCTCCCTCGAATATTTTGCCGCGAAGTTGTGTGTATGCCTAAGCCATGGTACGACTTGTGAACCGGCCATAGGCAGCACATGTTGATGTTTACGCACTAGATTATGGTAGACTTTAGCTTTTCTACCGTCAAACATGCTGCGTGGCTTCTGCTGTGACGGTACACAGGAGTCTGCTCTTGACCCACAATTGTTTGCCTTCTGGAGCTTCCTGTTGCCCAGATGTGGTGGTTGCAGGACCGTCTGGTAAGAAAGCAAAAAACCCAGTGCTTAAAATAACCCTATTAAAGTGACCAGGAGGAAAAATGGGTCACACCTCTGGCTTTCAGGCCTGGAGAACAAAGTATAGATAGAAAGAGAGTTGAGAAAATGTGTTAAATTAATCTTGCACATCTGCATTAGGTCCTTCATGCTTAGTCTTAGCTATGTGCGCATTGAGAGAAGATTGACTGCCGGAAGCTCTTTCTCCCTCCTCGCTCCCTGCCGAGCCAGGAGGCTGTTTAGGGAAGGGGAGCAGAGGTCTGCCTGGGCAGGGCCGGTTCCCGTCTAAATGCCAGAGGCGTGTGGTTCCCTGGAGAACACAGTGTGCGGAAGGCCTGGCTGCACCACACACGAGTCAGAGACCGTGAGGGTCCCGGGAGGGAGTAGTAGGGGGCCTGGGATATTCCTGATGGGAGCTTTGCCTTTTACCGTTGAGGGGTCCCCGGGGGCGGCACAGAAGCCTCAGGGGAGCCTGGTATTCAAAGCACTGCTGGTTCAAGTAGCTGAGGTGAAGATGGTTTCTGGTTCAAGACAGAGAACCTCTGCCCAGACCCCTCCTCTGTCGTCTCCAGTGCAGGCATTTCAGAAAGTCAGACGTGTCCCCTAGACTCTCACTGCTTAAGCGTTCACACTCCACGCTGGCTCAGCTTCCCCGGATGCTTCCCGGGGTCCCAGAGCCCGAGGCCTCACACCAGCTGTTGCTGGGGGCTCTGGGTGACCCCTCCTAAACCGCCCGTCCACTGGGAACTCTCTCCTTTGCTCGCCTGCAAGTTTCTGCTTAGCCTTCAAGTGTCACGTCCAGGAGCAGTTTCTCTGTGAGCGAACGGAGGAGCCCATCGCCTTGTACAGGTTTCTGTGCCATTCTGTTCATCCTGTGATATTACAATTTATACGCCCCTCTTTCCACTAGGCTCCAAGGTCTAGGAAGAAAGAAGTAGTTTCTTTTGCTTTTTTGTTTCTAGTGTCTGACCCATTAAACTCTAAAAAGTTGCAGGGGTTTTGCAATGCCTGGTCCTCTCTGTCTTTCTCTCTCTCTCTCTCTGAGTTATTTACAATTTTGCTGAACACTTGGGAGTAGGTTTTTGACATCGAGACACTTTAACCCCGAACACATCAGTACGTATTTCTTCATAACAGGGACGTTCTCTTACATGACTACAGTACAGTGATCAAAGTCAGGGAAGTTAACGCCGATACATTATCATACACAGTCCATATTCAGATTTCACTAATTATCTCACGTAATGGCCTTTATAGCAATGTTTCTCCCCCTTCCACCAGGATCATGCACTGCATTTTGTTTTCATGTATCTTTAGGCTCCTTTAATCTGAATCAATTTCTTAGCTCTTGTCTTTCCGTCACTGATATTTTTGAGGAGTACGGACCAGCTGTTTTGTAGACTGTCCTCCTATTTTGGTTAGTATTATTTTCTCACTATTAGATTTAGGTCATGGATTTTTGGGAGGAAAGCCACGCAGGTGATGTTGTGTTTTCTCACGCATGACGCGCTGCGGCCCATGATGTTGGCTTGTCCCGTTACTGCTGACGCCCTGATCACTTGGCTCTGTGGTGCCCGCCATGGGTCTCCTTTGTAAAGGCCATTTTTTGCCCTTTGTAACTTGTAAGTAATTTGTCAGGAGATACTTTGAGACTGTGTTAGTGTCCTGCTCCCTAACAGCCTTTCACCCAACGGTTTTAGCCCCTTGATGGCTCTTCCTCTGTCAGTCATTACCATGGTAGTTGCAAAGTAATTTTTGTAATTGGATGAATGAATTTTAAAGAGTAGATTGTTGTAGTGAGTTAGGTATTTGAGCAATGTACTTTGAGAGGACTCTCTCTCTACTCCAAATCTATTAGAGTTATTTCTAGAAAGAAGTGGTGTTCTGTGCTGTCCGAACTTCATTTAATGGCTTCGTTTCTTGCCTCCATGGGGAGCCCTACGTGTTCAAATGCAAAATCCTTTAGCAGCTTAACTCAGATATAACCATTTTCCTGAAATAATATATATTGTATAGACTAAGTCCTCCATGTAAAGACATTTTTCTCTTTGATGACATAACCCACACACATACACAGCTGCAAAACGTTTATAAACTTCTGACTTTCCCATAACAGATTTGAAAAACAGCTTTAATGCTTTCTTTACAATTAACTAAAACTACTTCTCATTTTTATGACTAATCACATTAATAGCAATATTTAGGACATAATGGAATATGAAAACTTAGGTACCTTACTTGAAAGTTTTACTTTTCATCAACTTTATTTAACCAAAGAATTTCAAAAAAATTGAAATCTTTTATTATAATAATCATCACAATAATCATAATACATATGTGAATTTATTTTGGATCATTCTTCCTAGTACTTCCAAACTCTCATGCTCTTTACCTTCATATTATCCTTAATCTTCTTTATTTATTTATTTATTTATTCATTTATCCCCCCCTTGCTGCCCGCGCCCGCCGGGCCAGCCAACCACGCCGTGCGGGCGGGCCTGCCTTCACCAGGAGGCCCTGGGAACCGAACCCGGGGCCTCCCATATGGTAACCGGGAGCCCCACTGATTGAGCCACAGCCGCTTTCCCTTAATCTTCTTTAACAATTATCCATTCATTTCTTTGCCACTGGGTAAAAGTTTGTTGGGGAGTAATATGTTTACAGCCTTAAAGTATCTCCCCGCAAATTACTTATTTGCTTCCTTGAGGAGGCATTAGGGAGAGGCTGATGTAGAGACCGAGGAATAGAGAAATGCAATTATATTATATCTATTTATTGGAAAAGCACTGGACACTTTATAGTACAGTGAGTGTTTTAGCTATAAAATACGTTGGCTTTTAACAGTGGGCATTTTTAAACTTACAAGCTTACAGTTTCAAGGCTGAGAAAAGTGTCCAAATAAGGCCTCATCAGGTGATGCTTTCTCCCGGAGGACCGGCTGCCTGCGGTTCCTGGCGAGGCCCGTGGCGGCGTCTGCCGGTCTCTCCTCGCTGTCAGCGTCTCTCTCTGTGTTCACCCCGTTTGTAAAGGCCTTCAGTAAGAGGATTAAGAGCACGCTGGCCATGCCATAACTGAAGTGACCTCACCAAAAGGTTCCATTACAGTAAGCTCACACCACAGGAATAGACTAGCTGTAAGAACAGGGTTTTCTGGGGTCCGCACAGTCCTAGCCCCGCGTTATGCCCTCTAGAAAGGCGAAACTGCTCGCTCCAGCCACAGGACAAGGGGCCAGGCTGAAGCCAGAACCAAGCCCCAGGGGCTTCCTTAGAGCTAAGACCTCTCCCGGGATTTCCTGGCGGTATCAAGGAGATGTAGTTACCTTACATTTGCCACCTCCTGAAGGAGCGAAGTCAGCCTGCACGGTAAGGAGGTGTTTCCTTAGGAGGCATCGTGGCTACACTCTCACTTTCTGGAAAGAGGGACTCAGTTGTGGGGTGTCTCCTGTTTGTGGGGTGTCTCCTTGTTTTGGGGGTCTCCTGTTTGTGAGGTGTCTCCTTGTTTGTGGGGTGTCTCCTTGTTTTGGGGGTCTCTTGTGTGTGGGGTGTCTCCTTTTTTGTGGGGTCTCCTTGTTTGTGGGGTGTCTCCTTTTTTGTGGGGTCTCCTTGTTTGTGGGTTATCTCCTGTTTGTGGGGTGTCTCCTGTTTGTGGGGTGTCTCCTTGTTTGTGGGGTGTCTCCTTGTTTTGGGGGTCTCCTGTTTGTGGGGTGTCTCCTGTTTGTGGGATATCTCCTTGTTTGTGGGGTGTCTCCTGTTTGTGGGGTCTCCTTGTTTGTGGGGTGTCTCCTTGTTTGTGGGGTGTCTCCTTGTTTTGGGGGTCTCTTGTTTTGGGGGTCTCTTGTGTGTGGGGTGTCTCCTTGTTTGTGGGGTCTCCTTGTTTGTGGGATCTCTCCTGTTTGTGGGGTGTCTCCTGTTTGTGGGGTGTCTCCTGTTTGTGAGGTGTCTCCTTGTTTTGGGTGTCTCCTGTTTGTGAGGTGTCTCCTTGTTTGTGGGGTGTCTCCTTGTTTGTGGGATATCTCCTGTTTGTGGGGTGTCTCCTGTTTGTGGGGTGTCTCCTGTTTGTGAGGTGTCTCCTTGTTTTGGGTGTCTCCTGTTTGTGAGGTGTCTCCTTGTTTGTGGGGTCTCCTTGTTTGTGGGGTGTCTCCTGTTTGTGGGGTGTCTCCTTTTTTGTGGGGTCTCCTTGTTTGTGGGATCTCTCCTGTTTGTGGGGTGTCTCCTGTTTGTGGGGTGTCTCCTGTTTGTGAGTTAGACATCTCCAGAGTCTTGTTTACACTCTCTGGTAAGTTTGAAGAATGTGATTTAACATTTCCTCAACTTCTTACCGTTTCTTACATGTAAAATTTCTCTCCCCACATAGATTGTTTAGTTCTCTAAGCTGGAAGCCCTGTTTCTAATTCCATTTACCACTGCACTTAACAGCGCTTTGGACACACAACGGTGCTCTTCGAAGACCCAGCTGGTGGGTAGGTGAATTTAGGGCTTTATAAATAGTTTTTTCCCAGGGTGAGTTTTACATACAGTGAGCACTGGCGAGCTGGGTGACACTGTGGACTTGACGATTTTCACTGAAGGGCTTGAAGACGTCTGCAGTCCAGTGCCTGGCTGGACCTGAGCCCCGGCGTGGGGGACGGCTCGGACAGGGCACGTCTGTGTACCCCACACCACCTAACCTTTCTGGGGCTCGGTTTCTTCATTTCCGTCAAGAAAATAAGCAGAGTCGATCCTGTCCTTCTGGCATGGTGAGAAACATCAGCACAGTGACTTGCAAAAGCAATCAACTGAAAGTGAAGATCAAACGAAGCGAATGAATTAAATCAAATGATTTAGTTAAATTAAACAGGACAACTGCTCTCTTAATACAAAATACAAACTGTTAGTGTCCCTCTACCTCTACAGATTCCTGGTTTCCAATCAAGGGGCTTCTCTTTTACCTGGACATTGTTGGGTTCTAAGACTTATTTTGCTTAACAAACACTGAAATGGTGCTTTCTATGGGCCAGGCACAGACCGTGATTCACAGTAATGAACTTGCTTAATCTTGGTAACAACCCAATGAGGAAGGTGCTATCATGGACCTCGTTTATGAGTGGGGAAACCGAGGCTCAGAGAAGTGAAGCAACTTGCCTATTAAGTAGCGGATCTGGATTCACGCCCAGGCATGTCCTCTCTGAGGGTCCTCGCTTTTAACCCACTACACCCCGCTGAGGGTGGCTGTGAGGCTGGCTGGCCAAGGAAATGCTTATTGGCTCACCCTACTCTTGTATGAAAATACAAGCAAAATCATCCAGAAATGTTTATGTTCCACCAGACTAATTCAGCGTGTGAAACGCAAGTTCTAACCCATGCCCTATATGTTTTCTTTCTTTTTTTCATAACCATATCTGGACAACTTTTAAACAGTGAGTCTGAGATACACACTCTGAGTGTTTACAGATGCTTCCTGAGTTGGGTCAGCAATAGCATTTTCTTTTGCACAATTGAAACATTGTGGCAATATTTCATTAAAAATTTTTATAATGCTCCTGTTAGTCTGGGGAAAGACATAGTTTTGTTTCTTATAAATAACTTTATTGAGGTATAATTAACATACAAGACGATGTACCCATTTTAAGTATATGAAGACCTAATTTTTAATTATGAGGTTTCCTTTTCTTTTTAGGTACCCATCTGGAACGGAGACTTGGAAGATGTTTGGGAGGATCATCATTTTTGCAGCTAGGTTTGGCTTCATCAAGTCTCAAAGAATTGGTAATACACGGGACTCTTTAAGCCAGAAATGATTACCTTGCCCGGAAGCTAAAGGTAGTGCCAAACTCAAAAGAAAATATTACAGGAGCATAATTTAAAAAGGGAGACGATTCTTTCAAAGAGACATTAGTCAGAATCTGGAAGCTTTTTGTGAATGGTGGGCACTTATTATTTTTTTTCCAAAGCTTAACCCCAAATGACAAAAACAGTTATTAAAAGTACTATATTAACTAATGTTTGACCAGGATCTCAGCAGCCCCAGCCCTGTTCTATCGACTCTGCCTTTGATTTGTCTTCTTTGCTAGAGAGTAATTGTCATCGCATGATGGATAGCTTCACCAAATGCTAGTGACACCTCTGCCGTTTTTTGCAATCATTTTAATAGATTGGTGAGACGTTACAAGATGAAAGTCTCATCAAAAGAAGCTTGTTTGAGTAGCCTGAAGCCCTACTGAGACAAGATTGAAGTTTAAATATTCAAATATAATTACACAGGCTGTTATTTGGGGAAAAATGTGATGCTCTCTAAATTTTCCCTTTGGCTCCAACTCCTCTCACTTGTGAACAGAAACTATGACAGCCAGTCTTTTCACGTTTCAAACACTTTCTAAAATTACAAAGGACTGGTGGAGGGGTTAGGAAAGTGACAGTGTATGAAAATGGACTCAAGTTGTCCATGTTGAAGCCAAAACTTATTTGCCTGAAAAAAACTTTTTACAGGGATGCGGTTTCCCCTGATAATTGGAAAAATCAGGGAAACACTCTGTAGTTTGTGTTTGGTCTCCTGAAAGAGACGTTAAGGGGAAAAACCAATCAGCCATCCCTGGAGCACTCACGGAATTCTCTCTTCCCAATAGGTTGCATTTTGGGGATCCAGAGAGAAATAAAGCTCCAAAAGCCTGGAGGTGATTTGTTGAGTGTCTTTTCCTTGACCATGCTCCACTTATTTTTTTGACCCAATAGCAAGATTAGGCAAACTTCTGGGAGGTGGGGCCCAGGGCTCCAGAAATAACGGTGGCTGCAGTGTCCCTGGAATCACTGGTTCTACTCGGCGCTTCTCTGCCTAAACTCCCACTTGATCTTTCCCTTTCCTCAGAGCTCAATCCTTCGCCTTCCTGTAACATGGATTTTAATTTTAATCTTCTTTATGGGAGTTCAAGCTGTGGACTGGATGTTGGGAGACCTAGGTTCTAATTCCAGCTCTTTGAACTGATTTACAACATAAATTCCTTTGCCTTTGTAGGTCTTAGTTTCCTTCTCTGTGAGACGAGTGAATTGAATTCCTTAATCTAAGCCAGTGCTGTCCAGTATAGTAGCCACTAGCTACCATATTGAATTAAGTAAAATTAAAACTCACCTGCTTAGTTGTACTCGTCACATTTCAAGTGCTCATTTCATATGCCCAGTGACTACCACACTGCATTGCACGGGCCCTAGGATCCTTTCCAGAGCCAAAATTTTCTGGTTCTTCTACTGGTTTTTATTAACATTCAAAGTTTTTGTCTTTGTCAGTGACATCCCTTCCTCTTTTACTCCCTTTCTTGTTTTTTCTTTCTTTCCTTCCTTCATCAAATTTTTTTTTGGGGGATGTCTATGTTAGGGACTCATATGGTAAAAAAACAAACAAAAAAGACATGGTATCTGCTCTCATGAGCTCACTGTCTAGTTGGGGAGAATGCTAAACACACTAGTGAATATGATATTACAAACTGAGATAAAAGAACATTATTCTATTGGAATTTACCCTGCCACCCCCCAAAAAAAAGACAGAAAGAAAAAGAATCTCAATGGAGGGGCTAGCCCAGTGCAAGTGGGAGCATGGAAGGTATGAGAAGCTGGACTAAGGATCCTTAACACAGGGACCAAAACGGAGAGGGTAGGAAGATGAGGCTAGACAGATAGCACAGGACCAGCCCAAGGCAGGGTTTTAACCCCTCCTGGCACAAAGCCAGGTGCAAGATATGCTCAGTCAGTGTGGTACAGTTGTCCTTTGGCTTTTCAGCCACTTTAAAACCATCATCAGCTGTTTATTGCTTTTGTTTCTCCTCCTATCACTAATTTATATTTCCCTCTTACCATCATGGCTAGTCAAATTGGAAGCTACGGGGAGAAAAATCATGGTGGATGCTGAGAATAGATAGATCATAATTATGCCTTCTTCTTTTTGTTCACACAAACTGTATTTAACACATATTTTACTTCTTATCACAAACAAGCACATTTTGATTTTGAAGAGACCAGGTCATCTGGTCAACCCCTCACTCTAGTGCGGCACCATCTGAGAACCAGAGGGATTATGCTATTTGACAAGCCTTATAGCTAGCTGGAGCCTGACTCTTCCGTGCTGGAGGCCTGGGTGGGCCCAGCTGGGGTTCCGGTTAGTCTGTCCACTGTTGTGATGGTGGTTATTGGGATTAGAGTTGGGTCTGGGAAGTAATGATAGAGTTCTACCTCGAGTTCAGGGAGCCAGAGGACAAATGGGAGCCACTCTTTAGGGAATGCCAAGCTTCAAACTGAAAGGGGCTGGTGGTGGCAAGGGAGTGCCAGGGGTCAAAGCTGGAAAGCTCATTTCTTAGGTCAAGTTCTCTAGAAACAGGAACTCTGGTGCATGTGTTATCTGAAGGAGTGCTCTTTATGACAACCTATAACAGCATGAGGGAAACGGGATCGAGAAGAAGCCAAGCAAAGAGGCGGCCTCACGGAAAGTCAAACCTTGGCCTGATCCACGAGGGGTGCTGGAGCATCAATAGCACCTCGGAGTTTGTCTCCCGTAAGGCAAGGGGCCCAGGCGTTTGTGCCCCTGTGCTGCTCAGCCATTGGCCACCTAGGGTGGTGGTGTGGCCTCCCAGGTGCCGCCAGTGAGGCCCTTCAGCAAGAGCAGGGCTCTGGAGAAGTCCCAGGTATGAGCAGTTGGCTGGCGCGCTTGAAGCAGCTGAGAGGCGGGTGGGATCCAGGAGGCATCCAAACAGCAGCCGGCATGTGGGAAGCCGGTTTCCTTTATAAGGTCGAGGGCTGAATGGAGGAGCAGCGTCAAGGACTCAGCTGAATGGAGCAGAGGCTGGCAGGCGCGCAAGGGAAGATGGCAGCGTGCCCGGGCCCCGTTTCTGTCGGCTGCCACCGGAGAGCCGCGCAGGCTGATCTGCCTGGCGAGGAGGCCCCAGGTGGGGACAGGTGCGTCCCAGCCAGGAGCTGCTCGTTTTGCAATGTTTTACCTAAGAGTGCCTCTCCTCCAGGCTGCCGGGAGGGCTCTGCGGGGGGCGGCTTGTTTCTGGTGGACGCCAGCGTCGGCCCCCAGCACGCCCGCGACGTGCGGACCTTCTTGAGCGCCCTGGTGAATGGTTTCAACGTCAGCAGAGGGACGGTGCGCGTGGGCCTGGCCCAGTACGGTGACGTGCCCCGATCCGAGCTCCTGCTTTCGAGTGCTGGGGCACACTCAGAGGCTCCAGTTTAAGCCGGGGGCCACGAAGGCAGGCCGGGGCCTGGGGCCCCTCTGGACCACCACTTCCAGGCAGCAGCGGGCAGCCGGGCTGGCCAAGGGCTGCCTCAGGTTGCCGTGGTGATGAGCAGCGGCCCAGCCGAGGACCGTGTCCTCGAGCCCGCGGAGGCCCTCCGGAGGGCTGGCATCCTGCTTTACGCTGTGCTGTGTGCACGGAGCTCAGGGAGATGGCAAGTCGCCCTCAGGAGAATTTGCCTTCTTCGTTCCCCGCTTCTCCTGTCTGGGCAGCCTCGCCCAGAGGCTGGGGCAGGGGCTCTGTGCTGCTCTGGCAAAGGCTGACCACGTCTCTTCAGGTACAAAGTCTTTTCCCTTCTTGTTTCTGATCTGGAAGCCACAGAATTCAAAGCCTCATCGGCCTCACTCATCCCTCTCGCTGTCCTTATTTCCATGTGCCTTAGTTGCTGGGGCACACGTCACACTGCACATTCAATTTTCAAAGAATGAAAACTCATGAAACCATGTATACTCCATGCTCCTCGCCAGTCTTTGACCAAAGGTATTGATTTTTTTCTTTGTGACTCCTGTATACATCTGCACCAGTTCTGTATACTGATGGAGTTTGTCCATTTTTGAAAGGATTATTTATTCCTAGAATGACATTATTATTCCTAGACCGACTTACCCATATTACCTGCATGAAGGATGGAGGAAGGGGGAGGAACAATGGGTCCCCCAGGAAATTTGCTTATTTTACTGCCATTGTGTTAATATAATGCAATTATTAAGGGGATGAATGTAGGAAGAAGAAAGATGTGGGTTCAAATCCAGTTCTCCACTTCCTGACTTGGCCATCTTGGATATGTTCCTTTAGCTGCCTGAAGCTGCTTTCTTCCTCAGGTGATAGTACCTGCCTCAGAGAGCTGCTGAAAGCATTTAATAAAATTATGTGCGTAAAGTGCTTGGCACAGTGCCCAGCCCGTCAAAGGTGCTGGTAAGCATTACCTGTCATTACCTTTCATTACCTGTGATGATACACCTGTCGTCAACTCTGTGCTTCCATTGGTGGTGACAGGGCATAAACTGGTGAAATTTTCTTATAAATTAATACTAAACTTTACAATAAAGCATAGGGCTTTGTTCAAGGAAAGAGATGATTGCTGTGAGTGCCATCAAAAACTCACAAGAGGATAGAGCATTTGTGATTTTGGTATTTCTTTAAAGGGTAGATGAACTGGAAGAGATGCTAGAACTTTTGACCCATTTGCTGCAGCAGGTGTGTGACTGGCAGGTGAGAAGTGGGAGTATTACATCTGTATGCTCAAAGGAATACTATGTGCCTTACTTCTGCACAGTGCTTCACAGTGCACCATGAAGTTATATATATATATATATAAATATATCAGTAACTTCCATTTTCTTGGTGCTATGTCATTTTCAAAGCTTGTTTACATTGCTCATCTGACTGATCCATTATCCTTATCTCAACTTTGCTAGATACAGAAGGAAATTAGTATTATTATTTCCATTTTTCAGATGAGGAAACTGAGGCCAAAGGTAGGGCAAGTGAAAGGCTGAGCTAGGACTTGATCCTTGGTCTTTTGGAGCAGACCCGTCCCACTAGAACAGGTGTCTTAGGTTGGGTTTCCCAGAATTATAGCCTGAGACAAGGATTTGGATGCACATATTTATTAAGGAAGAGCTCCAGGGGATGTCTGTATGGATATGGGGATGCAGGACAGAGAAGCAGAGGAAGGTAAGGAAGGTGTGATCTCAGGCAAAAGTCCCACAAGAGGGTGGCTTCAGCCTGATCCCACAGGAGAACTCAGGGGTTTAAATTACACATGACCCAAGGCAAGGAGCTGGGCTTTCCTAGACTGCAGGCAAAGCAGCTCCAGTAGCCAAAGGGCAGAGCTCCAAAGTGGTGCACAGAAACAGTGAAAAGGAATGCAAGGGCACCTGGGCAGAGCAGACTAACTTACTGGATCCTCATAACGACTCTGTGGTGGTGTGAGGGCTGAGGTAAAGGTTTCAGGGCTGCAGAGAAGAAGACTGAGCCTCGAAGAGGTGAATGATAAGTAGGTCACGGAACCCTAAGTGGATGGACTTCAATGCGATATATCGCGGCATGTGGAATATGCTCCAGCTTTCCTACTTGCTGGTGACAGCACACTCCTGGAGATGAGGTGTCTTTGTCAAAATGTGGGAGGTGATTGCTTACTCTCCCTGGGAAGCGGACAGCCCCTCTTGCAGCATGTTGCTAGATTTACAGAAGGGTTTTCCTTCTTAATGTCATTCGAGGATTGCCCAAGTGGGTTTCAGAAGATGATGGAGTGGAGGGCCGTCAAGGCAAGGGGGATGTTATTTCTCTGAGCACGTGGCTTTTGGGGTAAGGGTAGTGTCTGAGGACCACTGAGTGTAGGCTGCCTGGCATTGCCCGACCTTTCTGTACACTGTTCAGATCCACTGGTTCTAAGCAGTGTGAGCAAAGACCCCCTGATGCCACCCCTCCTGCCTGCTCTCTTGCAGCTTGCAGAGAAGCAGCCCTGGCAGACATTGTGTTCCTAGTGGACAGCTCCACCAGCATCGGACCCCAGAACTTCCAGAGAGTGAGGATCTTCCTTCACTCGGTCGTCTCGAGGCTTGATATCAGCAGTGACCGTGTCCGAGTGGGGCTTGCCCAGTATAGTGACAGGGTCCACCCGGCCTTTCAGCTGGACCAGCACCCACTGAAGAGCGTGGTCCTGGAGCAGATCCAGAATCTGCCCTACCACACGGGAGGCACAAACACCGGGAATGCCCTGGAGTTTGTCAGGACCGACTACGTGACGGAAGCGGCTGCAGCCGGGCCAAGGACGGGGTTCCTCAGGTAGTTATCCTGGTGACAGACGGGGAGTCAAGCGACGAAGTCCAGGAGGTAGCTGACAAGTTGAAAGAACATGGGGTGGTTGTGTACGTGGTAGGGGTCAACGTCCAGGATGTTCAAGAGCTGCAAGAAATCGCCAGCGAGCCGTTTGAGAAGTTTCTCTTCAATGCCGAAAACTTCAGCATCCCACAGGATCTCTCGGGAAGCGTCCTTCAGACTCTGCTTGGCAGTGGAGGATCAGATAAAAGGTAGGAGGCTGTGCCCAGACCCAGTGTTCCAAAGCTGTGTTCCCTACATCGAGTCTCCTAAACTCTTCCTTTACATTGACTCTCTCAGTTTACTTAAATTTATTTGAAAGATCATCCCAGTAATGAAAAACCAGCATCCCTGGCCGCCTTGAGAGGGTAACTGCCAGAACTGAGTTTGGCTGCCCTCAGGGATGTTCTCTGCTCTCCTGCTGCCGTGCCCTGTCCTCCAGGGCACTGCCCCTTAGAAACTATCATTGAGGCTCCTGCAGCCGCAGGGTTTAGCTAGTGGGATCCCTGGAGGAGGGCGGGGAGAAGGGAGAAGGTGGGCATCTCCTCCATCTGCCTCTGGCAGTCCCAGGCAGTGGCTGTGGGGCCTTGGTGGTTCCAGCTTCTGCCAGGCGTCTCCAGCTTGGTCCAGCTTCTGCTGGCCCCAGTGTCCAGTCACTCCACCTCCGCCTTTGTCCCTCCAGCCGAAAGACAGGTTTTCATTTTCATTAATCCCTCGGAGTCACCTTTGTTTAGCTTCTCACTTCTTCTAACATTAGTGTAACCAAGTCCTTACTTTAAATCCTCCGTATTTTAAGCACTCAGTAGTTTCTGTTTTCCTGGTTGGACTTTGACTGCTTCACAAACCATAAAATTTAATGTAATGAAAGAGTAAGTTAGAAAATTCTATCCAGATCCCTGTTCTGAAGAAGCATCTGAACCTGAGGCCTTAGTCTTTTTTGTTTAAAGGAGAGGTTGAAAGATTAGAGATGTGTTAAAGACACTCTAAGAGCAAACCAAGTCTTTCCTCTGGATGTAATCTGAAGGGGTGAACAGAGGATCGAAAGGTAAGGCCTTTCGATGATGTGTTTCTCACGAACGTAATTTTACCTTGTGTACCATGTGAAGCCATCCCCTATGCTACCGGTGAGCAATACTTTGGGAGAAATGGACTTTTGCTAAGGTTGTCTTTGGTTTCCTTAATAAGATAATTTTATGGTAATTATGGATGTGTACAAACAGCGCGGCTCGGTACGCGTCCAATTCAGGCCTTGACGAGACTGGTTTTCTCCTGGCCGTCTGCTGTGTTCTGGCAGCTGTCAGCTGAGTTCTGCAGACGTTTATTTCACTGTTAATGCTTAAGCACAGCTGACAGACAGCTCTGGATTGGGGGAGACAGATGACAAGACTTGCTCCGTGGGTAACACGGAATGTGCCGTTCCAGAATCACCTGGATGTGAAAGAGCCCGACACTTCGGGCTCCCTATCTTTCTTCCCCTCGTGGATTAGCACAATAAGGACTTCGCCTGGTGATCTGATAAACGGGCTGAGGCCAGCGCTAGAGACTCTCGGCTGTGGTCTGTAACTATGCGCAGAAAACGGTCACGACCGGCTGTGCGTGTCTGTGCTTTGGCTTCTGCTGAATGAACAACATGTTTGAGAATTCAGTGAAAGCCCAGTGCCAGGATATCCGCTGCCTGCGTGGCGCCTGCGGAATGGGGAGCCCTTTAATGTTTCAGGTGGCTCATGGTAAGCCCCTCCGCGGGAGCGCCCATCACCGACTCACAATGACGGTAATTACATGGCTCTGGAAAATTGCTTTTTTGGCCAATAAGCCAACTCAGCTGGACCCCGATGATGACTGCTGGAAGCAGCATTCTGGCCTTACCATTGGAGCTCGGACTTTGTGCTGTTACGCAGTTAGTGTTTCTACTTCATTTTAATAGCATCTACTCAGGATACTTAGTATTTGAATTCAATGAACACTCGGGCACCAGGTGAACATGCTTGCAGGTGATAGGAGGCAGCCTGCAGCCACCTAACTACAACATGAGCTGGAGTGAACTGGGTGTAGTGGGGGAGCAGGACAAGGAGCTGTCCGCCGTTGCTGGGGAATCTGGGGGGACTTCCCGGAGGAAGGGACACCTGGGCTGGGGATTGAGAGATGGATGGGGTTCTTGTGGGGAGAAGAGAAGGGAAGGAAGTCCCACAGGATGGCTTCGAGGAAATAGCATGGGTTTCGGAGCCCAGCAGACCTGGTTTTCAATCCTCCTTTTGTCTCTTTCTAGTGATGTCATCATGAGCGTGAATGTTTCACTCCTTTAGACCCCAATTTTCTCATCTGCTCAATGAAGATATTTGCCTAGTAGGGTAGTTTATGAGGATTCGATTAGATAAAGCGTGTGAGACACTGAAGCACAAAGTAACTCCTCAGTAAACGTTAACTTCCCTTGCCTCCTCCCTCAGCTGAAGAAGCAAAACAGAAAGGTGTTCTAGCCGAATAAAGCAGAGAACACAGGCAGTAGGCTCTGAGAGGGCGTGCTTGAGACTCGGGCGGAGGAGAGCGCCGGGGGATACGGCCCCTCCCCTCCGCGTCCCCCCCAAAGCATCCTCGGTGCAGCTTGCTTGAGAACCTGATGTGCTTTCTTTTCCTCCCCCTTCTCTCTTGCCTCCCGGAACCCACGACGGCCTACGCAGACGTGGTCTTCCTTGCTGACCTCTCAGGGCACGTCACGGACCAGTTTCCAGAGGACGCGGAAGTTCATCTCCAGGCTGCTTGGCCTGCTGGAGGTTGGAAGGGCTAAGTGCCAGGTCGGCCTGGCTCCGCGCGGCCACCAGGGTCACACCGGATTTCTGCGCGGCACAGATGATCGCTCACCTCCATGAGCGCTTTGTGCTCCGGGGTGGCTACCTCTGCCAGACGTTCCCCCAGGAGGCAGCAGGGAGCCGCTCTGGGGGCGGCTCCCGTACCTGTGCTCCTTACCTCGGGCGAGTCCGAGGCCGAGGCCTGGGAGGCCGCACAGGCCCTGAGGGAGAGGGGAGTGAGGGTCGTGTCTGTGGGCCTGCAAGGCTTCGACTTGAGAGCTGCCGGGCGTGGGGACCCCAGCCCTGGTCTATGAGCCGCAAGGAGAAGACGGCGTCTCAGGTGCTGCAGGACGTGAGGCCAGGGCCGAGGCCCACGCCGCGGGTGAGGCTGGCCGGGGGTGTGAGCCAGTGGGGGTGCTCGGCACGAGAAGAGAGTCTCTCAGGAGGAGGTGTGCGCTTGCCGGCCGCAGGGGATGGGGCGGGCACGCGGCTGCCTCGGGCACACGCTGTGCTAGTTAACGTGGCCACGATGAAGTTGCCCAACGGCCCGTCCACAGCTCAGTGGCCGAAGAGGACCGTCCAGTGTCACGAGTCTGCGGAGGGTCCGCTGGTCTCGGCTGCACTCGGTCCTGGCCTTGGGGTTTGGTCGAGGGTCGGCTGACTCGGGCTTGGCTCTGCTCCGCTAGCCCTCCCCTCCCCCCGGGACCCTTAGGCTGGCATCTTCCTCGCATATTCCGGAGGGGAGAAGCAGGGCGGCTCCGCTGCACAGGCCCTTCTCAGGCCTCTTACAGCTCGGCTGCCCACATCCCACTGGCCAAAGCACGTCGTCTGGCGGAGTCGCTCCAGTGGGTAGGGAAGCATGCCCCTCCCAGGGGAGGGGGTCTGGGCAATAACTCGAGCCGCCACACACCTTTTTCAGGTGAAGGAGGAGCATTTGGGCTTCTCACCAGAAACCTGATGATGTCCTTCCTTAGGCTGGCATCCAAGATGCTCAGTGGAGATTGCGCTTGGCGTTTGGGGTGGGACAATTCATAGTGTGGGGTTGTCCTATGCATTGCAGGACATTTATCAGGTCCTTGTCTTCACCAGTAGCATCTCCCAGTCACCATGGCAACACAAAACACCCCCATACATTTCCACATGGTCCCCGGGGATGGGCATCCCTGTCGCCTGAGGACCCTGAGCCTTGCCTTCCCCTGTTATTTGCTGCAGACATGTCGCACAGTCTACTTCTGCGCCTGCCTTCGGGCACACTCTTCCATCAGCCTGCAAGGCCACAGTCAGACTGTCCTTCAGCTCTGACAGCTCCTTTTTGGTGGAGTCTCTGTGGACCCCTCTATAACTAGAAGTGACCAGTTTCTGCCTTCTCTGAATTGTCGTAGCTCTGTCCAGAGCTCTGACCATCTAGAGCTTAGGGAGTAGGTTTTGCAATTTTACGAACACAAATGAGGCAAGGAAAGGAAAATCTGGGAGAGGTAAGAAGGAAGTAAATCTAAGTAGAAATAGGACAAAGGGAAGGCACACAGGGGAGAGTGGCCCGAGGGGGGCTTTGCTGGCCCCTTACTGATGGGAGAAGGGAAGACGGTGTTCCTGGCAAGGGGGTGACATGAACAAGGGCAAGGAAGTGGGAATGAGCTGGATGAGGGCAGAGAAAAGTGAAAACGGAGCCACCGAGGTGGGAGCGGGGTGGGAGCGGGTTCTTGGAAGTAGTGAGGGATGTGATTGGCTTAGGCAGGGTGACCCCGATCACAGGGTGCTGTGGGCACTGGGCAGAAGGTAACGGTGGCTCGCTCTCGACCACCATGCCAGGTAAAGGCTTCTGCTACGTCACGAAATGTATAGATATGAGTTAGTGTAATATACTCTTATTATTTAAAATACCAAATACATTGTCATAGCATACATAGGTGCAGTGTGATGAATTTCATACATAAAACGAGAATTGTCCGTAGTACCGTGTCCTCCCGCTGAAGCCCTCCTTTCTGGGCTTGTTTGTTCACAGCATGTCCCGCTGCTATTCCGGCCGACTTGGTGTTCCTTGTTGAGGACATCAGCGGGGTTAGGCGATGGGATTTCCAACAGGCTGTCAGCTTCCTAAAGACCACTGTCACCTCCTTAGCGGCTCACCCTGATGGTGTGAGGGTGGGCTTGGCCTTCTATGGTGAAGAACCGCGGCTCGACTTTTCCCTGGAGTCCTCTGAGAGCGCAGCTCAAGTCTCAGAGCGTCTGGACAAACTGGCCTGCCGAGGAGGACGAGCGAGGCCCAGGCGGGCGCTGCTCTGGATTTTCTGCGGAGCAGCGTTTTCCTTCAAGAGGGGCAGCCGCGCCCAGCACGGCGTGCCCCAGAGCGCGGCGGTCCTCACGGAGGGCCCCTCCCTCGACGACGTGGCCAGACCTGCCGCTCTCCTCCGCGCCGCGGGGGTCACCGTCTGCGCAGTGGGCGCCCAGCTCGCCCCGTGGAAGCACGCCATCTCCCTGGGCTCCTTCCTGCAGCTCGCGGTCGTGGGCAGCAAGATCAAGAGCCAGCTCTGCCCGGAGGCTCCCGGGGTGGGCTATGCCCGAGAAGGAGGTAGGCGGCTTTTCCAAAGTCTTTCTCTTTTTCCTTGTGTCATCCACTAGCCTCCTCAGCCTGCCTCCAAAGAAATGATTCTGGAAGCAATTCATTAAAAAACAAAACCCCAGACTTATAAAGTCGTTATTTTTGTCTTAATTCCAAACAATGCAGAAGAATATGCAGTGAAAAGCGAGCATCCCGCTCCTCCTGCCTCACTCATCTTCTCACAGCTTGGTGAAGATACGCGTCTATTTTCGGTAGAAGCAGTGAGTACTGAGAGTAGATCGAGCAGCTCTGAAGTTACTTAAAGCAGGAAACTATTAAGAAAAAAGACAAACTCACCAGGCTTTTCCAATAAAGAGATATTTGCCAACGGGAAAAAAATGCAAACATATTTGAAGTTTAGAATTTTAACTTAAAGTATAAATATTAATTTGCCAAATTTTTGGCATAGGGCCAATGCTTCTTTGGAGTCCTCCATATTTCCATCATAAACCATCCAGTAACGTGTTGTCCATAATATCCTGATTTATTTTCTTTAAGGAGAACTCAGCCAATTTTAAACAATCTGACTTTCAGGATCTTGAAAGTTCAATCTTCTGTAACACCATCTGGTATACCAGCAACCTTTTTTAAAGAACTCATCTTTACTGGATCTTTTCTAGCAGTTAACCTAGTTTTCAGAGACACGACTAGCCTCTCTCTTTTCACACTCATATCTTATGAAGTCGCCCAGGATCTGATAATTGTATTATAGTAACAGCTCCTTCTTGGTAAGTGAGCTGCCCTTGCCAAGTGTGCCTCTCCTGAGTGAAGCAGCCCTGAGCAGTGGTCAGTCCCGGGGGGAAGCGTCAGCGCCTTCAGCAGCTCCACAGGGGGAGGGGAGAGCATCAGCACGTGGTGAGTCAGGCGAGTGAAGGTCAGCTGGGGCAGCTCCTACTGTATGTAGTTAAAAAAAAAAAAAAAAAAAAAACAACAACAAAAACTAGTGCTTAAGTGTGTGCCGTTTGGAGTCAAACTGCCCGAGTTTTAAATTCCAAATTTGCCACTTACTGGCTGTTATGAATATTTTTGTGTCTGTTTATTTGTCTATTTTTGCCTACCAATGCTAGTATTTCTCAGACTCGAATTAGAATCATAGAAAGAAGACGCAACTTGAAATACAGATGATTAACTTAAAATTTCAAGTCGGTGATTATATCACGAGGGGAAAACCACTGAACACGTATATTTTTAACAAACAGTAAATGATCTTGTAATCTCTTGATTACTTGTAAATAAATTCCCATCTTTTCTTTGGCCTGCACTTTTAGTCCATTTCTCTGTTCTGGGAACAAGGCACAGCATTGAATTTGAATTTCATTTCCTTGTGCAGCCCGTGCCTGTTCTCTGTAGGGAAGGAGGAGAGAAAAGGAGCCCAGCTAAGTCACTGACCTTGTAAAGAGGTTAGAGCTGATTCCTTCTCAACTGCACAGGGGCTAACAAGGAACCAGGAATCAGGAAAATTGGTTCAAGGAACAGGGATTAGGGGTGGGGACAGCTCAGAGATAAAGAGAAGCCGCGAAGTCTGTCCAGGATTTTCTTCTGGGTGATCGTGCTGACCACACAGCTACGGCTCAGTGGTCCTTCTCTGTGTGCCAGAGACTCTGTTGAGCACGTTCCGTACGTACTAGACGTGAATGTCCAGCAGCACGCAGGCTGTAAGGAATCCCACCTCGCTTTCTCTTGGCCCCAAATCCCGTTTGCCAGAATGGGGAAGAATGTGCAGAGTTCACGGTGCCCCTGGCTGAGATTCCTCCCCACAGCCATCCTCTCCCGGACACCGGAGGGTGCTCGGCACCAGCCAGAACCAGCTACGATCCCTCACAGATCTGAGGAACAAGCAGTGTTTTCGCAAATCCTCTGGCCAGCTGGGATGTTTCTCTTACTAGTGACAGGAAACCCGTCCAGAGGGACTTGCTGCCCACACCTGGCGCTCTAGAGGCAGGGCAGGCCCGCCAAGAGCCCTGCTGCACCCCTCCCTCCGTGCCAGCCCTGTCCCTAGCTGCTGGCTGGAACACGCTCCAGTGTCCACACCAGCCACGCCAAGTGCACGCTGCCGCTGTGACATCCGATTCCAGGTGAGAAGCACGAGGCCGAGGGAGGTGAAGAGACGCAGGCGGGAAAGGCGTCTCACCTCCGCGCAGTGGGTGCGAAGCCTGAGGACTGGCCCTTCCACACGCAGAGCCTCTTTCTGAGAATCTGGGGCCCAGTTTGGCCGCACTTTGTTCTGAGGGTAGAGGCTGGGACTTCGGAGGACTGTGATGAGATCCCACATCCCATCAGACCTTTAAAGTCAGCTGTTCTAGACTATTGATTACTTAATATATATTTTTGCTTATTCTCTCTAAAGAATATCA
This sequence comes from Tolypeutes matacus, assembly GCA_026826555.1. NCBI lineage: Eukaryota > Metazoa > Chordata > Mammalia > Cingulata > Chlamyphoridae > Tolypeutes > Tolypeutes matacus. The sequence goes on along the minus strand of JAKSZT010029748.1, from coordinate 2,238,673 downwards.
CTGCTTTGCGGTGGTCTATATGAATTTGAAAAGAATCCATGTGTACAATTAAAAACATAAGCCTGGGTTATGGATTGTCTTGCACTGAGCACTTCAGATTCTTCAGGCCCATTTTTAAAAAAGATTTATTTGATTTATTTATTTCTCCCCACCCCTCATTGTTTGCACTTGCTGTGTCTGTTCATCCTCTTTGTTTCTTTAGGAGGCAGCGGGAACTAACTTGGGACCTCCAATGTGGGAGGGAGGCGCCTAATCACTTGAGTCGCCTCCGCTCCCTGCTTTGTTGTGTCTCTCATTATGTTTTTTCCTCCTGCGTCTCCTGGTGCATCATCTTGACGCGCCAGCTCGCCGTCCTGCTCGTCCCCTTTAGGAGGCACTGGGAGCCTCTGCTCCCTGCTCTGTTATGTCTGTCATTATGTTTTTCCTCTTGTGTCTCTTGTTGTGTCATCTTGTTGCATCAGCTCGCCGCGCTTGCCTGTCATGCCAGCTCGCTGTCTTCTTTAGGAGGCATGGAGAACTGAGCCTGGTTCCCACGTGGTAGTCGGGAGCGCAATTGCTTGAGCCACATCCACTTCCCCTTCAGGCCTATTTTATTATTATTATTTAGCTGGGCACTATCCTGGGGAAGGTAAGAGAGATGGGATTCTAGCTTTTCATTTCAGTTCATTTTGCACCAATGTAGTAAATTAGATCTATGTTCATCTTCAATTTTGTATTGTAACTTTTTAGATGTAATTAGCTAGATGCTCTAATATTGCCTGGAACCTAATTAATTGTAGAATTCTAGAATCATCAAGCTGGAAAAGACCTTAGAGGCTGTCTGGCAAAGTGCAGCCCCTCCATCAGCAGGGAAAGAAAATTCTCTATGCTACAATAACAAAGCGTGAGTTGTAGAACAAAGCCAGCTGAAAATGTTCCTGGGGAAAATGCAAATTAGAAATGTTGGAATAATATACCACACTGCAAAAAGAATATTCCTCTTTTCTGAAATTAGATGTGCTATACAAAAGGGATTTACATCTGTGAAAGCTCCTTTTGGTGAATTTGAATTAGAGATTTAAAAAACAAAACAAAAACAAGTTGTTTTCCGAGAAAGGAGGGGAGGAAGACATTTTCTGTTTTGGCAGTTCTGGAAACAGAGCTGGCTAGTGGCATGGAGGAGAGCATTTAGGGGACTTAACACTCGTGGCTCGCCTCTGGATTCCAGGTTCCTGAGGAGCTTTAAGCCACTGTCTATGACCTTTGTCACGGGCAAGGGGTCTGGTGCATATTTGTTTTCCCCAAAATTGTTGCCTGCAGTTTGGCTTTCACTGATTCTGAGCCAAATTCTTCCTAAAGAGGAGATGCCCATGTATCCTGGCTGGCCATGGGCTGGGCAGATTTATCCTTGTTGTCCAGAAGTAAAAGTGCCCCCTTCACTTCATATGTTTATTTGTAAGTTTCATTCATCCAGACTCTAGTCCAGGTATTTATGACCATCACCTTTTTTTTTTTGAGGTACTGGGGCCTGGGATTGAACCCGGAACTTCATATGTGGGAAGCCAGCGCTCAACCACTGAGCCACATTGGCTTCTCTGATTCGGTTTTTTCATTTGTTTTGCTTGTTGTTTGTTTGTTTGTTTGTTTTTCAGGAGGCACCGGGACCTCCCATATGGGAGGCGGGTGCTCAACTGCTTGAGCCACATCCACTCCCATGACCATCAACTTTTGCAGTTGCATTTTGTGGGTGTCCCATTATTCACTTGTGAGTGTGTGGGTTTAGCCTGAAAGATCAATGGCTCTCCACATTCTGGATACACCCTTCTCAGGAGGGCTTAAAAACCTCCAGGCAGACGGAACCCATATGGGCGGAGATTGCCAGTCCTGATCTTTCATTATATGTCTCCCACCCTTGAAACAAGATATATGCATGAGGGATGAATCAGAAGAAGACTTCCAGGGGCAAAGGAAATAGCTCAGCTAATGCTGAAAGAAACCCAAAGCTCATTTATCTGCCCTTCATTCATTGGTCAAACATTTACTGAGCAGCTACTATGTCCTAGGCACTGTATTAGGCACTGAGAAAATAGGATGACATAGCCCTACCATCTAGGAGACCTTGCCTAGGAGAGAAGAAGGTCAAGCAAAGTAGCAATGGGCATGCGGGGAATTGACTCACTCAGCTTGAGGAGGTGGGACCGTGAGTCAGAGAGGGCTCCAGAGAGGAGGCGGCACTTGAATTGCTACTTAAAGGACGTGTATGAGTTAACCAGATTGGGGTGGGAAAGGACCCTTCAGGCAGGGGTGTTGGATCTGCGGAGGCACAGAGGAACAAACAGCGTTTATTGTATCAACTAGATTTTGCCTTGTGAGATCCCATCTAAAAACTGAAACCGCCACCGCTAATTTAGCTCCCTCTTCTGTGAGCTGCCTGGGGCTGCCGCTTTCGGGGCCAGCACAGCTGAGCTCTTCTGGGCTTGTCCTGCACCTGTAGATGACTACCTTGGTTTTCTTCTCCTTCACCTTAAAGGATGCAGCATGGGTTTGTCTGTAGGATTTGAAATCTCAGCCTCCACAAGGCAAGCTCAGCAGAAGCTCCGAGGGTCCCTGCCAGAGCTGATGTGACCGCTGACCTTGCTCTCCAACCTCAGCTGTGGGGGCCCCGGCCTGGTCAGCACGAGGGTCCGCTACTTGGCTCCTGGCCCACATGCCAGCTCGTCTTTGACTCAGGCTTCGGCGAGCACAGCGACGAGGCCGTCCGGAAGTTCTTGGTTCATCAGGCTGTCAAGAACAACCGCATGGATGCGGTGTTTTTCCAGTCGCTGGGAGAGAATGCTATCCGGCTGGCTTCTGCGAAAGTGAAGGTAGTGATGACGAGACCCCGCCCCGGCGCCAGCAGGCAGGGTGGGGGCCGTGGCGCTCTGGTTACTGAGGCCAACTAAGCTGTTCTCTACAGGGGACCTACAAAGAGGAAAGCCACAGTTAGTAAGAACCAGCAAGAGAGTGTTTTCCTTCATTTCTTAAGCCCTCGAGGCTCTGCTGAATGATGCCAGTGGGGCTGGGAGGCTGATGCCCCTCCTTCAAGCGCACGGTGTAGTGACCTAGAGTCTCGCATGGCGTAAATTCATTCCAGAGACAACCTGGGAGATGTTTGGAAGTGCTTCAGCTACTCAGAGCCACTCCTTGCCACCTAGATATGTCTCCAGCCAGGGCACCTTGGGCTGCCCTTAGTGACAGCTAGTGGCTCACCAGTGCAGTCCACCCCTCGAGCCCTCCCCCCTGCCACCCATGAACCTTATTTCAACAAAAGTCCACAGAGATGAGAAGATCTCGTTACATTTATTAGAAAATGACACCCCCAAACTTTGGACGTTACCGTTATTTTTTCCTTCAATCATCATTCAATCAATGTACTTCTTGACTAATATAATTCACTTTAAAAAAAGGATTGATTTATCTCCCCCACACCCCTTGTTGTTTTGTGCTCGCTGACTGCTCTCTGTGTGTTCTTCCGTGTGTGCTTGTCTTCTGTTTAAGCGGCACTGGGAACCGATCCCAGGACCTTCTGGAGTAGGAAAAAGGCGCTCTATCTCTTGCACCACCTCAGCTCCCTGGTGTGCTGCGTCTCTTATTGTCTCTCCTCTGTGTCTCTTTGTTGCATCATCTTGCTGCACCAGCTCTCTGCGCTGGCCAGCACTCCACGCAGGCCAGCTCGCCTTTCACCAGGAGGTCCCGGGAATTGAACCCTGGACCTCCTATATGGTAGGCAGGAGCCCAATCGCTGGAGCCACATCCGCTTCCCTACAATTCATTTTTTTTTTTTTTTTTTTAGATTTTATTTATTTATTTATTCCCCTCTTGCTGCTTGTGCTCGCTGTGTCCATTTGCTGTGCGTTTTTCTGTGTCTGCTTGTCTCCCTTTGTTGGGTCATCCTGCTGCGTCAGCTCACCACGCCGTGCCGGCTGGCTTGCCTTCACCAGGAGGCCCGGGAAATTGAACCCGGGGCCTTCCATGTGGTAAATGGGAGCCCTATCGATTGAGCCACAGCCGCTTCCCACAATTCATTTTTAAAATTAAACATTTCTAGGTGTAAAAGTAGCAATTTTAATTGTAGAAAAATATTAAAAATATATAATATAAAATAACAATATAAAAAAATATAAACAAAAAACATGTAACAGAAAAATAACAAACGCCCGTGTCCCTCTCGCTTCACACGCATGTGCACACACACCTGAAAACCCCTTTTAACATTCTGATGTGCTGCACTGATAAAAACGGATATTGTAAGACCACGTTTGGAAGGCATTTTCAAGTGAAGAGGTGAAGCTGGTTCAAATCCTTTTTTGATGGCCACAGGTGGAGGGGAGAAGAGAGTGAGCTACAAGGGAATGAATAATAAACTAGGTAAATGAATAGGTCAAAAGGAACGAGTGAAAGCTCTAAGCAGAAAAGCTCACCCTGCATTTTTAAGAAACGGGAAATGTACGGCATTCTTCTCCACACCCTCTCTCATCTCCCTCCCTTCCTTCCTTTTTCCTTTTCACCTTCCTCTCATTCTTTCTCGCTCTCCCTCCCTTTTAAACGACAGGTCCTTTTAGTGTTCACAGGCGGGCTGGATGATGACTTAGACGGACTGAAGGACACAGCCGAGCTTCTCCGAGTGCGCAGTGTCAGGGCAGGTGGGCAGAGGCGCGTTTCCCTCAGATCTGCAGGAGCCCCAGCCCCGCCCCACGTCCCAGGCCCGCACCTGCCTGCCCAGGACCCCTGCCCCGCGGGAGTGGGCACTGCCTGCTCCTTAGGCCTCCCGGGTCCCGAGCCCAAAGCGCGGCCGTGCTCTTTCCGCAGCTTTCCTCCCTTGCTCTCCAGCTCCTCTCCCTCCCACCCCCAAGCCCGCGTCCAGGTGGCGATTCCCGGCAGGTGCCACCTGGCGCCCGGCACGCGGCTCGCCGGCGCCCTCCCTGGCCGTCCCGGGAAGTGCAGCCTGTCCAGCCTCGTGGGGCCGGTACAAGGCTCTGCAGGGACCCTCCCCCCTCCCCCTCCCCCCGCCTCCCACCTCCCCGCTCCCCCTCCCCCCTCCCCCTCCCACCAGGGAGTGACACATGCCCACTTCTGCTCATGTGGCCAGAGCAAGACGTGTGGCGGCTTCTTACATGAGGTAGACACTATGTTACAGGTGAGGAGCTGTGGCTCAGTGAGAGACGCTAACTTTCCAAAAGAAATGCGGTCCTATCATGCACCCTTAGAAGAGAATCCGGGATATTTGAGCAGCCCCAAAGATGGCCAGTGCCTAAGAGTAACTGCAACGGCCAGTTTCAGGAATGGGCTCGGAAGGATGGTGCTTTATGCAACAGGGGCTGAAAATGCTCTGTGAAACAGAGATGGAGTGGATCGGAGAGCTACGAGAGTCCCCGTGTCTCCATTTATCTGCTTCACCTTCTCCTGCAGGGGGATTAAAGGCATCAGCTCAATTCTTAAAGAGCGTATGCCATGAACTAGTTTCATTTAATAAACATGCAGCTTCAAGACGAGATAGGTGATGGATATGGGAAAGGTGGGGTGGCCAATGAGCACCTGGGGCTGAGACCAAGGCCACTGCAAAGCTGTCAAGTAGGTCACCGGCCTGTTGCTGCTTTGAAGGCTTCTCTGGACTGCTGGTCGCTAGCCTGGAAGGCGTGCACGGATTAGAAGAGCTCTAGGAGCTAGAATTCGGGAGAGGGTTTGCATACAAGCAGCCTCTGAGCCTCATACTGCCGTCCCTCTCAAGCGTGTTACTGAAGCAACTTGTAAGTATTTCTTAAACCCAACCCTCCACTAGCGCCTATTAATTATAAGGATTTTTAAAACCTTGAGAGAATTCTCTTTCTTAGTGTGTAACATGATGCAGGCTAACCCCATGAAAAAATCGTGCGTTACGGATTCCATTTTTCAGAACACAATTGTGGAAAGAAGATGCTGCAATGTGCATGGGGTGTGTTTTGGAGAAGATGGGTACCAAGGTGCTGATGGGAGTCCAGGGAGGAAGGTGAGAATTTGTTGGGAGTGGATGAGGGGACAGAGAGAGACAACGTGTCGATGTCCACTGCACAGCCGGCCTTGCATTACGTATTTAACAAGGCTTTTCTCATTTTACCGTCCTGACAAAACTGAGGCGGAGGCAATTTTACAGGTGCGGAATTGAGACTTGGCGGGGGGCGGCCCCCCGCGCCACTTTCCCAAAGTTGCGCAGTTTTGCAGAGGCAAACTGGGACTTAAGCCGCTCCCGCGGCCTACCTGGCTCTGTGTCGCACATTCTTTCTATCTTAGGCTGCCTCCTTATGGGTACTGGGCAGATAATTTGACACGTTCCACCACTGCACAGACATTTTCACTTGTGTACAAAATGTTCACTTGTCCCACATGTGCTTTCTTTACAGTAAGGAGAGCCCTTTTCCCTCCCATCTAAAATTCTTTTCCGTAGCATTAGACTCTGAGAAGAGACACCATGACAATGTAGTTAATTTGCATCTCTCGTTTTACTGATTGGAAACTTACTACTTAACACTTTTAAAGGAGAGTTTCTCAGAGATGACCGTCAGATGCCCAGGCCTGGCATGACTGTCCTCACAGGGACGGGCGTATAATCACAAACTAACACTTCAGGCTAAGTCAAAACCCACTGGCTTTGCACCATCTGCTTTCTTTGTTAATGAAAATAAGCTTTATTACATCATGTAATATATATATACATACAAAGATACCCACAGTTTTAGTCATTTTTTTCCAGACATTTTGATCAACTTACAGGAAACAGAACTGAAATTTATAGTTTCAGTATGAAAAAAATTTTAGGTGGGTCCTTTCTTCCATATTTATAACTTGTGCACTTTTTTTTGGCTGCAAAAAGCTTCATTGTTTACACTTGTTTGAGGGCTTGTTAGAAGGCGACAGGATGGCAGTTAGAAAGGAAAATGCCTCCTGGCTGGAGGGGCTCAGGCAGAGGGCAGGATGCCGGGGGAATAGAGGGTTCCCGGCCATGGCCTCTGGGCTCCCGAGGCTCCTGGTCGTGCTTGAGGGCGAGCCTTTCGCAGATACTCGCCCAGCCTGGCCGCGGGCCTGCGGAGGCTGCTTAGGTGGTCGCCCACCTTCTGCACGAAGGCACGGAGCTGGGGGTCTGTGCTGGCAGGTCCAGGCTCTTCTCCAGGCCCAGGGCGGCTTCCACGGCGGCCAGGGTCTCACCCGCTCGTCTGGGGTGGCTTCTGCCCGCCCTGGAAGAGGGCGCGGCCGCCGCGCTGGTTCTGCGTCTTCAAGAGGCCCTGCGCCCTCGCGCGGAAAGGCGGCAGGCGCGGCGCGGGCAGGCTTGGTTCTGGCCGGGGAGGGCGCAGGTAGGGGAAGGGGAGGGCGCAGGGCGCGCGGGGAGGGGAGGGCGCAGGTAGGGGAAGGGGAGGGCGCAGGTAGGGGAAGGGGAGGACGCAGGTAGGGGAAGGGTAGGGCGCAGGTAGGGGAAGGGGAGGGCCGGGGTAGGGGCGCGAGGGGTTGGGGTGGGGACGGGGAGGGGGCGCCCCGGGCTCCCGCGCACGTTTGTGGTTGCCGGCTCCCGGCCTCACCTTGCCTGCTGCGTTATCTTTGCACGTTTTTTTTTAACGGGATAAAGTTTTATTGATACATATTAATAAAGCATAAATCCATCCAAAAGGTACACTCACTAGTATTGGGTATAATCACATTCATCATTTCAATCACTTTTAGAGCATTTTCATTACTCCAGTAATAATAATATAATAATAATAACAATATAATAAAATATAAACTAAGCAAAGGAACAAAACTCATCACCTCTCAATCCCTCCATGCTTCCCCTGCCACACACAGCTGCTATTCTGCTTCCTTCTCTCTAGTCTATTTGTATTTATGTTTTGTAAAACAGTCTTATCTTTGTACGTGCTCATTTTGGAACGATTTCCATGTGGTTGTTGAAATGAGCTCTTACTGGCTTTGAAGATCAATCTTTCAAATTTAGGACTGTAGAAAGTGTAGAATTACTTTTTGAAAAGTAAATTGTATCTATGCCTTCACTTTAGATTTTTCTCCCCATGTTGTTCTTTGATATAACATTAGAGAATCAGAAAATCAAGCTTGGGGACCACTTGACGAAATTTCTTTGCGCCCCAGGGACAGTGCCTCTAAGGTCAAAGATGGGTGTGTTTTGAATTTTTGAATGCTGTGCTCTTTTTGTTTGTTATAATTCAGCAGTTGCTTGCATTGACTTTCCTGTCTTCCTTTATCACAAGTGGAATGTGTCAGACCAAATAAAAATATCTGGCTACAAAATGTCAAGTCAAACTTCCTGGAGAGGAAATGGTTTGTGTTTAGGTATGTTAGAGGAGGGTAAAAAAGAGACTGAACAGCTGAGTGACACGGAAGTAAGCCACCATGGTGCACAGGTCGTATAGGAGATGGCACCTTTGTTTACTGATGTTTTTTAAAACAAGGTCAAAGTCCTATTCAAGGGTGGGGGTTTTCCTTAGGCTTTTAACTAGAAACGAATCTTGGTTTGGAGTTTTACAATAGCAAACTATTTAGGAAAAATTAAAATAGGTTGATGCACCAACTGTGAAGACAAACAGGTATTCAAGTTTGCACTTTAATGTTTCTGTTTCTATGTATCATTGCAGCCTGAGCACTTAGCATCATGATTTTCAATTAAAAATTCAATAAAATGTTGACTCAGTGAGAAAAAGGTATCTATTATTAACAATTTAGATTTGAGACATAGTGCACATAGATTTGAGACATTGAGACTTTAGAGTCCAGGTTATTTATTCCAGTTGCTTTTCTCCCCAGGGACAGAAGGGTCCTGATGGATTATTGGGTTATCCTGGTGAAGACGGTGGACCTGTGAGTACTGACCCTTACTTTGTTTTACTTTGAAGGACTATGGTAAAGTGAGTCAAATATTAGCAATGCTTAACTGTACTTAAGTCTTGGAAGTTTTTTTATCTACATCATTTAAGGTGATTTAAAAATAGCTATATATATATATATATATAAGCTATTTATTATAACAAATTTCAGGTGCACAACCTTTCTGAAGATAGAGTTTCTAGATACTTCATGATGAAGTATGGCCATTTTGTTTTTCTGATCAGTGAACTTGAAATAACTGAAACTGTGGTCTGTGTTTAGTGTGCATGCTTGTAAGTGGTAGTTAATTGTGAGGTGAGTTGCAGGAAATTTGTGAGGATTAATAAAGTGTCCCTGTCTGCAAGCAGCTTAACAAAACGAAATGAAGAGGACCCGGGCCATTCTTATAACCAGGTCACTCGGATGCCTTCCTGAGTGGCCCGGGAGGGGGTGGAGTTCTAGTTGTCCCCGAAAGTTGACATGTGATCCCCGGTACACCCACAGGAATATGCTGGGAAAGGGAAGTTTTCTATTATTTGATGGCTGTGGAGAAAAGCATATATTTATAGAGAAATCACTGAGCGAAGGGGCCATATTTATGACATCATATAAATAGCTGAAGGATTAAAAACATCTCAGAAGCATAGTTTTCAATGAAGTTTGAGTTCTGGAAAACCTCTTAGTCACCGCGTCTATTTTAAAGTTGATTTGTATATACGACTGATTCTGAAACTTTTTGGTTTCAGAATATCTTTACACTCTTAAAGATTATTGTGAGTTATATCTATCAATATTTAGCATATTACAAATTAAAACTGAGAAAATGTTAAATTATTTTATTTGAAAATAGCAAAAATAAACCCATTATATGTTAACACAAATGATCTGTTTTCCAAAGCAAAAATCTCACCCTTGCTTTTGTGTGATGACTTTTGATATCAGAGGCCCCGTGGCCCCTTGAAGATCCTGTGTACACTTGGGAGAGAATCAGAGGAAAAAAGAAATAAGACTTCCGTGCTATTGGTAAAATAGTTTAGCCTTGAGAAGGGCCTGAGAGGGAGGACACCAGGGGTCGTTTGCTGGCATATGCGAGGCTTAGCGTTCTCCTTGCTCATTGCTTTATTATTTTGAACATTTAGGCTGTCACTGCATGCCTTCCCTTTCTCCCCTGCCTTCCCTCCGGAAAAACCTTAGCGGGTTAAAGCAACCCTTGTGTTGTGTTTGGGGACTCTTGGTAAGGAAACTGAAAGGGGCACAGAGGGGCGGCTCCTTCCTCTTCCACAGCGTCTGGGATTCAGCTGGGGGCTCCATCTGCGCGTCTCCGCTGTGCCTGGTGCCTGGGCAGGGGGGGCTGAGGGAAGCTGAGCTGGGCCACGTGGTGCAGGCCTGAGAGGGAGCGTCCCCAGAAGGAGGTCCTGAGGGGAGCGGCAAGGTCACCTCGCAGAAGACGCCATCATGGCCAGCGCTGGGAAATACAACCTGCCAGACTCTGACTTCTGTACATTTAAGAATGGATCCATCACAAGTTGGTGGTTTAAGTAATACCCGCTGCATTGGTTACAAGTCTTAGTTATGCATCAATAGATTCTTTAAGGTCACAAAACATAGTTCTGAAACTTCCGTTGTAGCAGTGACAGCTAACATTTATTCAGAGCTTCGCATGTGCCAGACACAGGGCAAAGTGTCGTATGGGTTTCTTCATTTAATCTACGCAATAGGATATTATTGCTGTTATTATTCCCATTTTTCATGAGATAAATTGAACTAGCCCAGCATTTGAAAAGCTTTTGGTGAGATGTTCTTTCCATGAAGTCACAGTGATAATAGGTAGCTTTAAGCAACTCTTGAACAAATAAGAAACCAATTGCTAAAAATGATAAAGTTTATATCTGAACAAGAAAAACAAAAAGCTCAAATTTTATTCTCAAAACAACCTCACATATATGCCTATATATATAGGGCAATTCCCACTTCCTCATGAGAACATCCCAAAGACAAGTTTCAAACAATAAGAATATATGAACTTGTAGAGATGTAGGTGAAATATGCAATTTTTACTTTTACTTTTATTTACTTTAATTAATTTAGTTACACATAAACATTTAAAGTCTTTCATTTTGTAAAATAATATATTAAATTTGAAATACTGCCTTTCTGTCTCTGATATTTTTTCAAAGTGTTTCATTAAAAATTCATCCTCTGCTCCAGTGTCAGTTTCTCCATCCTTACTGGAGCCACTTTTTGCAAACATTTCACTCCGTTTTCCAGAGCATATTGTGTTCACTTCAGACTAAGTTTCTTAAGATAAACTTGAGGATGTTTTCTACTGCAAATTTACTTCCTGTTCCCAAAACCTGATGCTTGATTTTCCTTATAGGGAAATTTTCGTAGTTTCCTCAATGTAATCACGCAACCTATTGCTTATAAAAGTGATTTTTAAAAGTCTTGTTGGCATGGCATCCAATATTTGCAATGGTGAGGTCTCACCCTCAGAAATCATTCACAAATCTCTGTTAGATTCTTTGCTTCATTTTATTCGGGCAGGTGACCTGCCTGCGCTCCTGTAACTATCTCAGGCTCACGCTGCTTGTGGCTGTGCTGTGCACAGTTACTGATGCAGAGAAACTTCCCGAGGACTCCTGGAGCACTCGCATTTAAGGCCGCTCTTTTTATGGGATGACTTTTGGAAAATACATACTTTAATATTTAATCATGTAGGTATAGCAACTGTCACTTTGAAAACTGGGAATAGGGGTCACAAGAGTGTTTTTTTTTTTTCCTGTCTGGTTGCTTTTTGGTGCTTCGCTCCCCCACGCGTGTTGGGGGTTGGGGGGGCGCGGCGTGTGCCTCTCCGGGCAGGTCGGGGACACCTTTTTTATTTTTCCTTTTTTTACAAAGAGGTCCCGGGGATCCAACCCGGGTTCTCCATATGGTAAACAGGGGCTCAATTGTTCGAGCCAAAGCCGCTTCCCAGTTTATTTTTAATGCTTTGCTAAAAATAAAACTTTAAGGATTTTAACTTGGTGTCCCTGCTTTATAGGGGACCTCTGTTTGCGTGTTTCAACAATTTTCTAATAAATACAACAAATTATTCTGGACAGCTCACTCTGCATACAGCAGGTAGTTACGCTTAGCTTTGCTGCTGAAGCTTCCGCGTCTCGCACTGACCCTGAGAACTCTTACCGACTCCCATGCTTATTAGCTTCTGCAGGGGCTCAGGCCCTGCACTGGGCATTCTGTACACATTTCCACATTTAATCTACACCACAGATCTGCTGGTGCGTGTCAGTACTTCCACTTCACAGACGTGGAGCTAAAAACTCCGAGGAAGTGGCTTGCTGAGGTCGCAGGACAGGGTCCGTGCCCTGTCCCAGCCCACGTCTGCCTGGTGCCAAAATCCGTGCTTTTCTCATGATCTCTTGCTTTCTTGTGAGTATAAAACACCTCATTTGTTCCGTCCATACGATCTGTGAAGCACCATCAATGCTGTATCTCAGGCATTCGGCACAAAAATCCCATGCGGTGGGCGGAGTCACTATGACCAGATGTGCGTTATCAGTGAGGAAGCTGTGATTCACTGAGCCACGCGCTTGCCCTCGCTCCTGCGACGGCCTGGGAGCAAACCTGGGGTGGAGCCAGGTGCTCTTGTTCTAGACCCAGAGCGTCTCTAACTCTCCCATCTCTGCAGAGATAAAGACAAACGGTACTTTCTGCTCTTCTGGGCAGCTTGGGTGGGGCAGTTACCTAACCTCATTAAGTCAGAGTTAGATGCTACATACTGATGAAAGCTTGTGCTCAGTGCTTCATTCATATTTAACCAATTCGGCAAAAGGCAGGACCTCCGCTACTCTCCTAGGCCATTCCTTCTCCAGCACCTGGATTGCCGGACACTGCTTGGGACTGGAGACCCAGAGGTAAGTGAATGAGATATTGTCCTTGCCTCCAAGAAGCTCACAGTATAGTGAGAGGTTCTGATATGTAAAAAGAGTCCCACTCTGATGTGTGCTGAGTGCTAAAACACTGGCATCTCCAAAACTCTACGAGGAAGCCGAAGGGGCAATTGGGCGGGGTCAACGGAAAAAGCTTCTCTGAACCGCTTCTGGAAACGTATTCTTTGTCTGTGGTACCACCAGGAAAGCGCTAGCCAGTTTCAGCTGCCCGAAGGACATGTTGGGACACCCCTTTTACTTTCATCTGAAACCTGACGTTTTGACCAGGCATACCCTGGATTTCTTTTATTTGGGGCTGTCAGTAGAGTCAGCGGATGGATGAACTGCCCGGTTGCCTTGAAATGACCTGATCAGGCCTCTGAGGGTGCAGACGTAGCTGTGAGGACCGTGCCGTATTGTCGCCCTTGCCAGGCTCCCTATGGCTGGTGTGAATTCACCTGGTGGGGTCAGAGACAACTGCTTGACTGTCTTCATTGCACAGGGAGAAAGGGGTCCCGGGGGCTTCCTGGACTCCGAGGCGAGGACGGGTGCCCGGGCGTGGGGGGGCCTAAGGTGAGCCTGACCAGACCTGCGAGGCCTTTCTCCCTCATCCCGAGCGGGAAAGTCCTAACTCTTCGACGTAGCTTTGGAGTCTTACGTCTGCTTCAGACTGAGGGGTCTTGGTTTGAGTTCCTCAGAAGCAGAGCCTGAGAAGAGCTTACTCAGAGGGGCTCCCCGGAAGCACCGGTAGGAGAGCAGGGAGGTGAGGCAGGGAGGGAAGGAGCTGCAAGGGGCTCCATCAACCAGATGCCCCCGCGGGGGGAAGGAGCTCAGACTCGCGCCTGGAAGCCGCCCCAGCTGGGGGCGAGGGAGCTAGGGGGTCATACCCCGCGTCCCTCCGACCTTGGCTGAGGGCTGCTCCCATGACTCTGGCCTGTCCTGCCTGTGGGGACGCCGGGCTCGGGACCCGGAGAAAACTCTGGAAAAGAGTGGTAGGTGCTGGCAACTGGAAGCCGGACCGAGAGCCCTGAAATATTAGAGGTTGAAGAGACATAGTCGGGCACTTTGAGTGGTTACATTAAATTAAAAAGTGGTTGAACTAAGGCCAAGAAAAACTTTCTACAGCCCGTGTCCTAAAGAGAGTTTTGTTGACTGCAGCGACCATGTTTGGCGTATTCTCGACAGTGACTATTTCACTTAATCGCTCCTGTTGTTCCTGGAGGCCCCCTCGTGCTTACTGGCCAGCACACCCTCATTTTTGCCTGTAAAAAATGGTCATTGCAGCAGCAGGGGCAGGTCCCTCCTGTTCTCCGCTCAGCCTGCTACGCGAGGAGCTGCAAAGTTCAGTTTTCTCTAGACACAGGCAGGGGGCTGGGGGATGGGGAGGTGGTAATAGTTAGGATCCTGTGGTGCCCATTGCATTCACTGGAGAAGAAATTTCCATTTTGATCCAATAATTGTATTTTCTTGAAGGTAGGGAACATATGGTTTCTTAAATGAAACAAGATTTTGAAAATCTCATTCAAGTTCAGTTCTTTTCACTTTAGGGAGCAAGAGGACTTTCAGCAGAGAAGGCAGGTGGCCTCGTTACTCTCCTTAAACCCGATGGCAGTTTCTTTGGGAAACACAACACTGAGCTCAGTTGCCTTTCCTTTGCTTGAGTGAGGCGAAAACTTTTGGAGAAGTGAAAATGTCAAGTGATAGTATCTTAGCCCAGCAGCCATGCAATTGAGTGACTATTTGTAACACATGCATTTTAGGTCTAAGGCGGTGATCTCTATTCGTATTTTCTATAGTCATTGAGCTATGAAGCTTATCACAGGATGGTCTGGAAGACTTGATCCTGAATCCAACGTGTGTCAAATGAGAGAGGGTTGCTAGGATAGAGTTGATGGGAAAGGGCCTGGCACAAGAAGAAAATGCTCTTGCACTCAGATTCAGAATCACAGTACCTGTTCGTTTGTTCATTCATTCATTCATTCATTCATTCAACAAGTATTTATTAGGTACCCACTTCATCTCCACTTTATCCTAGAGAGCGTTTATGGAGTGATGAACAAGACAGACGAGGGCTCATGGAGCTTCCGTACCCTGTTTCCTGGGGGCACCGACTCCCCTCTGTGGAGTATGACAGTGTATCATGCAGTTCTTGTCTAGGGGGTTATAGGATTAGTTTCATGTTCCAGCTGTGTTTGGTTAAAAAAAATTGCCTGAAATGTGACTTCCCTGTGTGGACAGAGTAAACCCACTATGTCATATAAACAAAATGCATTTTCTTCTGCTTTCAAAACTAAGGGTTTCTTCTTCTAAAGCTGCTTTAAAATGAATATATTAACTGCCATCTTGAGATAGTTAGCAAAATGAAGGGCCCATAATTTGAAAATGTTGGAATATTAGATGAGCTGTCACCATGCAGCTGCCTTATCACCTCCTTAGCCTCATTTTTTTCAGATCTTTCCTTAAGGAGATTTAAAAAAAATTTATGCCTCCCCAAATGCATGCATATACACTCACTTTGAATTCCTCCTTTATCTGTGATTTTCCAAGAACCCATTAAAAAGATTAATTCAGGCATGTTTGTCAGGCTTTTTAAATTAAAGAAAATCAATGAAAAAAGGACCACGTTTCCCAAGCAGTCCACCAGTGGGAAACGTTTCATGCAGTCTCATGAAAGAGTAGCTTGTTCCCAGTGCAAACGTGTAAAAAGAAGTCTTTCTATGCATTCAAAATCTCACCCCATATCTTTTTCTTTAGCACCTTAAACTGTCAGGAAAAACAGTCTACAACCCTAATGACTGATTCAGCAGGGAAATAATCGTTCCTTTTTAATAATTGCATGCAGTATATAAATGCTGTTTCAACATTTGTCTGTCAACTAAAAATTTGCAAGTATTTATTAACATCAAAGAAATACCCACGTCCACCCATCTGCTCCTCTTGCTTCCACAGGGTACCTCTGGTGACGAAGGCGTTGGTGGATTGAATGGCCAACAGGTAAAGCAAGCTTCTCATTCTATGTTTTCCCCTTTACTAGTTTTGCAGTTATACTCTCTATTTTTTCATGATTAGTCTAAACATTTTAACATGAATACTAACAATGTATAAAGTTAGTCTATAATCTTTGCCCAAAATAGAAAGACCTTAGAAACTTAGCTCTGACCAACCTCCTGCCATATTATATATTATTGTCCAGTCGTTTATTTCCACCTTACTTTTTTTTTTTTTTTGGTTAAATTCCACCAATTAGACATATTTATTATTGTTGTTTTATATAATTGATGCTTGTTCAGATTTATACTCATATTTACTAGTATCGTTGTTGTCTTCCTTTGGAATCATGTTTCTTTTGCCTAAGGTACAACTTTTAGAATTTCCTTGAATGAAGGTCGGTTCATTATAAACACCCTTGGTTACTGTTTCTCTGAAAATTTCTTTATTTTACCCTCTTTCTTGAAAGATAGTTTATGGAGTAAACAATTCTCTGATGATAGTTATTTTCTTTGAAAATATAATTTCATGCTCTTCTGGCTTCTATTGTCTGCTGACTTTCATTATTACTGTCAGAAGTCATCTGTAAAAATAATTGTTGTCCCTTTGTAAGCAATCTTAAAAAAATAGTGGTCTTTAAAAATTTCCCCTTGTTTTATTTTTCTGCAGTTTCAGTGTAATGTGTCCAGCTGTGGATTTCTTTTTTATTTATTCTTTTTAGGACTTGTTGGGCCTTTGAATCTGAATATTTGTACCTTCCATAATTTTTATTTATTTGTTTTTCTTCTATAAGTTTTAGAAAATACTCTGTAAATTATTTCAAATTTTAAAAATCTTTCTCCTTTTCTCTGTTATCTCTTTAGGGAAGTCTAATTAGAAATTTGTTAGCTCTCCTCATTCTATCCTCCATGTCTCTTAATGTCTCTTTCATATATTTTTAAAATTTATATATTTCTCTGCACTGCATTCTGAATAATTTCTTCAGTTTCTATTTTCTAGTTCACTAATTCTCACCTCACTTGTGTTAAATATACTATTTAACCTGCCAATGGAATTTTAAATTTCAATTATTATATACTTTTCACTTCAAGAAGTTCTATTTGATTCTTTTAAAGTATTTTTATAGGTTACTTGTTTTTTAAGTATTCTTTTAAATTTAAACATAAGTATACTTATTTTATGCTCTGTAAAATTACAATTTTAATATCCATAGTCATTGCAGGTATGATTCTGTTTTCTATTGTTTCTGCTGGCTCTTCCTCTTGGTGTCTTATTTCCTCATGTGTGTTGTGATGTTTGATTTAAACTCATTTTTGATGGAACTTTATCTGTGAGCAGTCATTAAGGCCTCCTTAAGGCCTGATTTTTTAAAAATATTTTGACATGTACCTACCTGGTGGCACTACCTTCTGGAACCACTTTAAAGTAATTTATCACCTTGAGGTTTCACACCCACACACCCACACAAGAAACCCTTAGGATAGCCTATGGCTACTGGCCTTCTGGATTACTGCTTTCTCTTAATTTTGGACTCAAAGTATTTCTCTTTCTCTTTGTCATATCGTTAATGTATGTAAACTATATTTTTATTTGCTATATATTGTCTAAAATTATTTTTCAGTGGGAGGGGTTTTCAGGGCATCTAGTCTGTCTTAATGTCAGAATGGTAAAGAAACTTTCTGCTCTTGGCTAGAATGTGAAATTACATTTGAAAAGTTCATGGTGTGACTAAAATAACAAGGATTCTTTGTACATTTATTTTTCCTTTTTCCTTTTATAGGGTAAGCCTGGAGACCCAGGGTCATCTGGAGAAAAAGGAAGTAGAGGAAATCGGGTAACATATGAGGATACTCTTCTCTCATATTTCTAAGGCATAAACTGATGTTGACAGTTTTTAAGCTCTGATAAAAATCATCCAGTACTCAACTGGGAGTTAAAGGGCGATAAATATCAGATGATTATTTGGAGCCTTTACTTAAAGCCTGACTCTGCCAATAGTGTGATCAAGTAAATGAAGTTACTTAACGTTTTGTGCTTTAGAAGGGTAATGTCACTCAACACCTCGCAGATTTTCATGGCTCCCCGTCACCCATGATTTAGTTTCACATCTAAAGCCCTTTCACCATATCTTTCACAGATCCCAGTCGGGAAGTGTCCTCCCCCGTCAAGTTGTTCCTCGCGCCTCCTGAACTCTCCTTATGCCTGCCCTCCTCTGCTGTCCATCTTGGAAAGCCTTTCCCTTGCCTCCATCTTCAGTGCTTACTGAACATCACCTTTTCTTCCAGCTCCTTTTTTCTTGTTTATGTCTCTCTTGACCATGTCAGTACGGAGTGATCTCTCCCTTCTCTGCATCCTTACAACGAACATTAGTTGTGATATTGCTGACAGGATTCCACACTGCCTCATGCTGATAATTACACTTCTCTGTAAGGGGAGGCAGGTAGCTGACATGTGCTGAGAGCCCCCTTGCCGTCCCTGTGTAGACATTGCTGAGTACAGACAGTCCCTTTCCCACGGAACCCAAGCACTGCTGAAGGGCCCTTCTTAATGCAGTGCCACGGCCAGCTTCTGCTGATTGAACGGACTAGTTCTAGGAGCTACATTTATTTACCTGTGCTGCTTTGTACCCTTCTGGAATCAGAGTAATGCTTTTCACCCCGAGGACGCACAATTAGTGGTGTAGATTGACCTTCTGATAAATGAAACAGGAAGAGTCAGAAGAAATGGTTCCTTGGTGAAGTTTAATTTCCAACCTGCAGTTTGTGGATTGGATTTTGGAGGCAGTGGAGGACACCACACCTCCTTCAAGACTGAACAGCCTTCAGTTTCAGTTAAATTCAGTTAAATTAAATAAACACCTGCCATTGGTCTTCCACCTGTGGACCTTTTGCTTGATACACAGGGGGGTTCACAGGTAGAGAAGACACGGCTGTGACCAACAAGGAGCTAATTATTTGGTGCAGTAGCTAATATTTGTACAGGGAACACCATAATGCAAGATAGGGTAGGATAAGGGCTATGAGATTGGCGCAGATAAAGAATCAGCAGAGCACAGCGACGTGAAGAGGGAACTGAGATAAGCAGAGTGGCTCTTCTTCATCTGATCAGACACCATGCATTTACTGAGCGTCTGTTATAGTCCACACATGATTCTAGAGTGGGAACAAAACAGCCACTTGGTTCTGTACCTCAGAACTGGCCTCTATGGAGAGAGACAGACATGAATGAAATAATCACGCAAATAGGTGTAAGATTACCACTGAGGCCTTGCCTGGAGGAGAGGGAAGAGGTAAGTGACAGGTGACTCTGATCCAGCCTGCGTGATTGCTTCATTGAGCAAGTGGCGATGGGCTGAAATGTAAAGGACAGCAGTTAATCAGGTGATGAGGGAGGAGGCAAGGGGTGGGAGGATGCCCTTCCCTTCTAAGGCCCTGTGGCATCGAGCAAGGTCCCAGAGGGTGGAGAGGACTCAGGTATTCCAGGCGATCAAGACATTTTCCTCTCAGAGGGAACAGGACCGAGACACAGGGCATTCCAGGTTAAGGGAAAGGTGCAGGACAGGCTTAGAGGTAGAAGAACACATGATGGGTTAGAGAAACAAGGATTCCAAGAAACAGGAGGGAAAGCAAAATAAACAGCATAAAGAATGTGGCAGGTTGGAGTCAATTTCTGCCATGTCAGGAGTTTTCTTTTCCTACTGGCAATCAGGAGCTATTGAAGGTTCTAGGTGAGGGGATGCATGGCCGCAGCTAGCTACAGGTTTGGGAGACTACTCCGGAAGCAGAGCATCTAGGTTAGAAGAGGGAAGAACTGGAAGTAGAGCAAATCATAATAGGCACCATATGCAACGTCTGTGCTAAGTGCCTTTAGTTTTTTCTAATTTTTTATTTTTATTTTTAAAGAAGCTTTAGATTACATAAATTTTACATAAAAATAGAAGGGATTCCCATATTCCCCACCCCCTCTCCCTCTCACACTTTCCCACACCACCATCCCTCATTAGTGTACGTTTGTTACAATTGATGAGCACGTTTTGAAGCGCTGCCACTAAGCGTGGATGAGTTTACGTTACAGTCCACACTTTTTCTATTTAATCCCTACAACCGCCCTGTGCGGTTGGCACATCCATTTCACAAAGGAGAAAATGGAATCTTAGAGGTCAAAGAAAATTGCCTAGCTAGTGGATTAGAGCAGCAGGATGTGAACTCTGAATTATTTTGCTCCCTTTCACCATTCTATTGGTCTAAGAAGGAGGTAAGGTGGAGTCCCAAGGTTCTGAGGTGCTTCCTGTGGAGCCTGGAAGGTTTCTGTGTCTGAGTGCCCGCCCCAGGGAGGCCCACTTCATTCTTCTCCACGTGGGTTATCCCCCGGGCACCTGGCGCGTGACTCACCTGAGGAGGTCCCTGCAGTCGGGGCCTGTCCGCCTCTGTGGTGTAGGAGCCCCTGCACAGAGGTGACGGC
>JAKSZT010029748.1:2202957-2218423 GCA_026826555.1 Tolypeutes matacus | reverse complement strand
CGGGCTCATTCCTGAGCTGTGAGGGTGAAACGAGGCCACACCCGGGGCCAAGCGTGTGGCAGATTTCCAGTAAAAGTCTGCTCTCTTCTGAGCCTCAAGCTCACCACTGTAAAGTTCGGGTAATAAGCTGCTCTTTTAAGCGGATTCCCCAATTCCCGCTTCCCTTTAGGCAGTAGGTGGTTTACGAATTGACCCACTTTTCCTTTTTGGTTTAGGGCTCGATGGCCCACAGGACACCTGAGAGGATGGAGTGCCGGTCTCGAGGGGCTCCTGTGAGTGACGGGTGGGCGTGGGGGGGTCTGCTGCTCTAATTCCCGGGCCTTGTGGTGTGTGCCGGCAGCACAAAGGCAAAGAGCTGTTTATTAACAGGGCAGCTCTCAGCCTGTCTCAGCATTGCAGCAAACGAGGTGTGAGCGGGCAGCCCTCATCCTAAACCTGCGCTCCTCCTCGAGGGGTGGGACTACTGAAAGGCCCCCTTGGGCTGGGCCTTTCTTTTCCTTTAAAGAAAAGCATTCTTGTGATTTCTTTTCCTTTCTTTGCCATCCATTTGAGGTAGCCAGGCTTTTATTTCCTCGGGGGGATCCTGGAGCTGACGGCCGCAGCCAAGGTCCTAAGGGAGCGCGAGGAAGGCGCGGGCCTCAGGTAGGACACCTGCGGTGCCTGGCAGTGCCGGTGCACGCAGGACAGGTGCCTCCTGGCGCGGCGCACTTGGCCTTCTGCTTGGATCCGCTGGGACAGTCAGGAGCAAGCCTGGGACGCCCTCGTCCGTGGAGCCAGGGGCTCCGCATGCGAATCCTCACATGCCCTTGACATGCCCTTGCTCTGGGCCTGGTCTGAGGTTTTGGTTTGTGTTTCTTCTGTGCAACTCTTACCTCCCGTAACCCTGGTAATACCAGTGGGTGACTCTGGGCAAGTTACTTTACCTCTTTTGTTCTTGGTTTCCTCAACTTCAAAAGGAAAGCATCAGACTCGATGACGCCTCAGACCTCTTCCAGCTTTAATCTCCCCAGTTTTGTATTGACGGATTGACGTATTGATTGTAAAGACGCTCGGGGTCATTACACTGCTCAGTTGCTTTTCCGTCCCAGCCGGTGTTGATTGACGGGAATCGGGCACAGCCGGCTGGGAAGACGAGATCCTTCTCTGCTCTGAAGACCAGAAGTGTCATGAGAAAAAAGGCATCAAAGAAGGAAAGTGACTCGTTACCTTGACAGACGCTACCTCGTTGGAAGCTGTTTTTAGATTTTTATGCTCCAGGCATTAAAATGCAAGATCCTGAAAAATGACTAAAATAACCTAAGTGCCTCTGTCCTCACATTGTATTATTCCCAAACTCCCAGGAATAAGGCCGGCACAGCAAAACGTTCCCAGGTGTAGAGGGACCTCTCTTTGCTTTGAACTCCAATTTTGCATCCTTGGACAAAACCTTAGGATATTGGTTCTCTTTCTTAGATGTGGCTAGTCCGCATCCATTTTTGTTTGTTTGTTTTTAGGAGGCACCGGGGATCGAACCCGGGACCTCGTGCGTGGGAAGCAGGTGCTCAACCACAGAGCTACACCCGCTGCCCTCAGCATCCATTTTATGTGTTCAGGTCCCGAGTAAAATCCAGTCTGTAACAAGATCCGCGTTAGCAGGAATGTGAGAGAGCCGTCATGACTTGCTGCTGGCAGTTGCCCTTGGCGTGGGCAAAGCCCGCCGAGAGGGTTTCTTCCAGTGAGCTGGTCGGAGGGTGCCGTGCAGAGCCCACCAGCCCCTGGGCCGAGCTAAGGGAGCGGCAGGGCAGCCCCCAGCCCGTTCGGGCCCAGCCTCCTCAGCTGGAGAACGGGCGTCAGACAAGCCATTTCGGAATCCCCCTGCGTTAGTGGCTGCCGTGGGACGCCGGTCCTGACCCATGCGTGGACGGAGCCCTGGGACCCGGGTTTGCTCAAGGATTTATTCTGGGGAGGGCCGGAGCCCAGGCCGAGCCCAGGCCTCTGAGCAAGCCGTCCACTGCCCAGGCCACCGCGGCACCGCGGCCGGGGGGCAGCCTCCGCTCACTGTCGCCTGAGCCCCGAGCTGGCCTGCGGGTGAAGACCGCAGTGCGCTGGGGCGGCCGTGGTGCCTAGTCGTTGAGCTGGGCTCACAGCCGGCCTAACTAGGGCCCGCTCGAATGGCCCTGGGTGACAGCATTGACGCGTCCAGTTCCGCTGGCCTGCAGCTGGCTGATGCGGAAATCCCAGCTGCTGAGGGGGCTCGAAGGCAGCCCTCGGGGGGAGTCTTTTCTGGGTGTTCTGGGCTGAGCTGAGATCAGATCAGGTTGAGCTGCGAAGTCTTTCAACCCGTGCCGAGAGACTTGTCACAGAGCTAGCATTGTGGCAGAGGCGGCAAACCCGGCAGACCTTCCGCTGTATAACCTTTCTGGAAGGTAATCAGGCAAGTTGTATCAGCGAGGCCTGCTGGGTTTTTTTTTTTTTTATTTTGCCTCAGCTTTTGCTTTTTTTTTTTTTTTTTTTAATATACAAGTGGCAGAAAAACCTATTTAGGCAATGGACGTGTTTGATAATGCAGGAGAGGTGGCCCCAGGGACGTCATCAAGACTCAGTGATGTCATCAGGGACCCAGCCCTGTTCCTTCTTCTCTGCCCTCCTCAGTGTGTTGGCTTTTGGTCCTTAGGCTTAGCAGTTCTGAGCATTTTGTCTCCACCCTTATAGAAAATGCCAGAAAGGAAAGGAGCTTTTCTTTCATCAAGTCACTCCCAGCTATATTCTCCTGTAGCTCATTGGCCAAAACTGTGTCCCATTCCTCTCACCTGCCCTTGCTCCCTCTCAAGAGAGCCAGAGAAAGCAAGTTTCTGACAAAAGGAAATAGAGTCACGACAGCTGGCTTAGACATGCTACAGTTCATCCCTTGGAGCTGGGCATGGCGCTTCTTTAAACAAAGCTGAGGCTTTCTTAGCAAGGCAGAGCGGGCCGGAGCTCTCATGCAGGCTCTAACTGTGTCTGCCATAGTCGAGGAGGTGCACAGCTTTGGTCTAGTCTTTTCCATTCTAGAGGTTTATCCAGAAGCTACTCCTGAATGGTCATGATTTCACTCCAAGGATGGTCACTGCAGTGAGTTTTAAGATGGTAAAAATTGAAAATGATTAAATGGTCAACGATAAGGGATTTTTAAATGTCATCAATAGGACAGTCACACAGTGGAGCAGTATTAGGTTATGAAAAGTAATGTGGAAAACTATTTCAAGACATAGAAAACATCCCTGATGTAAGATTAAGTGGAAAAGCCTATATTCAACATGAGTCCAGATTTGTCGAATTTGTCTAAATCGACATCATCTATCTATATCCATATTTATTTGTCCTGGAATGATATGCACTAAAATGTTAATTGTGGGTATACCTACCCCAAAATTATGCATTTCTTTTCTTTAACTTTATTTTCTGAATTGTTGAAATGTTTCATGACTAGCTCAGATTATTTTTTACCCCAACTTGTCATTTTGAAAACATTCAGATCAACAGAAAAAAAGTTGTAGCTGCCAGAATAGTATGATAAGCGGCGATGGTTATCATTTAGCCACATTTGCTTTTTATTTTTTCACAATATACATCGCTGGCTCCTTTGAGGATCCGTTGAAGACATGACGACACTTCGCCTCTGCGTACTTTGGCAATTTCCAGTTAAGAATAAGGGCATTCCCCTTACAAGCACAATCTAATCGCCGCACTCAGCTTCAGCACTGATAGGACATGGCTGCCCAGTGTGCAGCCCAGACTCAGGTTTTCCCACTTGGCCCAATGTCCCTTATGGCTATTTTTTTGTTGTCCCCGGGTGCAATCAAGGATTGCGTTTGGTGTCCTGTGCCTTTAGCATGCTTTAATCAGGACGGTTCCCCGTCTGTTTGTTTGTTTTCATGACGCTGACAGTGTTGATCCGCTGCTTGGCTCAGTCCCTCTGTTAGCACTTGTCTCATTACTTCCTTGTGGCTAGATTCAGGTTAAATAATTTTGGCAGGAGAGTGAGCAACGCTGTGTCCTGTGCAGTCACCAGGAGGCATGCTGTCAGTCTGTCCCATCGCTGGTGGCATTGAGTTTGACCACTTAAGGTAGGGTTCATAGATTGCTCCGTTATGAATGTATTTGTTCCTCTTTCTAATGAACAAGTAATCTGGGGAATGACACCCTGAAAGTGCAAATTTCCAGTTTTCCAACAATCTTTTAACCATTGGTTCCAGCTTCTATCCAAATAAGTCGTTTACTATGCTGGCTGCAAAATGCTATTTGCTTTTTTTTTATTTTTATTTTTATTTTTAAACTATTTTTAAAGTGTTAGATTACAGACAAGTTACATCGAAAACATAGGGGATTCCCATATATCCCACCCCCCTCACATTTTCTCCTATTAATAACATCTTATATTAGTGTGGTACATTTGTTACAATTGATGAACACATATTGAAGCATTGCCACTAACCATGGTCTATAGTTCACACTATGATTTACACTTTGCACCGCACAATTTTATAGGTTTTGACAAAATGTGTAATGGCCTGTATCCATCCTTGCAATGTCATGCACAACAATTCCAATTCCCTATGCTTATACCTATTCTTCCCTCTCCCTCCCCTCAGAACCTCTGGTAACCACTATCTTTATATCAATGTTACAATTTCTTCCATTACTACAATAATAGTAAGTCTACTTTGGTCCATGATTGCATTCCTACCTTATGTTTGTTCTTTCCTCAGTCTTGAGGATTTTTGGATGGTGATGCCTGCTCTGCTTCAGATAGAGAGGGGGCTTAGATATGGGACAGATAGCCTGTTTTGCTTGCAATTATAGATACTCTTTGCTTTTTGGGATGGGGGTTGTCCATCATCATCATTTTGTTAGTTTTTCTGCGGCAGTCCAATGAAGTGGAGAGTAGGTGTTGGCTGCATCTCTGCTGAGATTCGGGGCTCAGCCAGCACAGGTACAGACCAGATATTTAAATCTCTGGGATATATATATATATATTTATCAGGTATAGTGCTAATTATAGGTTCAGATAAAAGGGGTAGAAGAATCATGTGCAGGGAAATTATAAATGAGCCTATCTCTGTTACAGTTGTGAAATAGGTTATCATATATTCCAAGGTAAGGCCCATGATGAGGTGCTGATTTCATGGGGTTTTGTGCCCTGCCTATAGTGTCCAGATGTCTCTAGAGCCCTTGGGAGCCCTCTTGTTTGAGGCTTTGTTTACTATGGCAGTTAGTGAGAGCCTCTGGAGATGTTCATAAATGTAACCTCTGCAATGACCTCCTGACTCACTTTGAAATCTCTTAGCTGTATAAACTCTTTTGTATTTAATTTTTCCCCCTTTTGATAAAGGTCTTTTTCCAAATGCATCACTGGCTGGTGCTTGGTAATAATTCCTCCATGCCAGGGAGGATAATCCCTGGGAGTCATGTCCCATGCCAGGGGTTGGGAGGGTAGTGAGTTATTTGCTGAGTTTGGCTTAGAGAGAAGCCATATTTGAATAACAAGGAAGTTTTCCGGGGGTAACTCTTAGAGTTAGTGATATAACTCTTATATCACTAGGCTAAGTTTCAATTTTACAAGAGTAATGTTCATAAGTAAAAACATTACTATGGAAGGCTTGGCATTGTTCTGTTTTCTTTTTATTAGGCACTGCCTATATACTCTATAGAGATTCTTGCTGCTCTATTAGAGAATGTAGCAGGACTCCCCAATATGGGATTTTAATATTTTGTTGGTTATTATGTGGGTTTCCACCCACTGAGATAATACCCTATAACCACATGAGCACACTCATATTCCATAAAGGTATGCCCCTGATATACCCTTCCCCATACATCTCCCCACCACCAACACCCTGTACAGTGACCCTCCTTGGCCATAGTTGCCAAAACAACACTCCCAAAATTGTATTCTCAACCACAGCCTTCTTCCTCCCCAGAGTTCACCTATTCCTTCCTCCAGCCATCCCCCAGCTCTATGGATAGTCCAACCCATCCCAGATATTTACTTTTGAAATGAGAAAATTATAAAAACTTTAAGAAAGAATCTTTATTATATTGAGACCCCTTGTGAAAGTATTTTATCTATGGCCTTATCCCATATAAATCCTGCTTAAAAATTTTTGGGAATTCAGGAAAGTAAAATATGAAGGAAATAAATCATCAATAATTCTAGTGACTAAGAAAACTACCAGTTTCCTGAACTTTCCAAACATGTGATGGCAAAGTTATTTTTCCTGAGAAAGTCAGATGAGGGGCCCATGGGTTTATTTAAAAATTTTCTAGTACAACGTAAAAATGATGAATCATTATTTTGCCTTTTTCCATGTTTGGGATAAACTATTCTTTCACACAACTTAACATCCTTTAAAAGAACAACATTATGGCACAGATTTTTTTCCACTTTAGAAACTTTTCATAAACATAATTTTATTTGTTGCATCCTACTCCAACAAGTTTTCATACTATAATTTACTTAACACTGCCCACATATTGTGGAATATTTAAATTGTTTCAGAATTTGTTAAAAATAACAGTTGGATGAATAGCTTTGCACATAAAGTAATTTTTGTTTCTTATTGCAAATTAGCTCCCAATTTGTTTTCTTTTTTATTGAGTTAGCATGTGACTTCAATAAATAATTATCTAAAATATTCCTACTTGGGATCCAATGTGGTTTCCATTTCTCCTGAAGGATGGACTCATTTTCCATCTGGACACCACTTGTTTTCCTACTTCTGACCCTAAAGAGGTGGAAGCCCTAGAGACTTTTCTCCTCATGACTGTGTATAACCTTTCCCCCCCCCATCATCTGTATTTATTAACCTCCCCATGTAATCAAAGTTACACCCTCTACCTTCTGTTCCCATCAGCCACTCTGAACTGTACATGGCCCAGGCAGAAAGGGAAGTGCCGATATTTTCAACTATTAAGCATGGCTTGTTGGAGAAGATGTGTGACTGCTGCCCTAGCATGATGAACCATGAGAAGGGGTCAGAGGAAAACTTTTGGAAAAGATGCCTACAATACTGATATTTTGAAGTGCCAAAATTTACTGCCATTAGCATCTAGATCAGCACTGACCAATAGAAATTTCTGAGATCATGGGACATTCCTTATCTGAGCTCTCCAACATAGAAGCCACTAGCCACATGCAGTTATTGAGCACTCGCAATGTGGCTGTTGCACCTGAGGACCTGTCTCAGTTGTCCAGAGCTGCTATGAAAAATGCCACACGGCGGGTTGGCTTCAACAACAAGCATTCACCATCTCATGGCTTTGAAGGCTGGAAGTCTAAGATCAAGACATCAGCAAGGCATGCTTTTGCCTGGAGGCAGTAGCCTTCTGGTGATGACAGCCCTCTGCTACATGGTGTTCTCTTGCTCCTCTCTGAATCCCAGTTTCTTCTTCTGAATCGCCTCTCTCTACGAGTCCTCCGGTCATACAGATTCAATCTGGCCACGCCTTAACCAACATCTTCAAAAGGTCTGATTTACCAATGGGTTCACAGCCACAGGAATGGGGATTAAGATTTGAGCATGTCTTTTATGGGGGGACATGCTTTAATCTCCAACAGGAACTGCATTTTAATTATTTAATTTTAATTAATTGAAATTTAGTAGCCACTGCACCTCGTGGCTTCTGTATTGGATTCGCAGGTCTAGAGACTAAACCCACAAGTGCATAGACCTGGAAGCTGACCCTCCTTTTCTCTCTTACCTTTCAGGGAAGTTCTGATCTTGATGGCCCTCCGGGAGAACCTGGGAACTTTGGCTATAATGTAGGTAACCACTGCTGGTGAGATGCATCCTCCCTGCCTTTGTGGAAGAGGGTGGCAGGCTGGGGGGAAATGACCTTATTTCCTTCCCTAAGGTCTCTGCTTCCCTTCTATTCTTAGGGGCCAAGAGGAAGACAAGGTCTGCCAGGGGTGCGGGTCAGTGCTTTCTGGAAGGTGCTGCTACTTTAAATAGTGCCGTGCGCTCTGGGGTGAAGGGAGCATGGGCTGGGCCATCTGCGGGATACTTCCGTGGGGACCTTTCTCATGAAGCAGGAAAGAGTATATGTTCTACCCTGTACCTTCCTCCCATATCACTTTGCTAGATTATTTTATTTATTGAAAAGAAGCTAATACCTTAGAGAACATTTAATACCTTTTCACCTCTGACATAACTTCTTCCATTTGAGGAAGTGGTACCTCCTACAGGTGCACAGTGGCACTCGATGAAGGGAAAATTGAGTCCTTGTCATTTCCTAAGGGGGAATGGTGTGGCTTCAGGGTGAGGTGTGAGGATATTTCTGCAGGAGAAATCATATTTTACTGAGCATTTATCCAGTACCAGGCCCTAGACGTTTATTTATATCACTTCATGTAAACCTTTCTATAACCCCATGAGTTTTGAGTGTTATTGGCCAATTAATATGGATAAGAGAGAAAACATGGGCTTAGAAAAGTGAAGTGACTTGTCAGAGGCCACCTGATAATAATTGGTGAAGACAGGATTCAAATCCAATATCTAACCCCAAATGATCATGAGGCTTCTTGAGATGTTTTGTACACAGTCACCTTCTCTCTGATGTAGTCTGATCGTGCTCTGCTGGCATTGTTTTCTCCAGCATTTTCATGACTTAGGGATGCAGGAGAAGTCAGAGATTGACATATCTACACTTGGAAGAAGCGGGGGTGGGGGTGGACGAAGCTCTTCTAGGCACAAAAGAAGATGGGACACCTATGTCTTCAAGCCAAACACGTGGAAGGACATGCATGCTGAGAAATCCCAAGTCCCAAAAAATCGAAGAAGGTTTTGTTGGTTAACAGCAAATAAAACATTATTTCTAAGAAAAACTTAAGATTTAAAATCATTTTTTAGATAATTTCTTGTGCCATTAATACATTTTACTTGTGAAATAAGATCTTGAACTATCATTTTATCCTATTGCTTTTTGTCCATAAAAAAGGGCAGAAAAGTAATAGAATGCAAGATGACCCCTGGCTAAGCTTTGGAGAAATTAAATGGCCCTAGGCAGTGGAGGGGATTTCTTCTTCCTGAATTATTTAATTCTTTTGTGAAGCTCTATGCATGTCACCCACATATCCATTAACAGTGGGTTCTCCGCTTAGTGGGTCTTGGCTATTTTTAGCTCCACATGTCATTCCATTCCCTATGTCTTTCTTTTTAATTTTAATTTTCATCGGAATTATGCCTGCGCATAAATTTGCAAGTCAAATGCTCCTAACAAGTTTATAATGGAAAACAGCATGGATATTTCTTTGCCCAGTCTTTCCCCCTGCGACTTCTAGCAGTAGTGTCATATTTCTAAATCCTATGCTTGCTTTTCAGTTTTGGATGTTTTCAATTGATTTCTGACTATGGGGATGGAGCTTTAACTTTCCTAAGCTGTCCACCTCCTCCACGTACTTGCCTCAAACCCATCCTCACCTGCCACTTATTGTCTCCTTTTTGGTAAATTCGTTTGTTGTTTGCATGATGATTAGGTAATCACTATTCACAGCTGTACAACTTCTGTTTTCCTTGAGTCACCTTTTCCCCATGTGCTTTGTATTCAGTGTGCCTGTTACCCTCTCACCACAAGCTCTGCTGGAACCTATGACAGCTAAGCTCTGTTTCTCTCCGATTCACCCGCCTGGCTCTCTGGCCTCTTGCTCTATAGAGACTGTCGGTTCTCTGGGCCTCTGAACTGTGTCTCATGGGACAGATTTGGGAACAGCGTCCCTCATCCTGAGATGCTGGTTCTCTCTCTCAGGGCTCAGCTCTTTGCTTTCTGGTTCTTCTGTCATCCTCACTCTTGGTTTGTTCCCTTGTTCTGGCAGAGCACATCCCCCAGGAATTCCCTCAGAAATTGTTCACAGGAGGCATTTGACTCAAGAACTTGCATATCTGAAAATGTCTCTTAATCGATAGTTCATCTGGCTATAGAATTATGCTTGGAGCACATTTTCCCTCAGAATTTCCGGGGCATTACGTGAATGTCTCCTGCTCGCGACGCCCTTGAGGACTTCAGCGCCATCGTGGCTCCAGACTCTTCAGATGTCACCTCGTTTTTCTAGACGCGTCTCTGCCTCTGGTGTTCTGGGATCTTACGGTGGCGGGTCTGAGCTGTGGCCTTTTATTATTCCTTGTGCTGACTGAAAACTCATTTCCTTTATTTCTGGAAAAATTTATTTTGAAATATTTCCATGGGATTTTAGGAACCAGACATTAAACAAAATTGGGCAATGGGGTTAGGGTTATCTGAAAGTATTTTTGCTTCTTATCGCATTGGAAGGAGATGTGCGAAGACTTGGAAAGACGAGAGCCAGGTCTAATAGCTTCCCATCATAAAGGGGGAGGCTCATCGTGCCCTCTCCAGC
Organism: Tolypeutes matacus; assembly: GCA_026826555.1. Classification (NCBI taxonomy): domain Eukaryota; kingdom Metazoa; phylum Chordata; class Mammalia; order Cingulata; family Chlamyphoridae; genus Tolypeutes; species Tolypeutes matacus. The sequence goes on along the minus strand of JAKSZT010029748.1, from coordinate 2,208,054 downwards.
TCCCTCCCGAGAGGTCTCAGCCCTCCTCCACTCGGCCTCCTGTGGCTTTGCAGGGGTGGATGCCTTTAGCAAGAGCTAGAGTTGCCTGGTGAGCCAGCGCTGCTTCTTCCATTTGCAGGGTGTGCGTGGAAAAGTCGGTGAACGGGGTTACCGAGGAGAGCCTGGACTCGCAGGCCCACAGGTTGTACACGTGAGCTTGGTTTTAGCTGGAGAGTTTCGTTTGCTCTTTTAACTTAGGTTCTTACAGGCCATACTTTAATAGGGACTTGACGTAAATCAAAATGGCCTTAGCTCTCTCTCTTCGAGGGCGTCCCAAAGCAAAGCGTGGAGCCGCTTTCCTGGGCAGCTGTAGGCTGCAGCGGCTGGGATTTACTGAGCTGTGACTGTGCCCTAGATACTGCCCTAAGCATTTTCCTGGTAGTAGCTCATTCAGTCCTTCAACAGCTCAGTGAGGCCGAGCATTGTTTCATCCTCAAATGGAGGCATGGAGAGGTCAGTTGCCCACGACCACACAGCTAGTAAGTGGTAATGTTGGGATAGAATCTGTGCTTCTTGATTACTGCCTCTGAGGCTGCATGTTCAAGTTATTCAAATTAATTAAACTTGTGTTCAAGCAAGGCGCTTGCCCCGAGGGGGTTCCGCCTAATGGAGCACTGCACGCTAGCCAGAGAGAGCTGCAATGCAACCTTCCAGCCAGTGCTCCTGGAGCCCTCCAAGCATGACCTAAATCTGTCATTCGGTGAGCCCTTCTGGAACCCTTCATTCCTCTTTTTTTCAAGAGCCAAACTGTTGGCAAGCATCCTCAAATGGAAGAACTTTAAAACAATGTTTCTGACAACACACGGAATCGTTCTTTATAGCTTCAAAAGTCCCCTGAGTGTCAGATGTTGATTTGAGAAACTCCCTGCTGTGTTTAGAGTTGACAGAGGTACCAAGGGAAGAACTGAGTAGTCAAAGTGTCATTGGAGACTGCATTCACTTCACCATGGAAGAGAGTCTCTGAGCTCAGGAGGGAACAGGGGAAAGACGCGTTTCTCCCCTTTGTTGCTACCAGCTTAATTGGGCTGTGTCCCTGCCTTCCCGCACACTCTCTCCATCGCGTCGCCAGGGGCAAGGGCAGCCAGCCCCGCGTGGGACGCGCGAGCAGGAGAGTCGGCACAGCTCCTCCTGGACGCTCGCCTTCCCCCTGGGACGTGGGTGTGATGGTCTCTTTACACAGGGACCGCCCCCCCCAGGAGAAGAGGAGGAAGAGGAGCCACAGTCAGCCCTTCCAAAGGGAGACATTTCACAGCAAAGCGGGAGGAAAATGGAAGTGTCAAAAGTCAGTAAAGCAAAAGGGATGTGGGAGACAGTGAGCAACAACGTGCCAGCGAGCCGAGAGCGTTGCTTCTGCTTCTTGATAAAACTGCAAACACGGTCGCTTTCATTCAGCCCTTGAATGTGTAAGGAAGGAGGTGATTTTGCAAAGGAGCTCGATGTCCTAGTAGGCTGGATTTTAGGATTTAAAATCAGCTGGGTGAATTAAATCATAAAAGCAAACTTGAGTGTTCATCAGATTCACGGGGAGAGATTGTTAAAAATACCCATTCTGAGGCCTCAGAGCCTGCGGTTTGGTGAGTTTGGAGGGACTGTGCTGGGGCATCTCGGGGCGCAGATGCTACTTGGTTGACAGTTTGACAAAGGGGGTGGAGATGGGTCCCGTCACCTTGGCGTGTGCTTCCGTCAGCATCCAGGATGGCTGTGTGGGTCTGGGGAACAGAAATCGTTTTATGAAGCCGTGGTGAATTTTAACTTCATCTTTGCATCAGGGACCACGAGGAAGACAAGGGACACCGGGAATCTTTGGACACAAAGGTTTGCAGGGTGCACAGGTAGGTTTGAAAAATTAGCAGCTGCCTCCGGGTGGCTTAGTAGCCACTGCTGGTTCCTACCCCTGAGTTTCTGGACAAAGAGTTATGCTACAGCTACAGCTCTCCTCCTGGGACTCGTGGGTGCCAGCAATGGCTACCAAACAGCGAATGCAACGCACCGCACTCTGCTCACCAGCTGGGTGCCCCCTTCTCCTCTGGGTGGTTTGCAGGGATAGAACCGCTAGTGAGAGATGGGTTTGAGCCTCAAGGGTAGTTAACACAAGCTCATAATTGCCAATAGTACAAGATGAAATGCCAGCATCACAAAGGGAGTATAATGAACTCATTTATTCCTCACAACCCTAAGGAAGCATTAGGTATCCCAGTTTATAGATGAGGAAACTGAGGCTCAGGGGATTGAATGGCTTGTCACCCAGATGAGAAGTGGCTGAACTGGCCTCCACCTCGGGGCCTGTTCTCCTCCACCTCCCTCTATCCCGGGGTCCTAGAAGGGCAGCGCCGGGTGGAGACAGACGGTGGGAAGAGCTCGCTGGAGGAGGGAGCCTTTGCGGTGTCCTAGACACCTGGACAGCGAGGTTGAAGTCAGGGGTAAGAGTTCCATAGAGACTCAGAATAACCCAGGGCGGCCAAAGCTGCCGCCTGTCCTTATTCTCTCCCTGGTCAGGAGAAAAGCAGCCCTGGAACCCAGTGAGTCCTTTTTATTCTCATTTTAAAGCACCTTCTGTTCGGAGCAGGTAAAAGTCCAAGCCCTTGTCTGCCCGATCTTCTGATCAGAGCGTCCTTTTCGCCTAACAGCTAGATGCGAGCCCGGTTCTCAGTACCTGGTGGTCCTGGCCTCCGGCACGGAGCCTCTTACTTTTCCTCCCCAGCCCCCAGCCCCGAGTTTGAATGTGCACATTGTCCGTTTGGTAGGTGAGAGGATAAAATTCATTAACGTGTAAAACCTTCAAGGCTAAGCGCATATCTCCAAGGTGGTTCATGAGACTATTGCCAGATTCGGGCCAATTTACTCATAGCAGGAGCCTTGGGAAGCTACTTGGGGGACCTTGTGGTAATTTTGGCCATGGTCTTGCTGCAGGGGGATCCTGGGTCTCCAGGCCCAAATGGCTCTAAAGGAAACGCTGGGCCACGAGGAATGAAGGTAAACGGCAGAGAACATGTTCTTCCTTGACTGCAACGTGAGGGAGCCTCTTGGACTTCAGAGCCTCTCCTTGCGTGACCATTTCCACTATGAGTTCCTGAAGTGGCTGGTGATGACACTGGCCGCCCATTCCATTATAGCTGCATGGATGGACACGGAGAAGAAAAGACACACACAGAAAGATGGACAGATGGATCCACATATTGTCACGTATGCAGTAGACGAAGATCAGTAGATAGACAGGTGCACATATAGATTCACCACAGACACACACACTCAGACCTAGAAAAAGACGGAGTGATATAAAATTCTCTCTATATAAAACCAGTGCTGCATACCTGGTTTTGCTCATTTTAAGTGTCAAAAGCTACTGTATTTGCTAGTTATCTGTGTTTAACAAAAGCTGGGGAAAGATACTTAATCTGATGCTATCAGGACTTGAAAAGACTGACTGTACGATCTCTAAGTAAAATGACAAAATTGCATTGACTCATAGGAGGATCTTAATTTCTCGTCTTTGCTCTTTATGATAAAAGGGCGAGCTCGGTGATGGAGGAGGACGAGGCCCACTGGGACAACAAGGAACAAGAGGCAGCCCGTAAGTCTCGCTAAGCTGTTTGGACTCTTGATTGAATTGTTTGTTTCTTTTTCACATTAAATTCAAATATTCTTGGTGAATTACACTTGGGGTTACACATATTACATGATTGCTAAAGATGTTATACGTTTAAACGAGACAAAGATCCTCAAACCTCTTGTATAAATATAGAACCCAAAGATGTCTCAGGATTTATTTTGCCCTCACACATATGATTGAAGAGGAACGTGCCACTGAGTCTATTCTGTTTAACAAAGATGTTTTGTAAGCACTTTGCAACTTTCAGGAATACAAACAAGTTCAGTGAAACATTTTTTCCCAGGGCAACAAATATGACAGCCAATTGGTTTAGACGAAAGTGTGAGAAATCTAAAGGATATGGGTTTAATTACTCAGGACGTGGGAACAACCTTTGAAGACCAGGGATCCTGAAAGTCGCTGCAACAGATAGCGCTTCCAAAGGCAAGGCTATGCCTCTTCATGTCAGTCTTCACTTGAACATGGGAACAAGTTAGTCAGTTCGCGAGTATTTTCAGTTCACCACTTTCCTGGAACTAGCTTTTATGTTCAGAGATTCCTTTCACCACGTTAGGGAGCACTTACAGTTTTTTTGCACTCAGCACTGAAATTGCATTTATTAGCAAGGATGGAAAACACAAGCAGGCCTAAGAAGCTCGAAACTCACTGTGGGAAGGGAGCAGCAGTAGAGTGTTATCATCAAATGGAACACGGGCCAAATAATGTTTTGCAGCTACATGCTGAAAATTCAGATGGTGAAGTCAGCAACTGGTTTGACATCCTGAAAGCCTCCTTTAAAACAATGCAAAGCTTGTTCCTGCTGCCCTCTCGCTGGGACAGCGATGCGGGGGGGGGGGGGGGGCGCCTGTCCCGAGGCTGTCACTCCAGGAATGTCGGAGGACACATCTCCAGAGCTCGGTGTTGGGTCCCTGAGCTGGCAGGTGCCGGAGGCTCTGCCGACCTTCAGCAGGGAGAAGGTTGAGTAACAACAGCAAATGAACTCATCTGCATCCTTTTTCCAAAGAACTCACTTTTGGCCCTTTTAGTGAAGCAAAACAGCCGTCCTGGATGATCCAATCCTTTCTCCTTTATTTTTCCAGCTTCCATACTTCCCTTCTCAGGCTGTAAGAATGTTCTTTGTAGCTTAAATTTCTAGTTTTTCTTCTCAATTGATCCACTTAGGCACAATCGTTGTCCATCCAGCAAAAAGCACTTACTGTTCCGAGTTTACTCTTTATTCCGTGAAGCTCACTGGCTGGATGTTCAGCTGTTAAGATTCCCAGTAGCATTATGAGCATTTTCATAATTATCATCATTATCACCACCTCCTCCGCCACTGCTCCCCTACCATCACCTCCACCACATTTTAACCACCTCCACCACTATTCTCATCATCACCTCCACCATCACCTCCACCACCTCCGCCATCACCTCCACCATCACCTCCACCACCTCCACCACCTCCACCA
>JAKSZT010029748.1:2182970-2199622 GCA_026826555.1 Tolypeutes matacus | reverse complement strand
CCCTGGACCCTCTGCCTGGGCACCCCTAGCCCTGCCTTCCCTTCTGCCATGGCTGAGCACCATGCTGCCCCCTAAGACTAACCTGCTCTGGCGGGCTGGGCCCCATCCCTGCCTGCGTCCTCAGGATGCCGGCTCCTCAAGGGACCACGTTCTCTTCGGCATCAACACGTTTTCTTCCCTCTCCACAGGTCGTTCCCATCAGCATGCAGAGAGGTGGGCGTGTTTCTCCCCTTACAGAACCTCACACCCTACTTGTCCACTCTCTTCCCTGCAGCCGGTGCCCCATTTGTCTACGTCTTTCTGGCAGACTCCTTGAAGCAGTCTACACCAGTGGTTCTCACCAGGGGTGCTTTGGCACCCCTCCCTGCCTCCCCGGGGCTTTTGGCAGTGTGTGGAGCCATTCTGGTCATCACGGCTGGGGAGGGGGTGCTGCTGACATCTAGTGGGTAGAGACCACTCACGCCACGCAGCGTCCCTCAACGCACGGGACAGGCCTCACGGAGGAGAGCCATCCCGCCCGAAATGCCAGTGGTGCTGAGGTCGAGGAGCCCCATCCTCCCTCCTTCGAGGCTCTCTCTAGCTGCTACCAGTGCAGTCTTGCCATCCCCTCCCCCAACAGCAGCTAAGTCTCTGGTGAGACCCCTGTTGCTAAATCCAGTGGTCAGTTCCCTACGGCTTTTTTGTTCCATCTCTCAGAAGTATTTTACAGAGGTGACCATGGGCTTGTTTGCGAGACCCTTCCCCACTCAACTTCCAGCACGTCCTGCTTTCCTGGTCTCCACTGGCTGGGGCTGCTCAGTCTCCCTTGCTGGACCCCGGCATGTTCTCGACCTCTGAATATCCGAAGACTTCAGCGCTCTCCTCAGCCTTCCCTCCCTCTCCACTCACTTTTTAACTGACCTCATCCGTCCCATCCCAGCAGATGCCACCCACCCTGTGATCTCGGGTTTGTTTCTCCACCTAGACCAATCCCCTGAGCTCCAAATGTGTTTCCACCTGGTTGTCTTCTGGGCATCTTAAAATTAGCATGTTCCAAACCAACTTTCTCCTTCTTTTGTTTGTTGATCTTTTGTTATGGAAAAATTCAAATACATACAAAAGTGGAAAGACTTAAGTATAATGAGTCTAATGAACACCCCAAGGTACTGATCACCCAGCTCCAGCAGTGCCAGCCCTTTGGCCAGTTTTGTTTCATTTATGCTCCCGTTCACTTACACACACACACTCACACTCACACACACACTCTCACACACACAGTCATGTTGAAGCAAATACCAGATACCATATCACTTCATCCGTAAATACTTCAGAGTGTATCGCTAATGAGGCTCTTAGAAACCATAACTACGATATGAAATACCCCACGTAAGGATTAACACGGATTCCTCAATAGCAGCTATCCAGCCAGTCACACAGATTCCCCGGACAACCTGCTCCTCCTCCAGCTCTCCCATCTCAGGCGCCGGCTTCTGGTTGCTCAGGAAAGCACTTGCTGCCGTCTCTGACTCCTCCCTTTCTCACCCCCACGTTTATTCCATCAGCAAATGCTGGTGATTATGTCTTTAGAATATACTCAGCATTTCATCACTTCCCACCACTGCCGCTGCCCCTCTCAGGCTGAGCCAACATGATTTTCCACCTGGGTTGCAGCCATAGCACCTAACCTGCCTCCCTGCTCTTGCCCCATGCGGCAGTCTTCCCAGGCAGAAGCCAGGGCCATCTTTCAAGCATAGTCAGGTCATGGCACTCCTTCACTCAGAGCCCTGCTGTGGCTCCCCATTCCAGTCGAAACAAAGCCCACAGCTAACGTGGCCAAGCGGACCTACACAGCTGGCCTCTCTGCTACCCTCTGTCTCCATCTCCTCCTGCTCCCGCTTCACCCCCGTTCTGCTTCAGTGTTCCTCCACTGTGCCGCCCATTCGTTCTCTACCTGCAGGGATTTCACACGTGCTCTTTCCTTGCCTGGACCTTCTTCTCCCAGTTGTCTGCTTGCTTCCTCGGCTCATGCTGGGCTTTTGTCCAAATGCCCCCTTTCCAAAAGGCCTCGCCTGACCACTGTATATGAAATACCCTCCTCCCCCATGCCATTCTCTATCCTTTAACCCTTTTCTGGAATAGCATTGCACTCTCCCTGCCATGATATGTATTTCTTGGTTCCCTCTCAAACTTCCCCTCTAGCATGTAAGTTCTCTGATGGCAGGGGCTCTGTCTGAGCTGCCAGTGCCTGGCCATAGTAGGTGCTCAGTAAATACTTGTTGACTGAATGATGGCTTTGGTTCTGACAACGAGCACCTGCTTCCCAACAGTCAACTTGGTGATCCATTGGATGAGAACTCAGGTTACTTAAACAGACAGATGAAAGTGCCTACGAAGGGGTTTCATTAGAGAATATATCCAGGAGGGCAGAAAGTTTATGAAAATCATTTGCAAATTGTTTCACACTGGATTAGAGAAATGAATTGTGGCCCTTGGGGAGCAGCTCAAGATAACTGTTTCTGTAGTTATTTTCCTGGCATCTGTTTTGCATCTATTTCCTCAAAGTTATAGCTTCTTTTCCCTGAGGAATATCAGGAAAGACTTTAATCTCTGACATTAAATCAGACCTTTTCTCATTTCTGACTCTAGGGTGAATTTGGATTTCCCGGCTGCCCTGGCGAACAAGCAAGCCGACATCATCCGGGTTGGAGCAGTGGCTGTTTGTTTGTACTTACTTTCTTTACGTTCAAGCTTCTGCTTTTGGTCCTATAAGGGAGAAGATGGTGATCCGGGCCACCAGGGAGAGAAGGGGGCAAAGGGAATCCGAGGGACGAGGGTAAGACCCACAGGGATTTCCCAAGATCTGAGCCTCTGCTCACAGGAGCCTCCATGGGCCAAAGGGCCTGCGAGCGGGAAGCCCATGCCGCACCAGTGCCCGTTCCCACCCTCCTGCCTGACCCTCCCTGTCCCCTGAGCCCCACTCTCCTTTATTTCTGAATGCAGCTGCAGCTCACGAAACCATAATCCATGCTGGGGTTTCAGAACTGCAGCATTGACCTTTTCAAAGCAAGTTTGGGGCACGTCTGTCCTTAGGGAGCCTGCACCTCGTCTGGGAGGATGCTTTAACTGCAGAGCACACTTGGCGTGTCTTTAAATTTCTTCCAAGCCTAGACTTCCTCTTGGCTCGCGAATGTGGCTGCGTCTCGGTGCACTTTGAGCCTTGCCCTCACCGTGCTTTAGAGTCCACCACTGAACACCTGTTGCTTCAGGTCCTGAGTGCTCAGTCTTGCAGAGCCAGTCGCTGGCAGCTCTTCTGGGAAGGGCTACCCGTGGGACTCTAACTCCTCGGTGGACTTTGGAGGGTGGATGTAAGAGCTCAAGGCCTGCGGGGGAAAGTTCAGTGAAAAAAAGAGGAAAGGAAAGGGAATGTGTATTTTCCAGACACTCGATAATTGGGTATTTTCATACATTGTCAAGGAAATAAAGAAAATTTGATGGACTCCCAAACTTAGCTTGCTGCTGGCTAACATTGCCCAGCTCAGCTAATCTTCTTTTTCCGGTTTTGAAGAAAAAAGATAAAGCAGCAATTGTACCCAGATTATGCTGGTAAAAGACCAGCAAGTCCACGGCCTGCATGTGACTCTTATGAGACACCGAGGACTAAAAGGCGGTGGAGGGATGTCTCCTGCCTGCTGCCAGGCCCTCCACGCAGACTCCCTGTGCTCTGCCTATTACAGGATCGAGGCTCACCCGAGAACTGACTCAGCCTCTGAGGCTCTGTTTGAAAGCGTGTATTTGTGCGTGTGCGTGTGCGTGTGTGTGTGCATGGCTGGGGTCGGGGTGGAGAGGGGCATTTGGGTCATTCCCGTAAAGAGATCCCTCTCTTTCCCTTCTGCTGCCTCCCTCCACTGCTGCATAGTTCATAAACTGAGCCGCGGCTCAGAGCAGGCTCGCTGGACCTTATGTGCCAGTTTGGCATCGTGAAGTGGGTCTGATAGTTTCCTTATCTTGGGCAGCTGTTCCTTGAAATCATCCAGCTGCAGTCAAGCAGGAAGCTCATGCCTTTGGCCATATTCAGGGCAATCCTGGCTCTCGTGGATTTGCTGGAGCTCCAGGGGACCGAGGGCCGCCAGGACCGAAGGTGAATGTTCCTTCTTCTTTCTTTCATGCAGATTTGATAAGAGGGATTTCTAATGTGCAAGAGGGTCTCCAAAGGGCATGGGCTAACCTGGCCTCTGAGGACATCTGCCTGAGTCTTTTCCCACTATTTATTCAGGATAGATTTTCCCTTGAACATGGGGAAAGCAGTGCCTGGAGATCATGACTCTTCCTAAATGCATAAAACACCACATAAAGATCACTGAGGAATGGGGTTATGGGTGTGCAAAAAACGAGCAACATCACTTACACGAAAGCCAGAAGGAAATCCTAAGGAAATACGCATATATGAAAGCTTTTTATATGCCACGGGAGGTCATGGGCAGGAAAGGAGAACTTTGGGGCTGCTGTCCTTCTGTCCTGAGCTTGTCCTAGGAGCTACACGGTCACTCCAGGAGGGCTGGCACAGCGGCTCAGCCGTGGGTGGGTCTGGGGGCTCCACTGCAGTCTGGGCTTACCAGGGAGGCTCAAAAAGTCAGAGAATCAAAAACCTCAGAGGCAGAAGGACCATGCACGCCCATTTTGCAGATGAAGAAACAAAGGCTGAGGAGGTTATGGTGACCTGCCCAAAGGGTCTAAATAACATAGTGGATGGAGCCAGACTCCTAGCCCGGACGCCTCTGCAGAAGACTGTTCAGTGCTCGGGCAGAGACGAGCGGGGAGGTGGGTGTCTAGGGAGGGATTTGGGTCTACTTTAGAACTGCCTGCGAGTGGTCCTGGGATCTCGAGGGGCCTTTTCCTGAGCTGGGGCTTGGTCTCAGAGCCTTCGTGGCTGGGGCCCTCCTCCTAGGCCATCTGGCCTCCTTCCGGAAGGGTCAGACAGAGCTCCAGGGCCGGCCCCTCAGAGCCCCTCGCCACAGCTGTGCGGGCTCTCACACTCTCCCATTTTAAACCCACGATCCCGTTCTTTGCAGGGCATCAGGGCCCCCCAGGTTTGGTGGATATGACGGTGAGTGAGTGTTTTAGTCCTAAACTTCGTTTTTGTCAGGACACAGAGGGTTTCACTTTCACAAAACAGAAGTCTGTTCATTCCAAATGATTCTTTAGTTTCTCCTCTCACAAATTCTTAGTACTATAAGTTTACAGACTTTACTCTGAAATATTATAACTAAATCAAATAAAAATAAATAGAATACTTAACATCCAGCAGGAATCTGGGTGTTTTAGAGAAATACTAATTGACATGAAACGAAAGCCTTAGAGTCACCTCTTTGCAGCATACCTTATTGTAAAGCTCAAAAATCGCTTATGAAATGACTGATTTATAAACCAAGACATGGCATCGTACAGGCTTTTGTGTCTCATGGCACAACCTGAAAATAACCTCAAAAGCTATGATGCTTTCCCTTCTTCCAAGCCCAAAGATCCCAGGGTTCATGGGTGGCGGGGTGGCCGAGTACAGGGGGTGGTAGGGCCGAGGGACGAAGAGAGCAGAGAGGAAGGGGTCATAGGACAGGAGCAGAGTTACCTGGGGGGTGGCAGGGGCACCTGCCTCGGCATCATTCTAAAGAAATGTCCCAGAAGGTGCTGACACAGAGATCCAAGACTCCAAGGCATTGCCCTGCCCTCTGTGCCGAGACCTGTGCATTCAAACTTCTTCAAAATCAGTTCTGATTCTGGTTTTCTGGGAGGCAGACAAAAACAAGCAAGCAAGCAAGCAAGCAAACAGGTGCCCTTATCCACCTGTCCCCGATGATAGGGGCACCATATTGTACAGAAAATCTTTAAAGTGTTTTAAAATAGTCATTGGCTCTATAAACATAGCTGCTAGATAGTATCATCTGCTTTAACAAATTTGGGTTTTCTGTCTCAGATTGAAAAGCTTCAGATAGGAACTGATAACATCCATATGTCATTTCTAAATCATGAGGGTGAAGAGAAATATAATATGCTTCAAATTAAATACTTTCCCCTTTCTATTTCTCCAACTTTTTAACAGCCTTGCGAAATTGTCAGTCTCATGCGAGAAAGCTGCCGTAAGTTGTCTGGGGAAGGCTCAGGAGGAGCCGGTGGTGTGAGGTGGGGATGGAGCATGGCCGGGGCTGAATTCCCCTGTGGATTTGACTGCGGTTGAGACGTGCAATTGCCTATGGCAAAAGGGCCTTATGAGTTGACATCTTGGACTTTGTCCCCTCCTTGGGGGAAATGATCTTTCCCAATGTGGTCTCGGAAGTGGTTTGAAAAGAGAACCAAATGAACAACCAGGAAAAATTCCACTGTACAATACCGTGCCCTGTGAAGACCAAGGAGATATGCACACTTCCACCCTGCATCTTGGTGCTTCTCCTACAAGATGGGCGAAGAGCTCTGTGTTCTTTTTATTCATCTATTTAAAGAAGAGGATCAACTTATTTTATTTGTAGTTTATGTTCTAAAGATGGAATAGGAATCACCAAATCTTAAGTGATGCTTTGCCACATTTCCAGATTGTAATTTATTTACCATCTTCAATGCATTCCAGGATATTTGCATCCTGCTGTGCACACATTTCTTCACTTACTGGCAAGAGGGAGACAGCACTGCCCTAGCAAGTGGCTTGGTTTGGAAACTGGGTTTTCTTCACAGTCATCTGCTCCTCTTACTCAGACCCTTCCATGCCCTCTCCCTTCCCATTCAGTTGTTGTTCAGGGAAACTCTGGAATTGTTTTCTGTAGGAATCATAAAGAATAATACCATCAGTTGACCATAAAGGAAAAGAGTGTCAAATTGACCATATAAAAAGTTAAACTCCTTTACACTGAGAGCTCCATAAAGTTAAAAGTAAATGAAGCGGATGTGGCTCATGCGGTTGAGTACCTGCCTCCCACATGGGAGGTCTTGGGTTTGGTTCCTGGTGCCTCCTAAAAACAAACAAACAACAAGCAGAACAAATGAAAAAACCAACTCAGGGGAGCCGATGTGGCTCAGGGGTTGAGCGCCAGCTTCCCACATACGAGGTCCCGGGTTTAATCCCCTGGTATCTAAAAAAAAAAGGTTAAAAAAAAAAGGTAAATAGAAAAGTTGGAAAAATTTGTGCAATAAAAGAAATGGGGAAGCGGCTGTGGCTCAATCAGTAGGGCTCCCGTTTACCATATGGGAGGCCCCGGGTTCGGTTCCTGAGGCCTCCTGGTGAAGGCAAGCCTGCCCGCATGGCGTGGTTAGCTGACCCAGCGAGTACAAGCAGCAAGGGGGGGATAAATAAATAAAAAAAAAAAGGTAAATAGAAAAGTGGGAAAAATTTGTGCAATAAAAGAAATGACCCAAGCAACAGGCCCAAATTGCTTTATATTATGTTGAAAACATTGATGCTATTCAGTCATTTTCTTATGCAAACACAGATATTTCATAATGGTTCAACATAAACATAGAAATCTCTTTAGATGATTCAGAAAAGAAAAAATACAAGTGAGCAATAATCCTGTGAAAATGTTCAACCTCACAATAAGTCAAAGAATACAAAATAAAGCAAAGAGTTACTTTTATTGTTTTTCAAATTGGAATTATTTTTTAATGGGCAAAAAAAAAAAAAAAAAAATCCCTACTCACATTTGAAAATATGAAAGTACACATTGCTGGTGAGAATGTAAATTAGTACAATCTTTCTGAAGAGCAATTTAATTATGTGAATCAGAAGCCATAAGTATAGATTTATCTTAGGGATATCCTTGGACAGATATGCATAGATACATGTGCAAGAATGCTCATCACAAAGGGACATTGGCCGAAGAAATCATGGAGCAGCTATATAGTAGACTAATACATAGTCATTGTGAAGGATGATATTGCTGTAAACTTACTGATAAAAAATGGATGTTCATCATGTCCTTGGTGAAAAACATTTCAGAACAGAACATATCCTAAGTTCCAAGCTTTGTAAAACCAAGCAAATATACATGTAGGTATATATATTTGTGGGTTTGGAATTAAGAGCAATTCAATTTTTTTGTTTAATATTTTCCATGAAAACGTGTTGTGTACAAAAATATATATTATATATATGATTCATATTTAACATATTATATAGTTTCTGACGTATATTTGCATTTATAATATGTGTGTGTGTATTTTTTCAGAATAGCTCAGTGTATTAGTTGAAAGTGATCTAAACCCCCAAATAACAATGATGCAAATGTATTTCTGAAATCAAAGCCTGGTAATCAGTCCAGGGTTGATATGGAGCTCCATAGTGCTCAGGGAACCTTACATTTAATTATATAAATATATTAACATAGTAATATTGATAACCTATCATTCATATTTATGTAAGTATGCATTCCTTATGTTTTCTTGGTCTACCATTGCAAGAATGGGGAGTGAGGGTGCTCCTTCCCCAAATCACCTCATGGTCCAGAGTGGCTGCCTGAACTTCAGCCATCACGTCTACATTTCAGTCAGCAGGGAGGGGAAGGGAAAGGTGAAGGGCGCTTTCTGGAAGTTGCACCTGCCACTTTTCTTACTCCACTGGGCAGAGTGTAGTAAAATGGCTATCCCCACCCCCTCTGGGAAATGTAGTCTTTATTCCAGCAAGAAGTTGGAGATTCTACTACTAATGATTAAAGGGAGAAGAGATATTGGGGAACTGCTGCACTCGTGCAGGAGTGTGAGAAGGCCATTGCTTGAACTTCTCAGGGGAAACAGCTTTTCATACTGAAAGTGTTAAAAGTATCGACAAGGCATCATTTACGGTAGTTTGAGCATTCGTGGTTCGTGATCGGGCAGAATCCAAAGAGCGCACAGAAGAGTTCTGCTGGAGGGGTGGGAAGGGGGAGCTTATATAGGGTGAAGGCAGAGGCAGGTGGGGAATTGCTGACTGGTGAGGCCACACTTCCGTTTACAAAGTGGGGGGCAGACATGCATTGACTGTGGGGTGTGCGTGTCCACTCTCGTAAGCTCTCCGCTGGACCAAGCCGCTCTGTCGCCAGGTGGGAGCTGCTGCAGCAGTTCTGGGGCGCGCGGCCCACCGTTCCCTTTCCTTGGAAAGCCCCTGCAGGTCAGATATTTTGTCTTACGGAAGGGGTCCCTCCCGGCAACACCCAATGCAGAGGCCGTTTTATTTCAGTGAACAAAGTGCTCGCCTGGGAAAGACGCCGCTGTCGAAATAAGCTAACGATGTCCTTTTTGTTCCCTCCACAATCATTTCCCTTCCAGGTTGCTCCAAAGGTAAAGCAAATTACTTTTCTCCTGGCTTCAACACTCGCCTGTTCGGAGGCATTGCAGGCAGCCCTAACCTTGTGTATCCGTTCTGCCCAGGTATTTCCAGGTGCCCAGCATTGCCGACCGACGTGGTCTTTGCCTTGGACATGTCCAGTGAAGTGCCCCCGCTGGACTTTGAAAGGATGGGGAAGATTTTATTCTCTCTCTTGGTGGAGATGGACATACGTGAGAGCAACTGCCCAGGCGGCGCCCGAGTGGCCGTCGTGTCCTACTCTGCCGGCACTCGGGGAGGTGGCCCTGGGCCGGGGGCCGGGCCCTGGGGGCCGCCATGAGCTTCGGGGCGAGGTGCGTGTTCAAGCGTGTGCGCCCGGGCCTTCTGCTGAGCAAGGTGGCCGTGCTCCTGGCGGCGGGCCCGGCCCACGACGCGGCGGCCACCGGCGCGGCCACGCTGCAGCTGGGCGCGCTGGGCACTGCCCCGTGGTCGTCGCCTCCACGGAGCGGCACGGCCTGCCGGACGCCCTGCTGGTAAGCCAGCACCCGGGCCCCTCCGTGGCGGCGCTCCCAGGAGAGCTGCTCAGGGGCCCCCCAGAAGGCCCCTGCGCCCCCCGGGCCGTGCCTGGGCGCTTGGCTCTGTGCAGTGCGTCTCCTAAACGTTACCTCCTTGAGCTGTCACGATAGCCCTATGGAGCAGTGGGGTGGACTGTTTCCGTTTCAGGGATAGGCGCACTGAGGCTCAGAGAGGTCAAATGCCAGTAGCGCCCACTGTGTTCCACCCAGGCTGCCTCCGGGGCCTGCGCTGAGCCTCCGGGGTTCTCAGGCTGTCATTTCCTTTCTTTCTTTTCCTTTGCATTGGGGTGCAACGTACATACCCATGTAGCAAAGTGGGTAGAGTGTACAACCGGATGGAGCTTTAACGGGCATAGCCCCTTGTGACAGACGGGGTTCGAGATCCAGAACACTTCCAGCAGGGCCTTCCCAAACCACTCACTCTGCTGACATCCGCCACGGTCGCCTGTTCTGGACCTTCGCACGCGCTCCTCTGCATCTGGCCTCTTTCACGCAACGTGATCCTGCTCGCCTTGTTCACACGTGTTGTGCGTGTCAGCAGTTTGTTCTCTTAATTGCTAGGCAGTGCTCCATTGTGTGTATACAACGCAATTCATTTTCAAACACCTGTTCTCTAGGCTTTAGTTTTCTGAGTGAAATCCATGGGCCGTCTGGAATGATTTATCGAAACGAAGGGAAATTCTCTTAAGAGATTCCAGGCTGCTTATCCGCGTTAGGTGGAACCATGTGACGCTGCCAAGATTCAACCATTTTCAACCTGCAAAAATGGAAATGTCATGCGGGTCAGCCTAATCGCTGATGAGCTCAGCTGTGCCAGACCATCTCGTTTCCTCTGAAGGCTGAGCGTGCAGCAGAAGTGAGAGACGAGAGACTGTGGACACAGCTGTGTGTGTGCTCTTAAGAAACAATAGGTAAAATCAGGACAGCTTGCAAGCTTTTGAGAAGGCTGAACAAAATATCTTGGGCTTTGAGAAACAAAGTTAAAATGCAGAGGGTGATTCCTTCTTCACTGTTACAAGCCCCCCCGCCCCCCGTCCTTGCCTAATAATCTGGTCAGGGACCCGACTGGGGGCAGCTCTCAACAAATCTTGAAGGGATTGATGAAGGAAGGTAGGAACAAACAAGGATTTAAACCAGCGACGCAGCTTGGGACAGTGGCTCTCCCATAAAAGCACGGGGCCTTTGAGAAGGTCTCTCTACCTGTGTGGATTTCATGTTGCCCAGCTCTGCAGGGGCGTGAGGGCTGCACCTGGACGTTCTCTAGATGCCCCCAGGTATAGCTGCCACGGCATCCGTCCTGAGGAAGGCGCCCCTGACATGGGGGTGACATCGTCCCGGCGCTAGCGCTCTCCCCACCAGCGCCTTAGCCCCGGTCTCCGAGGGGCTCTGGGCAGCGCGCGGGTCTGACAGACGCCCACTGTCGCCATGTCCTTGCCCTCTTGTGGCTGCCTGGGGCCTGTGTGAAGAATGTAATGGTCTGCGAAAGGACAGCTTGACCGTCCCGGGGCCTCGTGCCGGCACCCTCGCTGCTCTCCTGAGCACGCTGGGACACGTCCGCGCCCCAGGATGCCGGCAGCCTGCTCTGTGCTCTTTGAATTTAACAGCTCAGAAAAGGTGCTGAATGGCGCTCGCAGCTTAGAGGGAATGAGTGACCCCGTTTCTGGAGGCACTGGCAAGGAGAGTGACCATGAAGACGACAAACCCTCTCTCCAGGCTCTCAGAACCTCTCCCTGCCTCACAGCTGGAGCTCTGCCCTCTGCCCTCAGGGGAATCCTGTCAGCAGGGCGGCAGCGCAGATCTGTCTTCCCGATTCTTCTTCTGCAGCCTCGGCCTAAGGCCCCTTTGACTGCTTGTGCTGCTTTGTCTTTCATCTCTATGTTATCCGTATTTTGCTTTACGGAACAACGGCCACATGCTGCTTCTGGGAAAGCCGAGAGTCTTCCACTAGAATTGATTATATAAGCAGAGGCGTCAGTTCTCAGGCCATTTCGACACGCGTGGAGGCTGCGGCGTGTTGGAAAGATTCGTGAGCCATCCGCTGAGCCGCCTCAGCCCTAAATGGCGCTGCATTACAGGTTTGTGCTGTCTGTGCCTAGTCCCATCGCCAAGAACTGTCCGCTCTGTGTCTTAAGAATAAGCCTTTATTAGCCCTATTTTTTTTTTCAGTTAAAAAGCAGAGGATTAGAAGGAAAATGCAATTTGCATGCCATTTCTTAATAAAAAGTCTAGCATATGTTCCCTTGAAAAAAATATCTTGGAAAATAGCTCAGGTTTATTAACCCTGACACTGCTCTAGCATCTTCCCGCTCACGAATTCACTTAGTCTTCACAGCAGCCCCAGGAGATCAGTATTGTCATGAGTCCCATTTTACAAACGATGAAACCAAGACACAGAGGACTTAAACTCCTTGCTCCAGGCCTGGAGCTCCTATTAGCAATGGGAGCTTGAATTCCGAAGTCCGAAGCAGGAATAAAAGAGATTTCAAAAGTCCTACACCCTTCCCGTGTATCATCTCGTCTGGGCCTTGCAGCGCCCGAGACAGGTCTGGGAGCTGCCCTGGGTCTGTTCCAGCGTGTTGCTCTAAGAAGGCTGAGGATGCAACGCTGGCTGTGTGGACGGACGAAAGTTTAGAAGATGAAAACATTCCGAGGACATTTTTTGGGTAACTTTGAATTCTGGTATCATTTCATGATTTGGAAGGTTTGCGAAAGAACATTGTTTTTTGGAGAAGGAAGGGCTGGGTTGTCCAGAGGCCCTTTCAGGAGCGATGGGGCCCGCTGCTGAGGCCGTGGGCCACGGCTAGCCCACCGGCTTGCTGCTGCCCCGAGGCCGGCTCTGTCCTGTGTGCTGCCTGGTGCTGGGGTCCCATATGTTCCCCTGTAAACTGGGGTTCATCTCACAGGGTGGCGGGTGGCGGGACGCATCGGGAGCGTCAGCATCAGCGTCAAGAGGGCCTTTTCCCAGTAACTGGGAGTCAAACAGCTCCCGCAGCTGCCCCCCGGGCTCTGTGCCTGTGCTTTAACCCCTCCCTCCCCGAGAGGTGGCCAAAGCCGGAGCCTAGCATCCCCAGGGCTCTGCCCAGCTCTAAGGGGTCAGAATCTGCATTTTAACCGAGATCCCCGGATGAATGCAGTTCTGAGAAGTTCTCTGATCCTCAGAGCCATCCTGCAAGTAAATAGTGATGGCCTCGTTTCCCAGACTTCCCAGACGAGGCAGGTGGAGGTCAGGGTGCAGTCTCTCGTTCTCAGCTACACGCTCCTGGGATTCGCATTCCCATGCGGCTGGTTCCTGAGCCCCACTGCCAGCCCCTCGTGTTCCCCGGGGAGCTGGGAAGCATCGATGGCTTCGTGGCACCCTTTGGCGGGCCCGAGCCGACTGGCAGGAGCCCAAACCGACTCAGGCCTCTGGGTCAGCCACAGGCTCAAGGCCTGCTCTGTCTGCCTCCTTTCTCTTACTTTTTCCAGGCTTCCTTTTCTGTTCCCCAAACGCTTCACCTTGTCTTGCTGCCAGGCTGTTTGTACATGTCCCCCCGGGGCCGGGCTGGCTCTCCCTCCCTCCCTGGCACTTGCTTCCCACGTCTCCAGCCAAGCCACGAGCCCTCGCTGCTCAGCCCTGGAACGACCACTGTCCGGGGCCCCTGGCAGCTCAGTCCTGTGGCCAAGCATGGGGTTTAACCCTGGGGTCTCTCAAGGTCAGCGGCTCATGAGGCTTGTTTAGTCCTGGAGGCTGAAGTTCAAGGTTGTCCCTGTACCCCAGGGCTGCACCCCCTTTCCCACAACCACTCCAAACACAACACAACTGGATATTCAGCAGTGAAGTTGGATGCTGGAATTGCCAAAGAGCTGATTAAAACAATATTAAGGCTTTTTGGATTCAAGTACATCACGTAGTTTGTGTGTAAGGTACTCTTTTCTATTTTATTTTATTTTTGAGGTTTTCTTTCTTTCTGGTGCTGACAGGAGCTTGCGGTAGGAATCCTTGAGTGGATTTCCTCCTCTCGTTACCCTGGGACTCCCTGCCACCTTATCTCTGCTTGAGCTTTCTCAGGAATCATCTTGTCTGCTTTATCAGTGACAAAGATTATGCTGGCCAGTCCAAAGTCAAAGGAATTAAATGTTAACTGATAACAACTAAGTACAGATGAAATTATACTGAATCTCAGTTTCCCTGTGGACTTCCATGGTGTTTTTGTGTACTCGTTCCACTTTTTTTTTTGCAAGGACAGAAAGTCTTAAGTAAGATCATAAAATTATTGGTTGGTCCTAAGAAAAGTTTTAAAGAAGAAGCAAGTTCTGTATCTCTTCAAACTCGATTGAGTCTGGTAATTTTCCAGCATGCAGAACAACAGATAGGAGAGTTATATGCTCTAAGCTGCTCAGAGTAGAAAAGGTAACAAATGCCACGAACAAGACGCAAATATAGAAAAGAGTAGCGAGGACCAGGCTGCGCTGCAACAGGAAGGAAGCTTAGCAGCACTGTCGCCTACCCTAAAACTCCATTGCTGAGGAAACCGAGGCACAGAGAGGGTAAGTGACTTGCCCAAAGTCACACAGCCCATGATGGGAGATCAAGGACTAGAACCAGGATTCCCGACGTCTAATTGTTGGTGCTGCATGGAGCTTTCCCCATGAACCATCTCTAAGACAAAGGAGTATGGTCAAATAATGGAATCCATTTGAAGTCTTTCCTACTACATTAAAAATTGTATAGCATACTCCACCTTGTTAATTTAAAATTAATGTACACTAACTTAGCGTTTCCTCACAGCTCTTGGGGTACGACTGATGCTCCTAGGGCTACCCGGTCTCCCCATATCTCCTGGCACAGTGCTGCAGGTCGTGATTCCAGAAGCCTTCCACATTGCCTCTTGTGATTTCCAGTAAGGGTGGTGATGTGTCACTTCCCAGCCTATGCTGTTTTCTCTGATCCTCAGTGATTAATTAGGTCCATTTGATGGCCACGTGGAGTGCGTTAGATGTAGACTGTTGGCAGCTCTGCCGTCGCTCTTCACCCAGTGTCCTCCATCGGCAAGCGCGTCCAGGGTTTGAGATGCGCTGCACGTTGGAAGTGGGTGTTCTCTGAGCTGCAGGGAGTTGAGGACTGAGCGAATCCTAAAGATGCCCGGTGCACTTCTGGGCCTTACACCCTGGAGGGGTTCTTCCCTTCTTCTTTGCCAGTTAAGTAGCCTCCTCGTTCCCTCAGAAGTGCCTGATCAGATGCTGTCCTCTTTACCAGGTCCCCTCTACCTCTCCCTCTTGAGATGAATCTCTCCCTGTTCCTAAAACACTTTGTTGGAACTCTCTCCTACTTGAAAATTGTCTGTCCGTCCTTCCACTTCGGCTTTAAGTGCTTTGACGGTGTATCTCCATGGGGCTTGCTTTGACTTTTGTGTAGTAGATGCTTAATCAATCTTTGTGGATTTCAATGTCTGTGTCAAGAAGGAGCATAATTTAGGGCTTCTTTTGGCATATGAGGATGTTTTTTGCCTTCTCAGGAGACTTAGGAATGTTCCCTTGTGTTGTTTTGTAATGTTTTATCAGCCCCAACAAACATTCCATTCTTTCTGTTGACTCACAAGGGTTTTTCCGTCTGGTAAGTTCACTCTGAGAGACAAAGTTTGGGATGTGCTTCAGCCCCAAACAGGACGAGTGATAGCTCTGTAAGGCGTGTATGCTGCAGGAGGATCTTTTCAGGGCAGCCCTCTGAAAAGCTCTGTGTGAGAGCTCGTAGGGCATCTTCCTCGCCTCAGCACCTCAGAGCCTGCTTGTTTCAGAGCTTACCCTCGTGGGTCCCTGCCCCACGTCTCTGACAGAGAGTAGACAAAGTGACGGACACGACTCGGCTTGGACACCGCATCTCAGCTCTTGGGAGAAACCATCTGAAAGCAGTTCTAGTTTCGGCATGAGGTGGAAAGCCTGCAATTAGTCTGTATTAGTCAGGGAAGGCTAGCTGTGCACTTGTTCCCCCTCAGATCTCAGTGGCTCGGACAAGGACTGTTTCTGCCGTCTGGCTCGGCGAGTGAGTGCTTGCGTCTATGGGAGTGCGGTGTCCTGCTACCCGCAGCCATTTCAGGGCCTCGAAACCGCTTTCTAGAGCCTGCACATCTGCCTGGCAGATGAGACCCGAGGGAGCAGTGGGGTGCGGCGTGTGCCCTGGAAATGGCCTCCCTCGCTTCCCCGGCACGCTGGCTGCACCCCAGGCCAGCGGCCACCTAAGCGCAAGGGAGCTGGAAACGTGCTCGGCTGTGTCCCGAGGAGGACACGGGAGAGGGTTTGTTGGCTGCCTGGCCAGTGTGTGCCACGGTCCCTGATGGATGTGTTATTATTTGCTGTTTTCCCTTTAGGCCTCGATGTTCCTTATTATATTCGTAATAAACGGGAACGTTAAGGGGAGTAGATAAACTTGCCCTCTCTGCAAAGCCTCCCCTGATTCCTCCTCACGCTCGCCCTCTGCTATGTCCCCACGGTATGGCCCCCTTTCCACCTGGTGGTACGTGGCCTGTGTGATCACCCTGCGTACGGGAGGGTCTGCCTGTTCGTGTTTGACCCCCCTGCTTATTTCATGCTGTAGAAAATCAGTGAAATTGATGGAATCTCTGAGTAAGTGGACTCTGCCTTGTCCCCCAGCCCTATCCCCACAGCACATGCCGTTGGCTGAGCTCTACACACGCGGGGGCTGTGCACACACTGGGAGCTGTGCACACACACTGAGCTGTGCACACACTGGGAGCTGTGTACACACTGGGAGCTGTGCACACACACTGAGCTGTGCACACTGGGAGCTGTGCACACACACTGAGCTGCGCGCACACTGGGAG
>JAKSZT010029748.1:2000841-2182960 GCA_026826555.1 Tolypeutes matacus | reverse complement strand
TGGGAGTTGTGCACACACAATGGGAGTTGTGCACACACACTGAGCTGTGCACACACAATGGGAGTTGCTCACACACTGGAGCTGCACACACACCAATCACAGTCCAACCTCCAGGAAACTGCAATTACTAATGCCAAATTTTATGTACACATATTTTTTTTTTTTTTTTACCGGGAGGTCCCGGGGATCGAACCCGGGTCCCTCCATATGGGAGACGGACGCCCAACCAGCTGAGCCACAGCCGACCCCGCACACATATTTTTTAATCACCATATTAATTCTTTTCTCATCTGAATTGGAAAAGGAACATAAAAAACATGGTGAAATGTGACCCACCTAATCAGAAGCTTGAGTGTGTTTGGATTAGACGGAGGGAACCCACAGACCTCACGTGTTTGTCCGGGAGTCGGAGCAGCAGCAGGGCCTGGACGGGTGCCCTTGACGCCTGCAGCCTTGCCGAGGTGCGCACGGAGCCCCGGGAGCGCCCGTGCGTCCTGATAGCTCTGCCTGGCCGTTGCCCTGACACCGTGGCGGGTCTGGTCCGGGTTTCCAGGCCTGAGCCTCTCATCCAGCGGCTGGGAGGCCTCGGGCTTCCCAGGACCTTCTGCGTGTTCCCATCTACCCCTGCTTGCGAAGCTGCATTCAGCTCTGGGCCTGGAGGGGCTTGGGAAGCGCCGAGGCCATACGGGCGTGCGGCTCGTTATCAGTGGCTGCTGTTTTCACTAGTGTAGGACACTGGCTCTCAGAGTTTCCCGGATTCTGACTCAGCAGCTCCGGGCGTGGGGGTGGGGGCGAGAGTCTGCATGTCTAACAAGCCCCCCAGTGATGCTGCCCGTCCTGGGCATATATTTTAAAGTAGAGGTTTACATGGCCCAGTGGAGGTCAGAGATCTTTAGGGATTTGCCAGGAAATTTGAGGGACAGGCATCTAGGGTCCCCCACCTCAGGTGGGGTGGCTGAAGCCAGCAGGGCAGAGAAGGGGCGAGGGCTGTGTGGTCTTGGCCAGTCTTCTTCTCCCTCTCTGCCCTGGCACCCTCACCTCCAGTTGGAACTGGTCACACCGGGGTCACAGGCAGCCAGTACCGAATCTGCATCCCCAGCTTGGTCATGGAGACGGTTAGACTGGAGTGGGGTGGGGGACTGTCCTGGTCACATTTCCAGGGCTGGGTCCACCCATGCACCAGCCAGAACATCTCACAAGGAGGCTGCTTCGTAGGAACACAGGAGGCTCCTTGCGCTCCTTGCTGGGAACGTCAGTTTCTTATTTTCTGAATGGGTGTGACACCCCATCAGGGACGTGAGGACACCTGCTCTTTCATCATGGAGGGAAGGAGGGGAGTCTGGTGCACGTCCGAAGAGAAGAGCTACCGTAGCATTTGTGCCGCTTCAATTTGATTCTAGTCCTAGTTCTGCACTAGCAAGCTGTGTGATCTTAGGGGAAGGAGGGGCCCTCTCTGAGCCTTAGCTCCCTTATCCTTACAGGGGTGTGGAAAGAATTGGAATAGATGGCTGATGCCTTAGCAGTTCTTTAGGGAAAAGCAGAAACCACTGTTCTAGTCTTTTAATTTCATTTTATTTAAGTTTTATGTTTCATTATATCTTATTTTATGATTTATGTTCCAATATGTTGTGATTTTACTTTATACTATTTATATAGGATATGATGCATTTTGTGTTTTATTTTTATTTTGTTTTTATTCTATTGTTTTATTTGCTTTTCATATTTTACTTTTATGCTTTATTTGGTTTTACATCTTTTTGAGTTTGTATCTTAATGGATTTTAAATTGAATTTTATTTTTATTATGGTTTGTTTTGCTTTAAGATTTCACTTTCTTTTGTTTGGTTCCACTTTTTGTCTTAAATTTTATGCCTTAATGGTAAGACTGTTTTTGTTTTGTTTTATTTTATGCTGATTTGGCTTTATTTTAAAGTTCTGCGTTATTTTATGTTTGATTTCTTATTTTGTTTTATCTTTAGGGGATACAAACCAGTACCCACCCCCAGAGCTCACTGAAGAATGTGGGACCCAAACCGTGGGGACACGCTCCAGTACCCAGCCACGCCTCCCGAGAGGTAGGGTCAGGGCAGAGGGGGATGGTCCTGCGGCTCCGTCCCCAGAAGGAGACCGTCTCCTTAAAGGAAGGTCACAGGTAGTGCCCATCCTCGACTTGAGCCAAACCATTGAGACTGGGACACTCATGGGTTTCCCAACTCTAATAGGATCTGTTTTTCCATAGAAAAATCTAATTATAAAAATTTCAAAGAATGTATAAAAAATGAACATTCTCCATTCCGCGGCATCACCCTGTCCTCTAACCCCATGTCCCAGCAGTATCCACTGGGGAGACTCCTATGCCTTTTCAAACTTTAAATTTTGTGTACAAGTTATATAATTTATATGTATACAAATATATGCAAACGCAAACATAAAACACACACACATATACATGCACATACATGGCTTCTTTTTTGAAACAAAATTTGATAATGTTCAGCATATTATTCTGATATTTGTCCCCAAACTTCTGAAAACCTAAGAAAACAGCTAATGCGATGCAGTCAGGAAATGCCCCTGTGGGGCAGCTCTATCAGTTGGTATTTATACCTTTCGACTCTTGCAGGTTGGTTATCAATTTGATTATGGATCGTTTCTCTACAGGCTGCCCAACCCCCAGCTTGGCATCCCTGGCTTTGCAGATGATTTGGAAGCACTTAAACCAATAGACCTCTTTTTAGAGGAGGAAAGCAAAGCCATGGTGACCTCTGTGACTCAGCAAGAAACACTTGAACATTTTCATGAAAAAAATGAATATGACACTGAAGAAAGTGAACAAGAAGCACCAGCCAAACAAGAGGAAACTAGAAAAGAAAGAAATCCAGGAACTGTTGATGGTAAAAACCCAGACTCTTCCTTACTCCTTACGTTAGCATTACCTTTTTCATCTAAGTCTAAAAAAGAAAGAATCCTGTGCACGGAGTGTCAGCAGGCACCTTCTGGGCCGTAGACCGCGTCTTTCCAGATGCACAAGCTCACTTAGCTAAAGAAAGGAGTGTGAGGAGACGTTGAAGGCTAGTCGTCACCTGGCTGCCAGACAAGCTGGACGGAGCTTTCAGGGAGGTATGGGCAGCCCCGGGCGTGTCTGAGCGTCACTGCGGAGAAGCAGCCTCTTGCGGATGCGCCCGACGCACTCCTGACCTGGAGGGAAAGGCAGCGGCCTGGAGACAGGCTCCTTCATCTTTTTTTTTTTTTAACTTTATTTTGTACATTTAATAATTGAAAACATAAACAATTAAAAACAAAAAAGTAAACACAGATGAATAAATATATACGTTTCTCAATTAAATGTAATGGATACATGTAAATTTTTTTTTTTTTTAATCAAACAATATATTACACAAAATATTTGGTTCATAGTAATGCACCACACGCATTCCGGCTAAGTTTAGGGAACATTTGGCATCCGTTAGAACAAATGTAGCATCAAGTTCAGGTTCTGGCGTGTAGTAATTCAAATGCCAAGTTTCCCTTTACATGGGATCAAAACATCAAGCCAAACAGTAAGCGTGTTAGAAAGAGATGTGTGGGATCTTGACGCAGGTTTTTAGAGTCAGGGAGAAGACAGCTGAAAGAGTTTCTGGTCCGTGGTGGGGCCATTCCTGCTTGGATTAGGTGAGGGGGACTCGCCCAGAGGTTTCGGAGGTGCCCAGGTGGCCCTGCGTGTTGGCTGCCAGCTGGCTGGCCGTGGAAGGCGATTCGGCCTCCCCGTGGCTCATTTTGCTGCTCTGGAAAATGCCAGCCTCACAGGGTTGTTTTCAGAATAAGACCTGATCATCCAGGTGCTGGCCACCTAGAAGTGCGCAATGCATGCTGGTGGGTAAGGTGACATCACTGCCTCTTAGACTCCCGAACGTGTCCAAAGAAAATAGCAAACCCGGAAGACTCAGGGGAAGGCACTCCCAGCAGAGCCAGGCATGTTTCACTTCCTTAGGCTAAAACTTAAGCATACAGAGGCTTGTTGATTCTGAAGGTTTTGGCTGAGAATATCCTCAGGTACTCTTACTCAGGCATGATTTCCAGTCTTGGCTGTACACTACAGTCAGCTGGGAATCTGAAAATTCCCGACGCCCAGGCCCACGGCAGGCTTCCCTTCCGAGGAGCGGCTCTGCCGACGCCAGGGAATTTGCTCAACCCGGGGGTGCAGAGCCCACGTGAGCACGGAGGAAGGGCGGTGCTGGACAGTGGCACTACCACGCGGCACCCCCACTTTGTAAATCGCTCCCCCACCCCGCCACCGAGACATCTGGGGTGTTGGCATAGCTCTTCCCCCAGAGCAGTGGCTTGTCCCAGGCACACAACCGGGGCCCCAGGCCCCAGGCGGCGCCCCTTTGCTTACCCCATTCGTTCTAAACCTTGTAAAGCTGCCGCCAGAGAGTTCTGTGGCCAGAGCACAGGGGAGGCGGTGGGCCGAGGCAGGACCTAGGACCCCGCCTTGCTGCCTGCCTCAGGTGCCCCAGACCCAGGCCTGGGTGCTTTGAGGAGGCTCCTGGAACAGTGCTTCGGCTCAGGGGCCGAGGCTGGCTTTGGGGCCTGTCCTGGGGAGGGGCCCACTCCCCTGCCTGGCTCTCCCGCGGTGGGCCCGGCGTCTCCTCTGCCCTGCCGAGGGCTCTGCTCGAGCCTGCTGGTGGCTTGGCCACGCAGCCCTGGCTCCGCATGCCTGCTCTGGATTCCAGGCCGGGAATCTGGAGGCCCCAGGGGCATTTCATTTTATTTTTTTTAAGGAGGTATCAGGGATTGAACCAGGGACCTCATATGTGGGAGGCAGGCGCTCAGCCACTGAGCTACACCCGCTCCCCCCAGTGGCATTTTAGAACTAATGTTTGGATAGAAACTCAATTCAGAAGGGACTTTATTGGTTCAACAACTGTAAAAATCCAGGGTAGCCCCAGATTGAGGCTGGAACCAGTAGATGGATGCCTTCTGGAATCTGCTCTTTAGCTCTGTATTTATTTATTTACTTTTATCCATTTTTAACCCTCCCCACCCCCGTTTTTGCTGTTTTGTGTCCATTCACTGGGCAATTCTCTGTGTCCGTGTCCTGCCCTCTCTTCTCGTTCTTCTCCTTCTGTCTTAACCAGGATCCGATCCTGGGGACCTCCGATGCGGGGGAGAGGCGTCCTACCGCCTGCGCCACCTCAGTTCCTGGTATTTTGGCGCGTCTCGTCTTGGCCCTCCGTTGTGTCACTCTCCTGTTACGCCACCATCTTGCCGTGTGTCTCGGCGGGGCCTGGCGGCTCACCCACGCACGGGGCCTGGTGGCCTGTGAGCTTTCTATATGTTTATTTTTACCGGGAGGTCCCGGGGGTCGAACCCAGGTCCCTCCATGTGGGAGATGGACGCCGAACCACCCAAGCCACGTCCACCCCTGCTCTTTAGCTCTTTGTCTCTACTTTCTGGTTCATTCTTCAGCCGTCTCTTCCCACATGATGAAAGAGAGCTGGAAAATGGGAATGCTCGGATTGGCCAGACTGGGGCACCACGCACCCTGCAGTGCAATGAGGTCAGACTCACCCGGCCCAAGCAGACTGGGGCTGGAGAGGAGTGGGAAACGAGGAACTTGCTATCAGAAGGGGGAACAGATGCTGTGGAGGCTAAATCAACAGGTATCTACTGCACGTCTTTAGGGGAGTGTGACAGTTTGAAGCTTTCTGTGGACCCCAGAAAAGATCATGTCCTTGGAGCGAATCCATTTCTGTGGGCTTAGGACCCTTTTGATTGGATTGGATTCAGTTGGGGGGACTTTGATTGGATGGCTTCAGTGAGGCGTGACCCAGGGTGGGTCTTGGTCCCCTTGCTGGAGTCCTTTATAAGTGGAGGACTGAAAGCAGAGACGCTCAGAAAGAAGCGGCAGAGGCAGAGAAACCCTGAGAGGCAGAGAGAGGCCTGGAGGAGAGGGAAGAGACGAGCCTGATCACCCACAGCTGAGCGGTGGAGAAAGCGAGCCTGGAGGGAAACGCAGAGACCGGCAGAGCTGCCACTGTGCCTGGCCATGGGGCAGGAGCCCAGAGTCACCAGCAGCCGGCCTTAGGTGAGACAGAATCTCTGATGGTGCCTTGATTTGGGCATTTTCGTGGGCTCAGAACTGTGTGTTTTTACCCTAACAAATGTGCATTATAGAAAGCCAGCGCGTTTCTGATATTTGCATTGGCAGGTTTTAGCTAACCAGGATGGGGAGGGGGTACCTGGCACTGGGAAGAGGAACTTGGGGGATTTCTCGAGTGCTGATAATGCTCCATTTTTCTATCTGAGCTGCGTTTTCACGGGTATCTACTTTATATTCATTAACACGTACATTTATGTTTTATGCAGATGGTTGCTATTTTACAAATCATGGTAATCCAGAAATTCCTCAGAAATACAAATCCATGACATGTGAGCTAATGTAACTTTCATGTGACCTTGAGCAAGAAAATAGAATGCTGGTCTGACTTAATCTCCTTCTTTGGAAATGGCAGCATCAGGGGACTCTTCATTAAACAGCTGTGAGTAGGCACATTTGAAAGGGGTTTTTATTCATCAGAAAATAAATTTTGTCATAATCCCTTCTGTTTGGAAAGGAAAAGAAACTAGTTTTTTGTCTTGATTTCTTAATCGCATTCTCAGGGGAAACTAAATAGTGATATCAGAATGTTTTGGCCTCATTTTAATTTCAATGTCCTTTAAGAAATAGCTTGGTTTTGACTCTTAGAACTTGACAGGGACTTACAGAGCAACTTATAAGGATGGATGTTAAGAAGTAATAAGATTATCTATTTATTCAGTCAATAAATATTTACTAAGCACCTACCTTGATCCAAGAAATCTTTGGTAGCTTTGGCTTTATCAGTGAAGAATAAGAAAAAATCCCTGCCTTTGTGGACTTACACACTAGCATGGGCAATGGAGATCCCAGAAATAGTACCGGAGTAAATAAGCAACTTCTCTAGGTGTTATGAAATGAAAGTGCAATGGATAAAAACAAAAGTAGGGCAGGATAAGGGTATCTGGAGAGCCAAGTTTGGACAAATTTCAGTATTCAAGAGGAGACCAGGATGTGCCTTAATGATAAGGCGATACATGAGCAAAGACTTGAAGGAGACAAGGGAGAGGGCCATGTAGATATCTGGGGCAAGGTCATTCCAGGCAGAGGCAACAGTTAGCAAAAGGTCCTAAGGCATAAATGCACCTGGTGTCTTTACGGAAGATCCCCCGTGATGCCTGAAGGCAGGTAGAAGAAGTGGTCACAGAGGAGGTGAAGAGGGGGACATATTGAATATGGCCTTACAGGGGATTGTTTCAGTGATCTATTGTGTGTAACAACCATCCCCAATAACAGCATTAACTTTGCTCATGAATCTGTAATTTGGGCAGGGCTCAGTGGAGAAAGTTCATTTCTACTTCACTTGGCACCAGCTGGTGCTGCTTGAAGGCTGGAACCATCTCCAGGGTTCTTCATATGTCTGGTTGCTGATGTTGGCTGGGACCTCCCTGGCTGGAGCTGTGACCAGACCATCTACATATGGTCATTCCATCTGGTCTGGGCTTCCTCACAATATGGTGGCTGAGTTTCAAGGGCAAATATTGAGAGAGAGAGAAAGGAGGGGGGGAGAGAGGGAGAGAGAGAGAGAGAGGAGAGAGAGGAGAGGGGGAGAGAGAGAGAGAGAGAGGACCTAGCTTTGGAAGTCATGCAACATCACTTCCTTCCCATTCTAGTTGTTAGAAATGAGTTGCCAAGGCTGACCCCTATGCAACAGGAGGGAAATTATATTCCACCTTTTGGAATATAATTTGCAGATATGTTTTAAAACTACTGGAGTTTATAGAGTACTTTGGGTAAAATATTCGTTGCAGGATTTTAAAACACATAGTCATGATTTGATTTATGTTTTAAAAGTAATATTCTGATACTGAAGACAGATAATATTATAAATAGAGTATAGGAGTGCAAGGGTAGGTTGGGGAGATGAGTTAAGATGCAAGAAATAATGGTGGCTTGAATGGGGTGGTAGCAGGGGAGTGGTGAGAAGTGGTCAGATTCTGGATATATTTTGAAGGTTGAGTAAAGAGGATTTATTGAGAGATTAGATGTGCAATATGAAAGAAAGGGAAGAGTCAAGAATGGCTCCAAGATTTTTAGCTTGATCAACTGAAAAGATGGAGATATTATCAACTGAGCTGCAGATAACTGTGAGTGGAACAGATCTGGGACTGTTGGAGACCCTGACTTCAGCTTTGGAAGTGTTGACTTTGAAATGTCTGCTGGGCATCCAACTAGAGATGTTGAGGATATAAGACTGGAATTTTGTGGAAAGGACTGGGCTAGAAGTCAGCATTTTAAGTCATTAGAATAATATAGATGCTACATAAGCTGTGAGATTGGATGAAATCTTCAAGAAAATGAGTGTAGAGAGAGAAGAGGACCAAAAATTGGGCCCTGGAGTACTCCGACATTTAGAGGAGCAGCCTCTAAAGAAGAGTAGGGACCAGCCAAAGAAACTGAGGTAAAGGGACCATGGTAGTAGAGGAAGATCAAGGTATGTGGTGTGCTGGGGTCACCAAGAGAAGCAAATGCATTAGGGGAGAGGAGCTGATCAACTGTGTCACAGCCTGCTGCTAAGTTAAGTTAAAGGGTGACTAAGACCTGCCATTGGATTTAGCAATGTGGAGGTAACTGGTGACCTTGACAAGAATAGATTTGATGGGGAGTGTGTGTGGGTGCAAAGTCTGCCTGGAACAGGTTTAAAAGAGAATGGGGGAAAGGAATTGGAGATGGCAAGTCTAAACAACTCTTTCAAGGAATTTGTTGTGAAGGGGAGGAAGGAAAGGTGGCAGGAGTTTGTGGGAGGACGTGGGGTCAAGAGATATCTTTATTTAGGTGGATAGTTACATTGTTTCTGTTCCTTGTTGCTGTCAAAACATGCAGTGCTGCTAGGAGCACGCTGGTGAGTGCATCATGTACGCGTGTGCATGAATTCTCTAGAATCTATACTTAGGAGCAGAACTGCTAGGTCGGAGAGTGTGTCCATCTCCAACTTTATAGATACTATTAAATTGTTTCCAAAACAGTTGGACCACTTTGTTCCCAAAGTTCCAGAGAGTTCCTGAAACTATATAGTCTTGAGGTCACTTGGTTAGATTCTACTAAAATTAACTTAGTACCTGTCGGCCCTCTAAGGTTTTGTGCTTAAGGTAAAGCATATAAAGCTTTTGGCATGATGCCCTGCCTAGAGTGAGGGCTTAAGAAATGGGAGCTATTATTACTAAAATTCATTTTATAGGAGCCCTTTGATCCAGGGAAAGTGAAGGGAATGGCCATTTTCAAGATCACTAGAAATCTCCCCTACCCAAAAATTATCTGTGTGTGTGGGGAGAGGGGGAGTCTGAGCCATTGATTGATGCTAAAGTAAATGTAAGCAGTGAAGCAGCTTCTCTACAGAGTGATCGTTGTGATCACTGCCTGGATTTTAGGAGAGCAAACATCTTATAAGAATCCTTTTGGTATTTCAGCAAGATATTGCAAATATTGGGGTAAAAAATAATCCTATATTCTACTCAGTAGATCACAGGAACAAGATTTCAGCCCTATGCCAAGGTGTAATTTTCTTGGTCTTGGTTAGTGGGAGTGTGAGTTTCCCAGTGACTACAGAAGTCTTTGAAAGACTGAAAATGTGAGTGCCTGGAAAAAAACTGGTCCTCCAAGGAAACAAACAGTAATACAAAATGTGTGATTCAAGCAGTAACTTTTCTCAGGACACTCATCTTCCTTCAACGTGCAGAAGTCTGGTACGGAGTCATGAATGTGGAAGGAACGGCTGATCTCTTCAGGAGCTCCCAGTAGGCTGCTGATCACGGAGGACAGTCATCAGTGCTGTAGCTAGTGAGTGCCTCAGCGTGCAGAGGAGGAAGGAGGGAGGGCCACTGGCCTGGGCATGACTGGCAAAGGTTTCAGGGAGGAGGGTGAGAAGAAGATGTGGGGTGTGAATCATATATGGGGAAAATCGAGGCAGAAACGAGAAATCGTGCTTATACACACTGGACTCACTGATCTTTCCATTAAAACACGAGATTATATGGATGGCTTTTGTGTAAAAATATGTTTTTGTCAACGTAGAAAAAAAGTTAGAAAAGGATCCACAGCCAACTGCTTATTAGTGGTTAAATCGAGGAAGAGTGGGCATTGGTAGGACGGCAGTAAGAGAATTTCACTACTTTAAATGACAAAATAAAATTGTCACTATAAATAAATATATCTTAAAAGCAATGGAATAAAAATAAGGTGGAATAGTTATGATTTTAAATTTTTGAATATATTATATATAATGATTCAATTTTTAAAAATCCAGAAATATATAAAGAAAAACAATGGAAACAATCCACTTCTTAAACACTGTTTACTAAACTCACAGATTTTTGTGGTGGTGGGGGGTTGTTTTAGAATCCTATATATATAGGTGTGTGGTTAGAAAATTCTAATATTAACTTAAAATGAGAACTGAAAGAAATGGATGCCGCCCACCATTCCTCTGACACCCCCTCCACCAGTTCACTTCCCCAGAGGTAATCAATATTGGGTTTCCTTTCAGAAAAAAGTGCACTTACCCATATGTGCCCAGTAACATATTACATGCCCAGTAGTCTATTGGGCAGGCTTCCCCCAAGTCTATGTCACTCTTTTTATGGAGAGATGATATTCTGTAGAATGGATGTGCTACCCTATCTATTTAACTCGGTCTCCCGTGGGCAGACGAGCTGGTAACTTTCCAGCTCTTCGTACATACAAGTGTTCGAGTGATACTGAGGATATTTTACCTGGGTCTTTTCCGTGAAGTTCTGTACCAGTGCACGAGGGTTGAACTTTAGCTTAGATTGCATTAAATCCTGGCAGAGGCTGATGAGTGAGTCCGTCACTTGCAGTGACATTGCTGAAGCAAAGGATGCATGCCTTTAGGGTTCCAACAGCCTCTGCCAAATTGCCCTCCAAAAGGTGGCACCGGTTTAACCTCACACCTGGAAGGTGAGAGTGCCCCCTTCCTCACACGTTTAGAGCTCAGTGTTTCGTCAAGTTCAAAATTTTGACAAAACTGATATATTAAAAATGAGAAGTGGTTTTGATTGTAGCTCTTTAACTATGAGTCTGATAAGCATCTTTTTAGATTTTTGGGGAAGTACTTTAATTTCTTTTTCTGTAAACTGCCTATTCACATTCTTTAGGTCAAATTTTCTACTAAGTTGGTTAGCTTTTTCTCATCTTTCTGATTTTAGGATCTCTTTGCAAATAAAGAAAACTGCCAGATGTTTTTTCATAGTTTGCCTTTAGTCTTTAGATATTACTTCATACACACACTCATTTTGCTATAGAGAAGTTTTCACATTTTATGTAGTCAATT
The DNA here is from genome assembly GCA_026826555.1 of Tolypeutes matacus. Taxonomy (NCBI): domain Eukaryota; kingdom Metazoa; phylum Chordata; class Mammalia; order Cingulata; family Chlamyphoridae; genus Tolypeutes; species Tolypeutes matacus. Next base: position 2,171,535 of record JAKSZT010029748.1, on the reverse strand, counting down.
AACCAATCATTTCCTTTGTGGCTTCTGGGTTTTGTGTCATTTCTCCTGCATTTTAAAAATAATAAACAAAGTTATGATTGATATCTGCAACTAACACTGCCCTTAGCAGCAAGTGTCCCCCCAACCCGTCTCCTTGTTTTGTTCATATTTGCCTTGTGCGAGCTGCGGCGAGGCCAGCTGCGTATATCGAGAGAGAGAGGCTGAAGGGTTTGAAAAGTTATTATACTCCCAGTTCCTCGGGGAGCGGGCAGCTCGCCACGCAGGCCACACGGGGAAAACAGGGCAGAGAGAACAATAGGGGTTGAGAAAGAGTCTTTATTGTGGTTTCTGTGGGAAGCATGCAAGGGTGGGGCAGGAACATTTCTGTCCCAAACTTCTTGTTATCTGAGACAGATCCCTTGTTTGTCTGAGCCATTGTTTATCAGGTTTTCTGGAACCAGTAACCAAACAGAATCCAAACTGGTATTCAGGCATTCAAAGGTCCCCTTTGGACCTTTAGCCTACTTCAGTTTAGATTCTCATCCCTTGTGCTTTAGTCACAACTCTTTTGGATGTGACAGGAGTGAAACCCAAAAGAACTGGGTAAGGCAATAAGAAAAATTGTCCCATGTATCCACTTTAAGAAGAGGATTCAGTTGGGTTTCTGGAACCAGAGGCTCAAATGTTGCCTGAGCCCCATATTTGGAGCTTTAATTCTATTTCTCCGGTGGGTCAGCTTCAGTGACCCGGATCAGATCTCTCTAGGAGACTTGACCCATCATCCCAACAGTTCTTTGCCACATCTTCCCAGTGAAACCACCAAAAAACAAGTGTCTTGTTTTGTGGTGGTGGCATTCTGGCCACAGATGCCTGGCGACTTCCTCACTCCCAGATCCCATTTATCTGGTGGGTTCCATCCAAATTCAACACTAGGAAACTCCTCCTTGGACACTCCGACTCTGAATAGTCAAGCTGGAATGTCCTCTGCATGCTACCTTGACAGCCACTTCTCAGTCCTGATTTCCTCAGGACGGCATCTGCTCTCCAAGTGCCCAATGCCCTATAAGAGGGTGGATTTCCTCTTTAAATATTATTGGCACATCTGAATAAAGCATAAGCATCCCTAAACTTTAATTACATACCTAGATAGGAGAGGAGAGAAGGAGGTTATTTTCTCATGTGTCCTCCTGCCCACATTATGTGAGAATGTGATTTTCTAAGGAAAACCACAAAGGAAATTCAAGCCACTTGTCATAACTAAGGCCCAAGGGACTGGCAAAAGTTTTGTGAGTCATAATGTGGTTTTGGATTCAGGTTGGATTCAGGATAGAGAAAGAGTGGTTGGCTTTCAAGAATTTCTCCACTATTGATATATACAGAATGATGCTAAAGCAGAAAAACAAAAAGGAATGTTATGGTACAAATTCACCAGAATTTATGAAATACATTTCTTTGAAAAGAAGTAGTAGAAAACTTCTGATTAAAAATGGTAGAATTAAGATAATCCAACCTCATCCCCCTCTCTGAAACAATTGCAATGAAGAATAGCTGCCAGATGCAATGAAAGGTAGACTGTTCTATTCAAACCTTAAAATTGTTTACCCTCTACCACTCCTGTTTCCTCTTCTGCCTTTTTACCCCAAAGTATTTACCTTTTATTATACTGTATAATTTATACCAGTTTATGGCATTGTTTATTGTTTGCTGCCCTACCCCTCAATAATGTAAGTTCCACAAGGACAGGGATTTTTTTATTATATTTTTTAAAATTAGACAACTTGTAGGTTTACAGAAAAATCATTCACAAAATACAGAGTTCCCATATACCACCTTATTATTAACAGTTAACCATTAGTTAACCATTAGTGTGGTACATTTGTTAAAATTCATGAAAGAACATTTTTATAATTGTACTATTAGCTATAGCCCATCGTTTACAATAGGATTCATTGTGCTGCACAGTCTTTTAAATTTTATGCTGGTCACATATGTGCAGCCCACCACGGTCCCCTTTTACCCACGTTCACGTGTATGACTCAGTGCTGTTAATTTACACTCACAGTGTTCTGCCATGACCACCACCACCATCAAAACTCTACCATCAACACAAACAGAAACTCTGTACAACTTAAGCACTTACTCTTTATTCAAGGGCAGGGATTTTTGCTTCTTTTGTTCACTGATGTATTTCAAAGGCTTAGAATAGTGCCTGAATATGGTATCACTCCGTAAATATTTGTTGAATGAAGGAAGATGCTCTGCATATCTTAGGCAAGACAGAGAACCCTCCATAAATATCTGGTACAAGGAGGGGCCAAACTGGCAATCTCTGATCTTTGAGTAGATGGCTTGCCAGGATATCCCTGAGTGTCATTTGATGCTAAGGAGTTACAAGAAAGTTCAGGGTTAAAGAAGAATAGCAGACGTCTCACGAGAAGATGAGAAGATGAGTAGGGTGGAGGAGAGACGCTGGAAGAGCAAAGCCATTTAAAGAGAAGCAAGCAAAAACGATGACATGAAGAATCTGTGGTATTTGGCTTCTCCAAGAGCCATGTAGCTCCTGAAAGCTCAGACAAGGGAGAGGGCACAGAGCGGATGCTGGTGAGAGAATGTGTCAAGGCAGTAGATCTAGATCCCACTGGCCAGTTGTACCAGCTCACCAGACTGCTTAGTCCCAATCACTGCTCTTCAGCAAGTGACTGACCAAGAAAAACTGGCTCCCATGAAAAAATGCACAATAGTCGTAAAGAAACCAGCACGGGAACTATGAGAAGAGTATTGAAAGATAAAATGGACAAATGCACTATAACAAGAGTATATACTAGAAGAATGTTTTTACAAAGCAGAAGTGAATATTGAAAAAATACTTGCTATGAAATCAAATCAAATAAAGAAGATACATTAAAGGGTATGTGGCCTTTTTTTCCCCAGCAAGACCTCAAAGAAGAAGAGCAAAGTTACAAAGAAGACATGAAAAAATGGTAGAAAGAGATTTAAAATGAGCTAGAAGAGCTCAAGAAAAATGAAAGAAGAGACTGAAAGCATTATATAAATGATAGACATCTTAGAAGCTGCAAACAGAGAAGAGGCAGTGCTAAAATACAGTCAAGAATACAGAGGATAGCTTTCAGAAAATGGAGCAAAATCAAATGGAAAAGAAAAATAGTTTAAAAGGCTTAAAGAGAAAACGATATGCAGATAAAAAAGATTTTAATTAAACACAATTGGTGTCCTCGAATAAGAGTAGAGAACAACGGAACATAAAAATTTCAAAGATAGAAATCAAGAAAACTTTTCTAAAATGGATCCAAGCATCCAAGCAAGCAATGCTCAGACTTGAATCAGTTCCCATGACTGCATAACAAATGACCCCCAAACCTAGTGGTGTTCACAGATTCCATGGATCATGGATACAGACTGGCCATAGCGGGGATGGCCTGACTGCATTCCACAATGCCCAAGACCTCAGCAGGAAGACTTTTTCCCTAGCCTTGGAAGCCATGCAGCATCGCTTCCAGTGCGTTCTATTTATCCAGACAGTAACAAAGACCTGCCCAGGTTCAAGGAGAAAGGAAATATGTTCTATTACTTGGTGGGGACTAGCAAAGTTCTGGAAGAACATTTGAAACTGAAAATATTGCTGTGACCATTTTTGGAATCTATCACAAGAATAAAATATGAGACATAATTATAGGAAAAACAGATATTGAAACCTAAGAAAACACTCAAACACAATATCAATAAATTTGAAAACGTAGATGAAGTAGACAAGTTTCTATAATGTAATTTACTGAAATTGGCCTAAAAGAAACAGAAAAATGAAGTAAAGCAGGAACCAATAAATAAATTGATTCTGAAATCAAGTCTTTTTCCCTTCAAAAGGCACTAAGCTAGAGTCATTTTATATATACATACATACAAATACAGCATGATCAAGTAGAGTTTATTCCTGGAATGCATGGATAGTTGAACATCAGAAAATTATATCAATAAAAGCTGCCATGTTAAGGTATCAGTGGATTAAAAATCATGACTATCTCATAATCGAGGAAAAACATTTGCTAAAATACAACACTGATTTATGATTTTTAAATATTCTTGCTAAACTTAGAACTTTCTTAACCTATGAAGAGGAACTACCAATAATCATAACAAACATATTTAATGGTGAAACTTATTCCTGCTAAGTAAGAAACAAAACAAGAATACTTACTAACCACTGTCTCATTTCATCGTTTTATCTTAACCAATAACATAAGGCCAAAAAGGAAGTAATAGAATACAAAACTTTGAAAAATGAGACGAAGCGGAATATGAAAGTTAGAAGCCTTGCAAATGCACTTTTACCAACTTTCAGTTTCTTACTCTTGTGTTGCATTGAAGTAAAATAACCTAATTGTTTTAAAACTTTTTAAAAATGAAAACGTGGCCCACGGCGCAATTGATATTGGACTTACCATTCTGCTGTAAACAACTACAAAACTGGACACGTTTTGCGAAGTACTGATTTGCAAGCCAGTGTTGCAGGTGGTACTCCAGAGAGAGGGGGAAGATGAGGAGAGCTCCGCACTCCCACCAGCCCTCGGCGTGGGGGGCTTTCCAAACTGTGGGGAAGGGAAGAGGCTCCCCAGCTCTCCCTGCAACGGAAAGCAGGAGGCAGCAGGAAGGAGCGCCCAGAAAGCTTCAGGGCTCCCTGATGGAGAGCCCTTCCTGGGCCTGTGAGCTCCGCGGAGCTTTCTGAAGTCACAAAGTGCTGGGAACCGTGACATTCCAACCAGCCAGGGTGGGAGGACTCTTTCCAGCCAGGCCTCAGGCTGTGCGTAAGGGGAGAGCGAGCCGAGCCCTGGAGTGGCCGTCAGGACCCAGAGCCCAGGGCCGAGGGAGGGTGGGACGTGCCAGCAAATCAGGCGCTCAGCAGCCGTAAGCTAAGCGGCCTGTGCAGGTTCTCCCTCCACCTTCTCCTCCCTTTTCTTCTCTCCCACTCCCTCTTTCTAATTGCTTTGGTTTATATCAGTGCTTTGTATTATCTCTGTAGAATTAATTAGAGCATTTCTATAATTTCCTAGGCTCCTGAGCAATTGGCATTATAGTGTGGGCATTTTTAAATGATTGATTCAACTCATTCACAGAATTCTCTGGATGTGGCATTTCTTTTAGGGGCACATCTTTGAGAACCTATGCCGTTTACTTTAATATTACAGATTTTTAAGCTTCTCTCCTATGTAAGATGATTTGGGGACTGACGTTTGCATCCATTTTGGCCACTGTCCGTATTTATTGTATGAAGTTATTCATGGTAATCTCTAATTTCTAACCCCATCCCTATGTGTAGCTCTGCTCTACATTGAATTGAAATTTGGTTTATCTGGTCTTTTTTCATTATCAGAGTGGCAAAACTTTAGTCAATTTCATTGTTCTTTCAAAGAACTAGACTCTAGTTTTATTGAGCAGATCTATAGTTTTTCCTCTATTATTTCTGTTTTCATTGAATACTGTGTTTTCCCTTTTTAAAAGCTTCCTTTATTTCTTTTGTGGGAAGATATGCATTTTTTCATTGCTTTGGAAAATTTTTCTTACTCCATTAATTTGGATGTTTTGTAATTTGTTTTTGGTGCTCCATACAAAACCTCATTAAATTTTTTCCTACTTATATGGTATTTATTAAGTCCCCGCTGTAGAAATGGAAGAAATGGAAGAAATCAGTGCACTTAGAAATGTTCCCTGGTACCATCTTCCAAATTTCCTACAAATATTCATTTTCATTATTAATATTATAAAGTCAAGTTTTATGATATTGACATTCTGTGCTTTATTTCCCACATTTGTTTATTCTTAACTCAATATTTAAACAACTTGAGGGAGCAGATGTGGCTCAAGCAGTTGGGTACCCGCCTCCCACATGGGAGGTACCAGGTTCGGTTCCCAGTGCCTCGTAAAAGACAAAACAGACAAGGAGCAGACAATGAGCAAAAACAACAAGCAAACAGATGAGAGAGCCATCTCAGGGGGTAGGAAAAAAAACAAAGAAACAAAACAAAACAAGAAAAACAAATTGAGTATCCTTCAAGTGTCCATCAAAACACATGAATGGATAAATAAAATGTGGATATATATATACAGGAGAATATTATTCATCCATAAAAAGAAATGAATTCCTGACACATGCAACAACATGGATGAACCTTGAAGACATCATGATGAGTGAAATTAGCCAGACACAAAAGCACAGATGTTGTATGACCTCACTGATTTGAAACAATTAGAATAAACAAACTCATAGAGTCAGAATCTGGAACATAGGTTACCAAGAGGTGGGATGGGGAGAGGGAATGGGAAGCTAAGGCTAAAAATGTCCAGAGTTCCTATTTGGAAGGATGGAGATGTTTTGGTAATGGATGGTGGTGATGGCAGTAAACATAATTAATGCCACTGAAATATATATATATCTGAAGGTGATTAAAAGCGGGAAATATTAGATTGCATAATGTAGTAACAGAATAAAAAACCTTAAAAATTCATGGAACTAGACTTCTGATTTGGTGAACCCTAAGTTAAATTATAGGCTAGTACAATTATCATCGATTGTATCAAATGCTCCACCCCAATGCAAGGTGTTACTAATAGGGTGCCGTATGGGAATCCTGTATTTTATGCATGATTGTTCTGTAAATGTACAACTTCTCTAATAAAGGGAAAAGCTTCCAAACTGGTCTTTATGCTACCCCTTTTGTCCTTCCCAAGTCCATTTTCCCCTCATAAATGAGTGATATATTTATAAAGCATAATTCATGTATGTTACTTTCGTACTTAAAAATCTTCATAGCTTCCATTATACTTAAAATATTCCAGACTCTTTAACAGTCCATCTTCATCTGTCACTGCTCTGCCTAGTTCACTCTACTTTTGCTCTATATGGCCTTCTTTTTATAATTTTGATGGACTTTTTATTTTAGAAAAGTTATAGAAAAACTGCAACAACGGTACAGAGAGTGACCATATAGCCCACACCCAATTTCTTCTGCCGTTAACGTCTCACATTAGTACGGTACATGTGTCACGAGTAACGAGCCAATATTGCGCACTGCTCTTTCTAACGCCCTTACATCACTTTTCCTAGCATCCCTTTTCTGTTCTAGGAGGCCCATCCAGGGCGACACGTACATTCCTCATGTCTCCTTAGGTTTGTCTTGGCTGTGACCGGTTCTCAGACCTTTCTAGGTTTTGATGACCTGAACAATTTTAAGTGGTGCTGGCCAGGTACTTTGTCTAACGTCCCTCACCTGGGGTTTATCTCATGGTTAGACTGGGATTGTGTGTTTTGGGGAGGAAGATCACAGAGACGACGTGCCCTCTCGTATCAGCGTATCGTGTCGTATCCTGGGCACATGCTGTCAACGTGGATTACCACTGTAGCTGTTAACTTTGCCCACCTGGCTGAAGTAACATTTGCCAGGTTTCTCTTCCCTAAAGGTACTCTCGTAGTCATCCTTTCCTCACTGTACCCTCCGGAAAGAAGCCACTGTGGGCATATTTCGTTCTTTTCTTTTCCTTAGATGATCCTTAAATAAGCTTGAGCCTTGCATTTTAAAAAAACAAGTAGATTTGGTGTTGACCTATTTTTTTTATTCTTATTATTTTCCATTAAAATTCACTGACAATATATCATTCATACATGCACATACATGAACAATATGTGTATGGTAAAAGTTGTGAACTTACAAAGCAAACGTCACACAGGGCTCCCACCCCCCTGCCCCAGCATCCTGCATTGTTGTGAAACATTTGTAACAAACTATGAAAGAGCATGTCAAAGTATCACTACTAACTAAAGTCCACATCTTACATCTCGGGTATTTCCCCCCCAAACCACCCTATAACTTCTTTTGTTCATAAATCATATAATATATCGAAAATGTACAATCAATGGCATTTGGTATAAAACAGAGTTGTGCATTCATCACTTCAATCAATATTAGAGCATGTTCACTACTCCCAAAGAAGAAAGAAACAACAAAAACAAACCACCGTCATACCCATGTGCTAGCACTACTGAGGACAGACCCTATGATGTGCTTTCACCATTTTTATTCCTTTACATTTACAAACAACTTTTTACCATTCTGCACAGATTAAACCTCAGCTTTCCATTCTCTAACCACATTCTGTTCTCTAGTGACTTATATTCTAGCTATTAACTCCATGAGTTTGCTCATTATATTTAGTTCATAATAGTGAAATCATACACTATTTGTTCTTTTGTGTCTGGCTTGCTTCACTCGACATAATGTCCTCCAGTTCATCCATGTTGCCATATGCTTTATGACTTCATTTCTTCTTACAGCTGCATAATATTCCATCGTGTGACTAGACCACAGTTTGTTTATCCATTCCTCTGTTGATGGACACCTGGGTTGTTTCCAGCTTTTGGCGATGGTGAATAATGTTGCTATGAACATCGGTGTGCAGATGTCTGTTCGTGTCACTGCTCTCAGTTCTTCTGGGTATAAACCCAGTAGTGGTATTGCAGGGTCACATGGCAAGTCTATATTCAACTTCCTTAGGAACTGCCAAACAGTCCTCCACAGTGGCTGTGCCATTCTGCATTCCCACCAACAGTGAAGAAGTGTTCCTATCTCTCCACATCCTCTCCAACACTTGTAGTTCTCTGTTTGTTTGTTTTTTTAAATAGTGGCCATTTTAGTAGGTGTGAAATGATTTCTCATTGTAGCTTTGATTTGCATTTCCCTAATAGCCAGTGTTATTGAACATTTTTTTATGTACTTTTTTTTTTTTTTTTTTTTTTTGCCATTTGTAGTTCTACTTTAGAAAAATGTCTACTCAGGTCTTTTGTTCATTTTTTAAATTGGATCATTTGTCTTTTATGTAGTTGGGTTGTTGGATCTCTTTATATATCATGGATATTAGACCCTTGTCAGATGTGATTTCCAAATATTTTCTCCCATTGGTCTGTAATTTTCTTTTATTGTAGTATGTTTATCTGGCTTTGGCATTAAGGTGATGTCGACCTCATGGAACAAGTTAGGTAGTGATCCCTTCTGTTCAATTTTTTGGAAGAGTTTGAGCAATATCGGAAGAATTCACCTGTGAAGCCCTCTGCTCCTGGGCTTTCCTTTTGGGGAGATTTTTGAAGACTGTTTCAATCTCTTTGCAAGTAATTGGTCTATTGAGATCTTCTATTTCTTACAGAGTCAGTGTTGGTCATTAGTGTTTTTCTAGGAATTTGTCCATTTTATCTAGGTTGTCTCATTTGTTGACCTACAGTTAGTTGTTCAGAGTCTCCTCCTATAAGTGCTGTATTTCTTTGGCGTTAGTGGTAATGTCCACATTTTCATTTCTGATTTTATTTGTTTGCATCTTCCCTCTTTTTTTCTTTGTCAGTCTAGCTAAGTGTGTGTAATTTTATTGGTCTTTTCAAAGAGCCAGGTTTTGGTTTTGTTAATGCTCTCTACTGTTTCTCTATTCTGTATTTTATTTATTTCTGCTTTAATCTTTGTTATTTTTTTACTTCTGCTTGCTTTGGGTTTAATTTGTGTTCTTTTTCTAATTCCTCCAGTTGTACAGTTAGGTAATTGATTTTGGCTCTTTCTTCTGTTTTAATGTAAGCATTTAGGGCTATAAGTTTCCCTCTCAGCCCTGACTTCGCTGCATCCCCTAAGTTTTGATATGATGTGTTTTCATTTCATTCATCTTAAGATATTTACTGATTACTCTTGTGATTTCTTCTTTGTCCCATGGATTGTTTAAGAGTGTGTTATTTACCTTCCATATATTTTTGGATTTTCCAGTTCTCTGTTATTGATTGCCAGCTTCATTTTATTATGGTCAGAGAAGATGCTTTGTATAATTCCAGTCTTTTTAAATGTATTGAAACTTGTTCTATGACCCAACATGTGGTCTATCTGGGAGAACAATCCATGTGTACTTGAGAAGAAGATATATCCTGCTATTTTGGGGTGCAGTGCTCTGTATATATCTGTTAGGTCAAGTTCATTTATCATATTATTCAAGTTCTCTGTTTCCTTTTTGATCCCCTGTCTAGATGTTCTATCTATTGTGTAGAATGGTATATTGAAGTCTCCAACTATTATTGTAGAGACGTCTATTTCTCCCTTCAGTTTTGCCAGTGTTTGCCTCATGTATTTTGGGGCACCATGGACAGGTGCATAAATATTTATAATTGTTATGCTTTCTTGGTGGATTGACCCTTTTATTAATACATAGTGTCCTTTTTTGTCTCATAACAGTTTTTGACTTAGTCTATTTTGTCCAGCACTTTTTTGGTTACTATTTGCATAGAATCTTTTTCAGTCCTTTCACTATAAACCTATTTGTGTCTTTGGGTCTAAGGTGAATCTCTTGTAATCAACATATAGTTAGATCATGCTTTTTAAAATCCATTTTGCCAATGTGTGTCTTTTGATTGGGGAGTTTAATCCATTAACATTCAGTGTTATTATTGTAAAGGCAGTACTTTTTTTTACCTTAGCCATTTTGTCTTGTGTTTTTTATATGTCATATTTTTGTCTCTTTTCCCTTATTGCAACCTCCTTTTCTGTATAGTTGATCTTTTGTTATGTTTCTGAGTGATCCCTTTCTCACTTATGATTTAGTATATTTTAAAAACACTTTCCTTGTGGTTACCCTGGGGTTAAATTACAAAGCTTACATCTATAATCTACTAATTTGAAAACATACCAACTTAGCTTCACTAGCCTACACATTCTCTGCTCCCATATCCCTGTTTCCCTGGATAAAGAATTTTTGGCTGGAAGTTTTTCTCCTTCAAAACCTTAAATATATCATACCGCTGCTTTCTCGCCTCCATGTTTCTGATGCGTAATCAGCACTTAGTCTTATTGCAGATCTCTGTATGTGACAAATCACTTTCTCCTGCTGCTTTCAGGATTCTCTCTTTATATTTGACATTTGACATTCTGTTTAGTATGTATCTTGGTTTACATTGCACTTCTTGGACATGTATATTTCTTTCTTTCATAAGAGTTGGGAAAATTGGGGCCATTATTTTCTCACATATACTTTCTGCCCTTTTCTCTTCTCTTCTCCTTCTGGGATTCCCATGATGCATACGTTTATATGCTTCATGCTATCACTCAAATCCCTGAGACTGCTCAATTTTTTCTATTCTTTTCTCTATCTGTTCTGAACAATGATTTTGATTCTCATATCTTCTAGTTCACTGATTCTTTCTTCTGCTGTTGTATACCTCTAATGTATTTTTAATCTCCATTTTTGTGCCTTTCATCCCCATAATTTCTGTTGTATTTCTTTTTAAACTTCCAATTCTTCCTTATGCTTACACAGTGTCTTCTGTGTGACAGAGGGAGAAAGAGAGATACAGAGAGCAGCCAGAAGCTGGAAGTCAATGGAACCAAGATGCCAGGAAAGTCTTCCATGTGCATTACCATGTGACCAAAAACAAACAAACATACAAACAAACAAACAAACAAACAAACAAAAATGCCAAGGACCAAGGATCACTGGCAGCCAGCTCTAGAATACCACAGTCTTCTGGGAGAAAGTATCACCTTGATGATACTCTGATTTTAGACTTCTAACATCAAAACCATGAGCCAATAAATTTCCATTGCTTAAGCCAATCCCACTGCATGACATGTGCTTTAGCAGCCAGGAAACTAAAATAGCAATGTTTCCCTGAAGATGCAGAGAAGAGTAAATATCTGAAAATGATTTTTTTTTCACAAAAATGAACACATGTTTTTTTTCCTGAAAATATGAAAAGTATATAACCTCTATGATACAAAAGTGGTCACCATAAGGAAAGAAGTTAAGGTAAAGGCAGAACTGCAAAGTGAGTTTGCTTATCCAAGGAAATAATGCAAGAAAACCCCAAATATGATAGGGTACTTTTACAGTAGTGACAGTAAAAGACAGAAAAGTGTTGTGATGTAGAGAACAAATGGGGGAAAATGAAAACAAGAAAATGATCAGATGATAGATGTCGGAAACAGACAATTGAAATTTTGTTTCAACATATAAAATGAAAAAAATGGGACAAAGCATCAGCTGACAATGAGGAAAAGGCATTTGGGGCTAAATAAAACTTTGAATTTAAAATTTGAAAGGACTCTGTTATTTTCTTGGAAATATTAATAACATAGGCTCAACACCTGGGCATAGCCTGGCAAAAATTTTTAATATCAAGAAAGAAGAAAAAACTCTGTAACTATCCACTTTGAAAAGGAAAGTTACATGCAAACTATTAGGCAGGTCTCAGGTTATTGTCCCACAGAATTTAATACCAGAGAACAGTGGAATAATCCATATGAAGTTTTAAGGGGAAAAGAGAATGACCCAACAATTCCAAACTTTGTCAAATGTTATAGGTGTTCAATAGTCAAAGACAGACATCCTGAGGTCTACAAGAACTCAGAAAAGGAATAATTATGCTTCATTTCTCAAAATTTCTCAGTTATGTATTCTAGTCAATTGAAGAATGAATTAAAACTAAAGAAAAAGTTCTGATTCTGCTCTTGTAGCCTAAGCCCTCTATAGCTCATCCATTCTTCTCACTGATTACAAAATGCAAAAAATTAGTTCCTTGAGAACTCTGAAAGGTAAGCAAAAGGAGGAAGATTTTGGAGGTGAGCCAAGACTTGAAGAAGAGAGAAGTGAATTTCTCTCTCTCTTTCTCTCATTCCTCTTTTGCAGAATTGAACCAAAGGCAGGACTTCTTTGTGGAAAAGCAAGATTGCTATAGTAGCCATATGACTAAATCTCTGATAGAAACCTTGTCTTTCTGGTACTTATAGAATACTATATCCAATAATTGCAGAATACACATTATTTACAAGTGTACCTATTCACTAAGATAGATCATATGCTGGGCCATAAAACAAGTCTCAATAAATTTAACAGATTAAAATCATGCAAAGTGTATTCTCTGATCACAATAGAGTTAAATTAAAAATCAATAATAATAAGATATTTAGGAAAACCATGAATATCTGGAAATTAAACAACACACTTCTAAATAATTCATGGACCAAAGACAAAAATCAAGAAGGAAATTAGAAAATATTTTGGACATGTCATGAAAATATTCATGAATATTCAAGAAATGCCATGAAAATGTTGTTATGTCACATCATGAAAATATTCATGACAATAAATATATCAAAATTTGGAAGATCCAAGTCCTAAAGGGGATTTATAGCTTTATATACATTAGAAAAGAAGGAATATTTAAAATCAATGACTAAGATCTCATCTTAATTAACTAGAAAAAGAAGAGCAAAGTAAGCACAATGTAAGAGAAGGAAATAATAAAGATAAGAGAGGAAATCATTGAAACAGAAAACAAAAATACAATAGAGAAAATTAACAAAGCTAAAAGCCGAGTCTTTGAAGAGACCAATAAAATAAATAAACCTCTAGCTAGATTGATGAAGAAAAACAGGGAGAACACAAAAGAGGGGTTGTAAACCACAGATCCTTGAGAACTTCAAAAGATAATAACAAAATACTATGAACAATTTTATGCCAACACATTAAAAAACTTAGCTAAAACGAGCACATTTCTTCAAAAGTACAACTTACAAAAATTGACTCAAGGGAAAACAGAAAATCTTAATGACCCTATTAAATTTATTCAAGAATTTAAAATTGTCACCAAAACTTTCCCACGGAGAAAACTCTAAGTCCCAAAGGTTTCACTAGTGAATTCTATAAAAAGTTTTTCAGAAAATAGAAGATAAGGGGCCACTGCCCAAATAATTCTAAGAGGCCAACATTCCCCTGATACTACAACCTTTCAAAGACATTGCAAGAAAAGAAAACTACAGATCCATATCCCTCAAAATTAAAGATGCAAAAATCATTAACAAAATATTAGCAAACTAAATCCCGCAAGATAAAAAAGGATGACTCATCACAACCAAGAAGAGTTTATCTGATCTGTGATTTAACATTTGAAAATCGAACAGTGCAAATCACCATGTTAACAGAATAAACTAGAAAAAACATGGTAATTTCAATAGATGATGAAGAAGCATTTGACAAAATTCAACATCTATCAAAGACAAACTTGCGGTAAACTTGGAGTAGTAGGGATCGCCTTCAAACTGATAAAGGGCATCTGTGGAAACCTCCAGCTGATACGGAGGGAGTGATGAGGCCTGAGCTGTTTCCTCCGGGCTCTGGGCAGAAGGCCAGGACGTGTGCTTTCGGCCCCGGCTGTGATCCGAAGAGCTTCGTGGCCGGAACTCACAGGAGCCGCATCTGTGGCCTTCCCTCGCCACTTAGAAACGTGAGCAGCTTATTTGGACTCCCCGTGAAATGAGAATAACAGTGCTTATTTGGGGGCTGGGGCAGTGCGTGCGCAGTGCCTGACACACAGAACTTATTAAAGGTCGTCAGTATTAAGCTGGGTCACTTCTGGAAAAAAAAAGTTTTCTGTGATTTTGATGAAGTTCGTATGGACTCATTTATCTCATTTATCTTCTCATGATAATTGGCTGCTCTTAGAGAGGGAAAAAGTCAGCCAAGTGAGCTGGACCGCAAGCTTTGCCCTTCAACCCGGGATGCTCTCCCCCAGGCCTCTTTTCTTGCTTCTCTAGTGATTCTGCTCTGCTTAAGAGGATTTCCCCACTCTTTCTTGAACATTGTTGCATTTTACTGCTTTAGTCTTTTCTTGGAAAGCCTCCTCCCCTCTTCAGTCAACATCCTACCTCATTTTCAGGAGGCCTTTTCTCACCTGATGTTCACCTATCAGAAATGTTATTTCTCTATCCTGAACTCACGTAGCCTTTTTGGTTAACGCAAATGCTACCTCATCGATGGAGGTATCCATATAGTCCTCATCTCTTTTTCCTGTTAGATTATAGCAGTAGCAGAAATGTGTCACGTGGACCTGTAGCTCACACAAACCAGGTGTGTCCCTGTACGTTGCTAAGTGTTAACTATATACAACTGGTTGAATAATCAGTGTATCTGGATGGTGTGTTAACCAAGGTTTGGTTATATTTCAAAGCCACTTTATTGAAATATGAACCATCTGGTCTGCTATAGTAGTAAGTCCACTTTGATAGATGCACTTTGGAGAAAAAAAGAAAAAAAAAATTATGTTCAAGGGCAAAATAACTATCAAGTTAGCTTAAATAAACAGAGAGCTTAGGTTTGGATTCCATAAACGTTAGACATTTTCAGTTTGGAAAACAGTACTCATTGGGGACATACAGAAGAGACATTTGGAGAATTATATAAGAAATAACATGGTTACAAAACACCCTTCATTAAAGATAATTTGTACAATTTATTGGTATGAGTTCTGCTTAGCATTTCACAATGGCTTCTATTGCCACAGTCAGAACTTTTAATACAGGACTCATTTGCCCTCATGATTCAGAATACTTGTCTGCACACAAGAGAAACCACACAAAAGTTAATCCAGTTAGAACTTTCTCAGCCAGGGTTCTCTAAGAAGGTCATTCTCTAATGCCCTAACGTGGTGGATCTCAAAGTGCGGTCCTCAGAGATTGTTAGAAAGACACGTTTTCAGGCTCTGCCCGACATCTACGGAATCCTAAACTTTGGAGATGGGGTCCAGCATGTATTTTAACAAGTCCTCCAAGTGGTTTTACTGAAGTTGAGAACCTCTGCCTTAAGTCGGCCTTTGTGTGCCATGAATTAACTTCTTTCCTTTGCGGCTCAGATGGTGCTAGTTATATACCATTCTTGGGAGATTTGAGAAAACAGTCACTTGAATTATTATTTTTGTGTTCAGTGGTTCAGGATGAGAAAGGTTGGATGGGATTTTGACCTTTTCAGGTTTCTTCCCACCTCACAGTGATGCCAATACACAGCACAAGGGATGATGCTTCTGGCATCTGGAATCCTGGCAATTCGGTCTGTCGCCTGCTCTGCTCTGCACATAACCTAGTCTTGTTAATCTATCTTTTCTTGACTTACTTCTTTCTTCTGGTCTTTATTCAGCCGTCACTTCACAAGCTTCCCCAATCTCTTATACTTTCACCCTCTGAGACTGATGTGGCCCTCGGTGGCTTGGCCTCAAGTTCTTCTCTTAGGAACTGTATCCTCGAGGAGCCCAGGTGGGTGGATCCCATATGTTTTATGGAACCCATCTGTCTTCCCAGTGCTGGTTTTAGGGGATTCAGTAGCAAGAAAGTAGTAACTATGGCTTCCAAGTTGGAAGGATGCCAAGTACACGTAATTTTAACTAAGCCAGGCAAAACCTAAGAACTTCAACACTGAATCAAGTGTTTATGAGGGGGAAAAAAATGGATAAAGTCTTCCACTTTTGAGGACCCTTTGCTTTAAATTGTGATTTATACTTCAGAGACAAAAGTACGATAAAATGGGGGAGGATTGAAGTTTTTGGGGAAGCACAGAGAGATGGGGCACTCTGCAAGGTTGTTCCCATCCCCTTCATTTTTGGGGTGGCAGGGCCTTGGGATAGCATGGCTAATGAGGATGTGGAAGCAGTTTCTTTGTGGCATGTGACATAAATCCTATTCTGTCACCCCTTGAAAAATCTTCAACAAAATGCTACATTGCCCATTAATGTTTTGGTTTGCATGAACTCTCTTTGGGAAATGCAACTAGTGTTAAGGTTTGGGTGATTCAAACACAGTAAAGAGCAAAAACAGGGGTTCCTTACGGGGACATCTCACCTGTGGGTTGCATTAGCCTTTAAGAGTGATAATTCAAAGTTATTTCTGCAGAGATGATGACTACAGGGTGTTTTTCAGCTTCCTTAATACCAGAATAGAGACAATGGTTTAGTTATAAAGTAATCTGGAGATTAAGTTGAATTATGAATTTCCCAACAGTGGACTACTGAATGTTGATAAGATTTCTAACAGAGCATCCAAGCATCAAATGGGCACAGAGGCAAAATTAGATGTTTAAAAAGTGTCATAGAACCCTCAAGGCAATCCTTCCAGGAAAAGTTCTCTCTTCTTTTTCTCCAGGTTAAGGCTCCTTTTGAAGATCTATTTTCAACATACTGAGAGGACAGAAATAATGACTGTCTATCCCAGTCTTATACTGTTTAAAACTGTGCAGTGATGCTTCCTGGCCCTCTTCTCCCCATCCAGCTTGAAAGGACACAGATGGAGCAGCCTGCAGGGTTCTACCTGGTCTTCAGCTACGATTTACACAAAGGCAAGGCTTCTCTCAATCTCCCCACCCCGTGCAGTCCTCTTCTCCCCTCAGTTTCTCAAGTTATATCGAGCTATTTAGCTTGCACTCAGCTGTCACATATTCACATCTGCTGCTTAATATTATTTTCCAAGTATGTGAAAACTTTTATACTGAAGATGATGACTTTGGTTTAAGAAAACAAAAGCATTCTCCAATTTTAAGGATCTACTTTTCTTAAAAAGTTATAAGGAGTTGTGATGAATAAACAACCTTTTTCTCATCCTACCCATCTTGGGAAAAGGTTCTGTCACCCACCTGGTGCTCCAACCAGAAACCAAGGGGCCATCTCAAACACTCGTCTCCCCTTCAGACCCCTCTTGAGTTCTATCACCAGACTGAGGTAATTCTGTTTTCAGATTACAGCTAGACTCTGTCCACCCCTCTGTTTCCACTGACGCAACCCTAGTCCAAGTCGCCATTGCCTCTTATCGGGACTGCTATTGATATATGTGTAGTCGCAACTCATTGTGGTTTTCATTTGCATTTGCTGAATCACTAATAATGCTGAGCATTTTTCATCTGCTTATTCTTCTTCTTCACATATATTCTTAGTGGAATGCCTGTTGAAATTCTTTGCCAAGTTTTTGATTGGATTTCTTTGTTTTATTACTGAGTTCAAAAGGTTCTCTTTTTTTAAATTTTTTATTCTGGAGACAAGTCCTTTATCAGATTTATGATTTGCAAATATTTTCTTCTTGTTTGTGCTTGTATTTTCATTTTCTTAATGATGCCTTTGAAGAGCAAAAGCTTTTAAATTTGATGAAGTCCAATTTATTCGTTTTTTCTTTTAGGGATTGTGCTTGGTGTCATATCTAAGAAATCCTTGCCAACCCAAGGTCACAAACATTTTCTTTTCTTTTCTTTTTTAATTAAAGAATTAATTCATTATGGGAATAATTCATTATGGCTCTTGAATACATCTTCTGAACTCTTGGTTCTGTCCCCTGAGTCATTCTCTTCTCCACGAAAGTAGCCTGTGATTGTAGCTAATAAGATTTCAAAGAAGATAAAAGCAATCACAAAAATAATTCATAATAAGGCATAAAATAGGGAAAAGAATACAAAGAACAGATAGAAAAAACTAGAAAGCAAATAGCAAGATGGTAGATTTAAACCCAGCTATGTTAATATACTACATAAATGTAAATGGTTTAATCTCAATTCAAGGGCAGAGATTGTCAGATTGGATTTACAAAAGAGCTAGACCAAAATACATACCATCTACAAGAAATGCACTTTGAATATGAAGAAAAAAATAGGTTAAAACTAAAAGGATGGAAAAGATACAGCATGCTAACTCTAATCAAAAGAAAGTAGGAGGCAGCCAACAGCTCCTTCGTGGGCTGCCGCAGCCGCCGCCTTCTACCCTCCGTTGTTGTCGAGAGAAAATGTAGGTGGGAACGGCGCCATCCCTGCCGGTGCATGCAGGGCCCTTTCCTCGGGTACTGTTTTTACTTCAACCGCAAGAGACTGAGTGGCCCCAAGTTCAAGAACAGCCTGCGAGAGCAAAGAAAGAAGCAGAAACTTGCCACGGAGAGAGCCGGGCTCTCCGCGTTACCTGATCTTAGAATGCTGAAGCTATTCAGAAGTTCCTCCTTGAAGAAATGCACCTTGGTGAAGAGCTTCTGGCCCTCGGTGCGTAGGAGAAGGGTGTGGACCGTTGACAAATGCAGTTACTGAGTGTGGACAGTCACTGCAAGTTTCACAGCAAACTCGCCACCACCTGTGTTCCAGATGCTTCTGACCAAGTTCCCAGCAATTAGTCAGAGAATTAAGTGCTCAGAGCTTGGCTGAAGATGATGTGGAATGAAAAACAAATGTCAGCATAATAAAATCTCTATTTAAACTACTCAAAAAATTCTTAACTCAAAAGATGAACGGCTCTGGGAGAATAAGGGCAAATATGCTTGATAGAGACTGTGTACTGCACTGAAATCTACCACAGTTAATTTTTGCTTTGTGTAGATCCATTTGTCTTATTTATTTTTCCCAGTGAAAAGGGCATTTTGTTGACGGCTTTTCATTTTATAAATATGCTATAAGTTATTGCAAATTGAAATATCATGGATTTTGTTTCTTCCTAAAATGTACGATTAAAATGTACATACATGTAACAGTACTTACCTTAAAAACACCCAGTGTTCAGTTTTGAAAGATAAGGCAAAAAAAAAAGTAGATGAGAAAGCTGAAGAATGCATATTTTCAAAGCTGGTACATTTTGCTATACATCAGAAAATTGGCTGAAAATTTGATTGTTATCAAAGCTGAGCATTAAAATCTTCAGGGGATATTTGTGAAACTTGCTGCTGTGCTGTAGGAACAATTTCACCCCCACCCCTTGTATCGGTCTGGAAATACTTTGTTTCACTCAATGGGCTTAGTGAAATGTTTTGTTCTGGGTCTTTCTCTCCCTGTATTTTAGGTATGTGTGGTTACAAATAGCACTAGCAGTGCAAGCTGCACCAATTCATGTCTGTTCACTCTCCTCATTTATGAAATAAGAGAACTGCTCCACTGATCTCCGAGGTGCCCCTTTCAGCTCCTGATTTATACGCTTCTGTTCAGCATCGTCAAGTCCACCTTCTGTGGAGTATCCTTTTTGCCACCGGCCTTGCATTTTTTTTTGACTGTAAAAAAATAATTACTTCAAAAGTGAGAAGATGTGTTCTCTCTCTTTTTTTTTACATTTCTCAATTAAATGTAATGGATACATATAAAATTTTTTTTGAATCAAACAATATATTACACAATGTATTTGGTTCATAGTAACACATTCATACAGCATTTGTCCTTTTGTGTCTGGCTTGCTTCACTCAACATAATGTCCCCCAGGTTCATCCATGTTGCCATATGTTTTATGACTTCATTTCTTCCTACAGCTGCATAATATTCCATCGTGTGAATAGACCAGTTTGTTTATCCATTCATCTGTTGATGGACACCTGGGTTGTTTCCAACTTTTGGCAATGGTGAATAATGTGGCTATGAACATCGGTGTGCAGATGTCTGTTCGTGTCACTGCTCTCAGTTCTTCTGGGTATATACCCAGTAGTGGTATTGCAGGGTCACGTGGCAAGTCTATATTCAACTTCTTTAGGAACTGCCAAATAGTCCTCCATAGTGGCTGTACCATCCTGCATTCCCACCAACAGTGAAGAAGTGTTCCTGTCTCTCCACATCCTCTCCAACACTTGTAGTTCTCTGTCTTTTTCATAGTGGCCATTCTGATAGGTGTGAAATGATATCTCATTGTAGTTTTGATTTGCATTTCCCTAATCATGAGTGACATTGAGCATTTCTTCATGTGTTTTTTTTGCCATTTGTATTTATTCTTTGGAGAAATGTCTATTCAAGTCTTTGGCCCATTTTTAATTGGGTTATTTTTCTTTTTATTGTTGAGTTGTAACATCTCTTTATATATCCTGGATATTAAACCCTTATCAGGTATGTGATTTCCAAATATTTTTTCCCATTGAATTGGCTGCCTTTTCACCCTTCTGACAAAGTCCTGTGAGGTGCAAAAGTATTGAATTTTGAGGAGGTCCCATTTATCTACTTTTTCTTTTGTTGCATGTGCTTTGGGTGTGAGGTCCAAGAAACCACCACCTACTACAAAGTCTTGAAGACGTTTCCCTACATTTTCTTCTAGTAGTTTTATGGTCCTGGCTTTTATATTTAGATCTTTGATCCATTTTGAGTTGATTCTTGTGTAGGGGGTGAGATAGGGGTCCTCTTTCATTCTTTTGGTTATAGATATCCAGTTCTCCCAACACCATTTGTTGAAGAGACTGTTTTTTCCCATTAGCGTGGGCTTGGTAGGTTTGTCAAAAACCAGTTGACTGTATAAGTGAGGGTATATTTCTGGATTCTCAATTCTATTCCACTGATCGAAATGTCTATCTTTATGCCAGTACCATGCTGTTTTGACCACAGTAGCTTTGTAATATGTTTCGAGGTCAGACAGTGAAATTCCTCCCACATTGCTCTTCTTTTTTAGAATGCTTTTGGCTATTCGGGTACACTTACCCTTCCAGATGAATTTGGTAATTGCCTTCTCTAATTCTGTAAAGTAAGCTGTAGGGATTTTGATTGGTATTGCATTGAATCTATAAATCAGTTTGGGCAAGATTGACATCTTCACGATATTTATTCTTCCAATCCATGAACACGGAATGTCTTTCCATTTGTTTAGGTCTTTTTAAATTTCTTTTAGCATTGTTTTGTAGTTTTCTGCATATATGTCCTGTATTTCTTTAGTTAAATTAACTCCTAGGTATTTGAGTCTTTTTGTTGCTATTGAAAATGGAGTTTTCCTCCTTATTTCCTCCTCAGATTGTTCAATACTAGTGTACAAAATCATTACTGATTTCTGCATGTTGATCTTGTATCCTGCCACTTTGCTGAACTCATTTATTAGTTCAAGTAGCTTTGTTGTGGATACTTCAGGATTTTCTAAATACAGGATCATGTCATCCGCAAACAATGAGAGTTTTACTTCCTCTTTTCCTATTTGGACGCCTTTAATTTTTTTGTCTTGTCTAATTGCCCTAGCTAGAACTTCTAGTACAATGTTGAGTAACAATGGTGACAGTGGGCATCCTTGTCTTGTTCCTGATCTTAGAGGGAAAGCTTTCAACCTTTCCCCATTGAGTATGATGTTGGCTGTGGGTTTTTCATATATGCCCTTTATCATATTGAGGAATTTTCCTTCTATTCCTATCTTTTGAAGTATTTTTATCAAAAAAGGATGTTGGATTTTGTTGAATGCCTTCTCTGCATCTATTGAGATGATCATGTGGTTTTTTTCCTTCAATTTGTTAATGTGGTGAATTACACTGATTTTCTTATGTTAAACCAGTCTTGCATACCAGGAATAAATCCCACTTGGTCATGATGTATAAGTCTTTTGATATGCTGTTGGATTCGACTTGCAAGTATTTTGTTGAGAATTTTTGCATCTATTTTCATTAGAGAGATTGGTCTGTAATTTTCTTTTCTTGTGGAATCTTTATCTGGCTTTGGTATTAGGGTGATGTTGGCTTCATAAAATGTGTTTGGTAATTTTCCCTCCTCTTCAATTTTTTGGAAGAGTTTAAACAGGATTGGTGTTAATTCTTTTAGAAATGCTTGTAGAATTCACCTGTGAAGCCATCTGGTCCTGGACTTTTCTTTTGCTGGGAAATTTTTGATGATGGATTCAATCTCTTTAATTGTGATTGGTTTGTTAAAGTTCTTTTATTTCTTGTTGTGTCAGTGTAGGTTGGTTATGTGTTTCTAGAAATTTGTCCATTTCATCCAGTTTGTCTAGTTTGTTGGCATATAGTTTCTCATAATATCCTCTTATGATTCTTTTTATTTCTGTGAGGTCATTTGTAATTTCCCCCCTTTCATTTCTGATTGTATTTATTTGCATCTTCTCTCTCTTTTTCTTTGTTAGTCTAGCGAGGGGTTTGTCAATTTTATTGATCTTCTCAAAGAACCAGCTTTTGGTTTTGTTGATTTTCTCTATTGCTTTTCTGTTCTCATTTTCATTTATTTCTGCTCTAATCTTTATTATTTCTTTTTTTCTTTTTGCTTTGGGATTGGTTTGCTGTTTTTTTCTAGTTTCTCAAGTTGTGCAGTTAAATCTCTGAGTTTAGCTCTTTCTTGTTTTTTAACATAGGCATTTAGGGCTATAAATTTCCCTCTCAAGACTGCCTTCGCTGTATCCCATAAGTTTTGATACGTTGTGTTCTCATTTTCATTTGTTTCAATATATTTACTGATTTCACTTGCAATTTCTTCTTTGATCCACCGAATATTTAGGAGCGTGTTGTTTAGTCTCCACACATTTGCAAATTTCCTTTTTTCCTGTCTGTTATTGATTTCTAGTTTCATCCATTATGATCTGAGAAGGTGCTTTGTATAATTTCAATCTTTTTATATCTATTGAGAGCTGTATTGTGACCTAGCATGTGGTCTATCCTGGAGAAAGATCCATGGGCACTTGAGAAGAATGTATAACCTGCTGAGTTTGGATGCAGTGTTCTGTATATGTCTGTTAGGTCCAACTTGTTTATCATATTGTTCAAGTTCTCTGTTTCCTTGTTGATCTTCTGTCTAGTTGTTCTATCTAATGATGTGAGAGGGGTGTTGAAGTCTCCAACGATTATTGTAGAAATGTCTATTTCTCCTTTCAGTTTTGCCAGAGTTTGTCTCATATATTTTGGGGCACCCTGGTTAGGTGCGTAGATATTTATGACTGTTATATCTTCCTGGAGGATCGTCCCTTTTATTAATATATAATGGCCTTCCGCATCTCATCACTTTTTTGCATTTGAAGTCTGTTTTGTCTGATATTAGTATAGCTACCCCTGCTCTTTTCTGTTTATTATTCGCATGGAGTATCTTTTTCCAACCTTTTACTTTCAGCTGGTTTGTATCCTGTGTCTGAGGTGAGTTTCTTGTAAGCAGCATATGGATGGCTCATGTTTTTTTATCCATTCTGTCAGCCTGTATCTTTTGATTGGGGAATTTAATCCATTCACATTCAATGATGTTACTGAAAATGCACTATCTATTTCCTCCATTGTATTCTTTGGTTTTCATATGTCATCTTATTTTTGTCTCTCTTTTTACTCTTTTGGTTATCCTTTCTGCTTTTCTTTCTTCTATACTCTCCTCCAAGCCTCTCTCTCCGGTCTTTTTCTTTCAGGTTCTAAGGCTTCCCTTTAATATTTCCTGCAAAGGTAGATTCTTTTTTGCAAACTCTCTTAGTTTCTGTTTGTTTGTGAATACTTTATATCCACCTTCATATTTGAAGGACAGTTTTGCTGGATAAAGAATTCTCGGCTGGCAGTTTTTCTCTTTCAGTTTCCTAATTGTATCATACCACTGTCTTCTCGCCTCCATGGTTTCTGAGGAGAAATCTGCACTAAGTCTTACTGGACGTCCTTTGTACGTGATCGTTTGCTTCTCTCTTGCTGCTCTGAGAATTTTCTCTTTATCTTTTACATTTGACATTCTGAATAATATGTGTCTTGGCGTAGGTCTATTTTGATTTGTTCTTATTGGGGTACGGTGTGCTTCTTGGACATGTAAGTTCATTTCTTTCATGAGAGTTGGGAAATTTTCAGCTATTATTTCCTCAAATACTCTTTCTGCCCCTTTTCCTTTCTCTTCCCCTTCTGGAACTCCCATGATACGTATGTTCTTGCGTTTTGTGTTGTCATTCAACTCTCTGAGCTCCTGCTCAATTTTTTCCATTCTTTTCTCTCTCTTTTCTTTTCTCTCTTCAATTTTAGCTGCTCTGTCTTTGGTATTTTATTCTTTCTTCTATCATTTAGAGTCTGCTGTTGTATGCCTCAAATGTGTTTTTGACTTCACCTATTGTCTTTCATTCCCATGAACTCCGTTACTTTTCTGTTCAGGATTTCAAATTCTTCTTTGCGTTCGCTCGAACTTCTTGATGTCATTTATCTCTTTAACTATATTCTCTTTCATCTCATTAATTTGATTTTGGAAATTTGTGCTCATCTCACTGATTAGTTCTCAAATTCTGCATCTCTTCTGGGACTTTGCTGTATTCCTTTTCTTGGGCCATGTCTTCTATTTTCTTAGTATGGCTCGTAATTTTTTGCTGGTGCTTAGGCTTCTGGTTAGTTTGTATTTTACTTGGATGCTCTATCTCTTTTTCTTTTATGGGGTTTTAGTGGCAGGAGGCTGTGAGTTACCACAGCTCTTTGATTTTTGGCTCAACCTTGATTGTTAGGATTGTTCTGCTGGTTGCTCAAAACTGGGCACTGGACCCAGTAATTGGTTGTAGAGTCGTTTCCTAGGGCCTTGGGCAGGGAGGCTATAGAGGCCAGGAAAAGCCTCTCCTACTTATTAATTTCTTATGTGCACTTCCTTGGTCTGCCAGGAGATGCCGCTTGTTGGCAGCTCTCAATTCAATGCCTGGTCGGAGTGTATTTGTTGTGACACAGACCAGATCAATGTGGTAGAGCTTCCTGTCCGGGGGCTAAGAGCCCTGCGATTCAAACTTTCTGAGACAGTTCTCCAGACTTCTCTCGGAGCGCCCCCCTTTTCCCAGCTAGGAAATATTTCCACTCCCTCTGAGTCCTCAACAATAAGTCCAGTTCTGTGGTCGCGATTTCCCTCTTCTGTCCCTCTCTCCTCTGGGTGGTGTGCAGCCTTCACCTGCTGTCCTAAACCCTAGATGATCTTTTTCGGGGCTGTTTCCACTTGTCCTCTAGCTGTTTTTCTGGAGAAGAGATTCCCATGTCTTATTAGTCCGCCATCTTCAACGTGTTCTCTTAAAAACCCTTGCATATTTTTTATACTCTGAATTTTGCATGCTTGCCTTAGTGTTTCCAAATCGATCTTTTGTTAAGGTCTAACTATTGTGTTGATTTTCACGGAAATCATATGGTTCTATCACAACTCTGTAACAATTAATTTGAAGTGTATCCTTTAAGGTAACTGGGTAAAAAACATTTGTTCCCCTTTGCTTTTATCTTCAGTGTACTTCAATCCTACTTCACCTGGATCCATTTATCTTCTTGAACAGTGAGAGAAGGTGTAAAACCTTGTGCTGAAGACTTGGAGCCAGTGGGACCTTTGTACTCAACTAGTGGCATGTTATCTGCAGTCAGGTTCAGACTCTGATCAGAGCCAGACATGTCCTGGGCTTTTTATTTTGGTTACTTCCAAACTTTTCTTACATTAGCCTAGGGCTGTGTGTGTGTGAGCATGCATGTGGTATAGTGGAAAGAGTCTGAAATTCAGGTTTTGCTTCTGCCTCTAGCTAGCAGTAGCCTTGGGCGTGTCATGTCATGTCACCTCTAGTTTTCACATGTAAATTAGAACATTGGACTAGGTAACTCAAACTTTTAAGGACTCTTCCTCCAGGTACCTTCTAGGTTTGTGAGAACTCTTACACAGTGTGCTTTTTAAAAAATTAGGACATTTGGTGTGCTTTTTGGGGGTATGAACAGTAGAAACATGATGGTTAATCAGTTTTACTGATAGGAACTGGAATTCAATGCAGTGTAGTGGTGACTGGTCAGTAAGAAATAATCGTCTTTCTTGCAATATCCTAGGTAAAGACTGAGAGGCTTAAAGGGAGATTACAGGTAGAAGAAAGTAGGGGCAGACGGCTTGGCAAGAAAAGAATGGGCCCAGCAAAACTGAGGATTGGCTGGAGGGGTGAGAGTTCAACTTAGATTTTAGGAGAAAGCTAATATATGCCCTTGAAAACGAGGGCAATACAAGCTGGGCATCACTTGGCTTTCTGAAAAATAATCAGCTTTGATTTAAAGCTTGTTGAAAAGGCAATGCTATCTTCACTTTAGAGCTGATTAAGCCAAGTGCAGTTTCTTACTAAAATGACAGTTTTGATACTTTAAACATTAGCTTCCACTTTTGAAAGCTAGCTATATTTGGTAGAAGAAAACAAGTCACCTGCTTCCCTCTGCCCCCACACTGTGTCCCACCTAAAGGTTTAACAGTGATGCTGGCCAAATGTTGCCCAGTGGGTGGGAGTGAAAGAACTTGAGATTTAATCAAGTTGACAACAGATTGGATGTTCCCATGTGCTAATGTTGCACACTTGTATAAAATCTTTGGAAATGGAAAACATGTATTAGTGTGTGTTGGCATGCTTCTCTGGGCAAAGATATTTGCTAAATACAAAAGTTCTGTAACTCGTATTTAAAGTGAAAACATTTAAAACACAGGCTTAACTGACAGTAGCATTATCATTCTATTAATAGTTAACTGTGGAACTTACATTTGCATTTAAGTATGTAAAGTGTGTAAACCCAGTACTGTGTACCTAGCAGGCAGTCAGTAAATATTTGATTCTTCTAACACCTCAGTGAGTTTGATTATTTTCCCACCTTCCTGCCTGTCTTTGTGACCTCATTGAACCAACCTAGGGACCAGAAGGTTAATGAAATGTTATTGCAGAAGAGATTTTGAGAACACTGTCATATCATGCGGCTATCATACAAAACGTTCTTTCTTATAACATAAAAAATGCAGTTTTAAAAAATTGCTTGTGCCTCAACTTTTTAAGTGAATATTAAAGGGCTTGGAGAAAAATAAAAAAAGAAAGTGGAGCAGTCATATTCCTATCATACAAAGTAGATTTCAGAGACTATTACAAGGGACAAAGAAGCTCTTTTAATAGTGATAGAGGAGCTGACCAAGCGAGCATAGCAGCCTTAGCTATTCATGCACCCAACAGCAGAATCTCAAGATATATTCAACAAAGCTGATGTCACTGCAAGGAGAAGTAGACAAGCCCACAAGTGGAGTCAGAGATATCGATCTCGCTCTCTTAGTGGTTGGCAGACTGAGTGGACATAAAATCAGTATGGCCCACAGAAGACTTGAACGACTCTATCGGCCACCTTGATTTACCTGGCATTCATAGAGCACTCCATCAGTGACAACCGATGACACATTCCTTTCAGGTGCACGTGCTGCATTCTCCTAGCACGCTATGTTATGGGCGTGACCACAGTGGAACTAAGTCAGAAAGTAGTCACAGAGGATACCCAGAGAATCCCCTAAAATTAAAAAACTAAATGAGTTGTGGGTCAAGGAAGAATTAAAGGAGAAATTAGAAAGTGTGTTGAACAGAATGAAAATGAAAGAACTATTTAGGAGGAAATTTAGAGCACCAAACCTTATTTTAGGAAAGAAGAAATGTCTCAAATCAATGAACTCAGTTTCTACCTTAAGAAAATAGAAAAGGAAGATCAAATAAAAGCCAAAGTAAGCAGAATCAATGAAATGGAAAACAGAAAAGTGAGAAAAATCAATGAGCGCAAATCTGGCTGCGAAGATCAAAAGCACCTGCAAACCTCCGGCCAGCCTGGCAGGAAGAAGTGACAGAGGAGAGATGTCGTCAAGTGGTGGTGCTTCAGATTCTACAGGTTTAAAAAGGATAATCAGGAAATAGTGAAAAACTTTTTGCCTCTAAATTAGACAGAATAGGTGAAATAGAAAAATTTCTTGTGATGCAAAACTACCAAAGCTCAGTCAAGAAGAAATAGATAATGTGACTAGCACAGTACCTATTAAAGAAATTGAATTTTTGGTTCAAAACTTTCCCATAAGAAAATTCCAGACCCAGATGGCTTCGCTAGTGAATTCAACAAAACATCTAAGGATGAAATAATACCAAACCTAGTTAAACTCTTTCAGAAACCTGAAGAGAGAATTCATTATGTGAGACTAGTACTACTTTGGTTCCCAATTCAGCCAAAATCCTGAAAGAAAAGATAACTCAGACCAACATCAGTCATGAACATATATGCAAAGAGTCTTAAAATTTTAGAAAATTGAATACAACAATAAATAAAAAGTATAATACATCATGACAAATTGGGATTCATCCAAAGAATACAATGTTAATTTAACACGCAAAAATCAATCAAGATTATTTACTATATAAGCAGAGACGATATATGTAAAAACTATATCATTATATAAATAGATCAGAAAAAGTATTTTACAAAATCTAACATCCATTCCTGAGAAAGTGTTCAGAAAACTAGAAGTAGAAAGGAGCTTCTCAAATTGATAAAGGACGTTTATGAGAAACCTACAGTTAACATCATATTCATTGGGTAAAAACTAAATTCGTTCCCCTTAAGCCTGGAAAAAGGCAAGGGTGTTTGCTCTCATCACTTCTGTTTAACGTTGTCCTGGATGGTCTGATTAGTGCAATAAGACACAAACAAACAAACAATTGAAGAAAGAAGGACATTGAGATTGAAAGGAAGAAATAATATTCACAGATGATATGATCATCTAAGGAAATATCTGATGGAATCTACAAAAAAGTTAGAATTAAATTAGATTAGCAAGGTTGCAGATTACAAGAGCAGCATAAAAATCAATTGTATATATACTAAAAACAAAAAAGTGGAAATTGAATTTTAAATTATTTACAATAGTTCAAAAATATGAAACACTTAGAGATACTTTGTTTATGTCCAAGAAACTTAATTCTTTGGGCTTCCCATGTTCCAGTTGGGCCCTGATTCTCAACAGAGTTGCAACACCTACTCTCCATTTCACTGGACTCACCCAGGACAGCTAACAAGGAGATGATGATGGTCAATGACCATCCCAAGGAAGAGAGAGAGTCTGCAACTGCAAGCAAGATAGTTCCATCCCTCTGCCCCATGGGATCTAAGCCCCTGTCAATTAGAGGTGGAGTGGGCATCACCATCCCAGAATTCTCAGGATTGGGGAATGAACGATGGACTAGAGTGGACTTACTGTTATTCTACTATAGACTTGTTATTCTAGAAATGGAAGAACTTTTATCATTGGTGTTGACGCAGTGGCCACTGGAGGTTCTGAGGGGAGGGAAAGGGAAAAATAGATGTAATATGGGGGCATTTTTGGGACTTGGGAATTGTCTTGAATGACACTGCAATGACAGATACAGGCCATTATATATCTTGTCGTAACTTACAGAATCGTGCGGGAGAGAGTGTAAACTACATTGTAAACTGTAATCCACACTTAGTGGCACTGCTCCAATATGTGTTCCTCAGTTGTAACAAATGTACCTCACTAATGAAGGATGTTGTTAATGTGGGAAAGTGTGGGAGAGGGAGGGAGTGGGCCATATGGGAATCCCCTACATTTTTTTATGTAACATTTATGTAATCTAAGTATCTTTGAAAAAAAATTTTTTAAAATATATTAAAAAATATGTGCAAGACCTATATACTGAAAGCTATACAATGTTTTAAAAGAAATTAAACGTCTAAATAAATAGTGAGATAACTGTGTTTATGGGTCAAAAGACTCAATATTTTTAAGATGTTATTTCCCCCAAATTGATCTATAGATTTTATAGAGTTCCAATAAAATTCCCAGCAGGGTATTTTTGGCAGAAATTGATAAGCTGGTTTTATATGGAAATGCAAATGATCTAGAATAGTCAAAACATCTTTGAAAAAAACAAAGTTGGAGGACTTACACCTGAACTTAAGATTTACTATAGAGCTACAAAAATCAAGACAGTGTGGTATTGGTGTAAAGATAACAAAACAAAGTAACAGAATGAAGTGCCCAGGGTCAGAACCACACGTGTGTGATGAAGGTGCAAAGGCAACACGTTTGAGAAAGGATCGTTTTTTCAATAAATTGTGCTACAACACTTGGGCATCTATATAAAAAAAAGGAAAGTTTGATCCATGCTCCATACCGTATAAAATAATTAACTCAAAATAGACGATAGACCTAAGTGTAAAACCCAAAACTACAAAACTTCTAGAGGAAAACAGGAGAAAATCTTTATGATCTTGAGTTAGGCAAAGATTTTTAAAACAGAATACCAAAAACACAATCCATAAAAAATTAATAAATTGAACTTGGTCAAAATTAAGAACATCTGCTCTTTGAAAGGTACTGCTAGAGAATGAGATGGCAAGAAACAGCCTCGAGAAAATATCTGCAAATCTCTTATTTGTTAAGCTGGTAGAAGACGACGTTGCTGTGTTTTCTCTGACTATAAGGAAATGTCTTTAACTTTTCACAATTTATTGAGTGTTGCTGTTTGTTCTTGGTAAACACTCTATTATATATTATATTCAAATTTTAATTAGAGTTTTTTATAAAAACAACTGATGAAGTTTAGGAATTTTTTTTTTTTTTTTTAATTCTGTACCGATGAAGATTTTCTCTAGCCATTCCTGCCCAGTCACACCAGTTGTTTATCCTTCTGGCTGTGTTACTAGAGTAGGGACTAGGAAGGGATGATACTCATAAATTATGCTTTATTACTTGGATGTTCTACATTTCATAAATAATTTGTTTCAGCACCAAAGTAAATTGTCTAAATTTTCAGTTTTCCTTTTGACAGCAGATAGAGGTCATGAGAATGAACTCTTTTGTTTATTGCAGATCTTGAAGGAAATGGCTTTTGGACTCTGAAGGAAGTAAAGCTTTTTATCTTATGGGAATCTTCTAACTTGAGAGAAATTATTCTTTGATGCCTGAGTTAACACTCTGTGGTTTGTGCTTAGTCTTCTGAACAAAGACACTTGGTTCCTAAAACGGACCTAAGTAAGTCTTCTTGACCTTGGGCAAGGTGAAGCCTGAACAAGTATTTTGATTTCCCAGGCAAAGCAATGCTGAGTCTCCTGGTGGAGAAATTGCTGTGCTTCTAAGGGATCCATCTCATCAAGGTAATTGTCAATGACATGGTGGCCCCAAACAATTCCCAGGGTTGCTGGAGGTGTCATGGGCAGTGCATGTTCCTCTCTGATGATGTGAGTTGATGATCCCCAGTTCCAGAGTAGAATCTTTGTGGAGAGAAGGTGCTCATGGAATTTGCTCAAAAAATGAGTGAAATTACTGCTTTCTCCCCCAAAATGTGTGCTCTCTGAAGTGGCTATAAACATAGCCTTACTCTCTGTTGGTGGATAAGAAGGATATTGAGAGATTAGAAATATTGAAGATCTCATTTTCTATTCCAGGCATGTCACGGATCCTTCCACTGACAGGGGAGCAGAATCTACCCCCCTTCTTCTTGTGACTGAACACACAATTATTGAGCAAATCAAGAGACTAGGCTCTTTGCTAATTCGTGTTGGGCATACAATGTGGGTGGACAATGTGTTGTAAATCTTCACTTTCTCCTTCTAAGAGCTCAGAACTTAGGTGATAATGACTGACTTAAATTCTCCCCTTAAAAGACATGATGACAGGAGCTGTAAACAGACTCCTGCTGCTCTGGGTCTCAGTTTCCTCATTGATAAATTGGAAAAATAAGCTTATTTATTTAACAAGGTAGCTGCGATTTCAGTATTCTTTTTGTGGTCTTGCTTGGTTTTAGGAAATGGAAGAGCTACATCTAATGGCTTTTTCTCTTTTTTTCAAGATGCCAAGTTGAAAATTTACGTAGGACATGTATTTTGGGTCTAGACAACATTTGAACCTTGCCTCTCTCATGAACCAGCTGTGGCCTTGGGAAAGTTACCTAAACCTTTTAAACTATATCAGTTTATGGGAATAGTAATGCCCACCTCTTAAGGCTTTGGAAAGAATTGAATGATATAAAATATTTAAATTACCTTTTGTAGTGCCTCACACATAAAATATACTTGATAAGTGCTGGTTATTAGTATGAACAGTAAAATAGGCCTAAAATTCAAGATAGCATTTTCTAATACAAAAACAGTAGTAAAGATGATAAGTGTTCCAGAAGGTTAATGAAGGAATTAGCCAGACCTCGTCTTTTTTCTGTGATATTGCTGCTAATGTTTAACACAGCAAGCATTTAGTTCTTGCTCGTGAGTCTTAAGTCCCATTGTGCTGAGATGATCTTGCATAGATTCAGCTGGGCTGGGCTGGACTCCAGGTTCAGACTGGGTTCAGGTTTTCTCCATCGATTTTCATTCAGCTACCTGAACTATGTTCTCACGGCGAAGACTGGACCAGGGGTTCTTAACCAGGGGTCCATGTGCTGGAATTGAAATTCAAAAAAACCCCATTATTCTTGTGGGGACGTGTTGGTGCAGGTGTGATATATTTATTAATTAATATACACAGTATAGTGTGGACTGAGTAAGGGGTCTGTGGTTTTCACCTGACTGGGAAAGGGGTCCATGGAATGAAAAAGGTGAAGAGCCCCTGGACTAAACATTCCAAGAGGCCTGGTGAAGGCTCTATACCTCTTAAAATTTTAACTAGAAAGAGGCACTGTCACTTTTGCTCACATTCCATTGGCCAATGCGAGGCCAAGCATAAAATAAATGGGGTGGAAACGTTTACGTCTCTCCCTGTGAACCATGGCGAAGTAGCGATGGAAGGAAAACTTGTAAACTAATGTTTCAATCTACCGCTCCAAAAAGGGCTCCAAAAGGAGAAATGATCTGAATTCTGCATTTTTGAGAAAGGATGTTCATGAATAATTAGGATGGGGGAAGGAAACTTTTCAGGCAGGAAGGACAATGTAAGTAAGGATACAGATAGGAAGTTTTGCACAGAATGTCAAGGAAAGAATAGAAAACAAGTTGAGTGGAAGAAGATTCACATTTGAAAAAAGTGGAAGAAATTTGAAAGGACAGTATGGTGGTTTGGAGTTATGTACCCCAGAAAAATGTGTTCTTAATCCCAATCCATGCTTGTGGTATGAATGGGACTTTTTGAAGAGTTTACTTTAATGAAGGTGTGGTACAATTGAATCAAATTGGGCTTTAAGTTGGATTACTGGAGACCTTGATAAGCAGAGTGAAAGTCAGACAGGGAGAGGGCCATGAGGAAAAGTCAAAAGTCTATGGAACCCTGAGGGGAGAGGAGAAGAAATGGCCATGTGCATTGCCATGTCACAGAGAAGCCAAGGACCAAGGATTCCCAGAAGCCTGCCCCAGAGCACCACAGTCTTTGGGGAGAAAGTATCGCCTTGCTGGTGCCTCAATTTTGGACTTCTCTTAGCCTCCAAACCATGAGTCAATAAATTCCCATTGTTTAAACCAACCTTTTGTATGGAATTTATTTTAGCAGTCAAGAACTATATAGTATGGGTCAAATTGTTAAAGAGCTTGCATAGCTTATTATGCAAATTACTACTTAACATTTAACAATAGGCAATAGGGATCTATGGAAGATTTTTGAGAAAGAGGATGGCATATATAAAGCAATATTTTAGAAGGCTAACCTTTAATTGGATGTAGACAGATTGAACAGGAAAGATATTGGAGGCAGGGATCCCCGTTAAAAGCAAACTCTTGTAGAGGTTTAGGGGGTAAGAGCCTGGGGTTGGTGTTAAGAGAATGGAAAGACAATGACCAATATTTCAAAAAAATGATAAAAAATATCTACTAATTTTGTCTTTTTTATCGCAGGTAGCTGAAAGTCAGTTTGTACAAACTTACTTTAAAAAGAGATTTGGAAATGTGTCATAGACTACAAATTGAAGATTGGAGTGGGTCTCAGAAACAAATCTAGGACCATATTTGAACTCCATCGGATGTCTCTCATTTCTCCTCTTCATGTTTGTTAATTCTTCGTCCTCTCTTCAGTCAGGCTTCTTTAACTTCTCCCACCCATATGTAGAAAACCTGGCCACTGACCCTTCCCATATTTCAGTCTAGTTGCCCAGAAAGGGGTGAACCAAGTTCGCGGTTCCCAGGGAAGGATAATGGTTGGCTTACCTTGGGCCAGGCTCCCACCTGGGCCATGGACAGTGAACAGGAGGCTTATCTTCTAAAGTAAATAATGCAGCCTCAGTTAGAAACCATGAGAGTGGATGCAAGAGGGCAGGTCAGAGGAGGGGATGCCAGATAGTTCTGAGTGGGCTCTTCAGTCTTGTGGCTGCTTGTCTTTATAGGGAGCAGAGGGCAGCACAATCAAAAATGACTCTAAGGTCTTGATTTTGGAAGAGTATGGAAATACTCAGTGAAATACAGAGTCTTTTGGGGCTTCTGGGCTTTGGGTATGTAGATTTGTCAATATTGAGAGGGCCATGTGACATCCCGGCAAAAATATCCAGCAAACAGAGAGAGATGTGTACCTAAGACTGAGGAGACTCTTGGAGTTGGGTGCTAAATTTCCCATGCTCAGAGTTCATAGATTAAATCCTGAGAATGGGGTATGAATTTGGGTCATAGAGATTTCAGGGTGATGTGGGCGTAAATGCCATTTGTGTTATATCTCCTATACTTCTGGGTTTAGGAAGTGTGACAGTTTGAAGTTCTTTTATGAATCCACCCCCACACCACAAAAATGATTGTCATAGAACGAATCCATTCCTGTGCGTGTGAGACCCTTTTGACTGGACTGCATCAGTGAGGCAAGACTCAGGTTGAGTCTCTGCCCTCTTGCTGGGTCTTATATAAATGGAGGCACGGTGAAAAAGCGAGCTGCCATATTTGATCCTGCTGTGTGAGAGAGGACTCAAGGATCACTAGCAGCCAAAGCTTAAGCACAAAGTCCCCAAGAGGCTGGGCCAATGGAGCAGCTTGTCTCTCCATGACTGAAGAGACAAGCCCTATGCCTGGCTGCCCACAGCTGAGCTCTGGTAGATGGTAGATTCTGGAGGGGAAGGCAGAGAGATTGTAACCATCTTGCTTTGCCATGTGGCAGGACCCTGAGAAAGCATCTCTGCTGATACCTTAATTTGGACATGTCATGGCCTTGGAACTATAAGTTTTTATCCTAAATAAAATTCCCATTATAAAAGCCAACCCATTTCTGGTGCTTTGTGTCAGCAACCCTGTGGGAAACTAAGAGAGGAAGTATTTAGAATCCTATAAAATCTTTTCTAAAAACACTAACAACAATAAAAAAAAACCCTGCTTGTTGGACTATAGACAGATATCTTGAAGCTATCTTGAAAGTGATGGCCAAAACACTAAGATTCATCCACTTTTACACATGCACCTTCTAGTTGCTTCTTGCCTTGCTTGATTGCATTATTTACCTTTTAGAGAACTAATTCAGCACAGCAATTTCAGGTGTATACAGCTGGAATAATTACAGTGTGTACCAATCTAGGATACCCTGTGTTCATCAACTGTAGCACTAATGAAAGATGTTGCTAATGAGGTAAAGTGTGGGAGGGTTAGGGGGTGGGATATATGGGAATCCCCTATATTTTTTATGTAACTTTATGTAATCTAAAACTTCTTTTAAAAAAAAAAAACCTCAGGAAAAAACAAAAAGAAACAAAACTCAAACCCTAACATTAAGGGTTTGAAACTTCTCATTACTTAATATCCTTCAGGGACGTGTTTACTAGTTATGATGGTTAAGCTTGACAAATGTTTGAAACAGCCTTTCCTGAACTATTAGAATTCAGATATGTAAACATGGATCTTAGATACTTAATCAGACAGAAAATAAGTTTCCCAAGAGAACCAACTAAAATGAGCAGAGCAGAAAAGAATCCAGGGCATTTGGCATTGAAAAAAAAAACCAAAACCCTATTCTTGCTTTCCCTTATGTCTATGTAAATTTCTTCAGATTTTGGGCATCCAGATCAGTGGTGTGTGTGTGTTGGTTTTTTTTTTTTTTTGCAATGCAGCAATAATAATAATTCAGGATTTTTTTCAAAGGTAGATGTAGCAGTTACAGGAGTCACATGATAGAAGCCATATCAAAAATGGTGAAATGAGCCTACGCTGCAGTACCATTTGCACAAAAACCCCAGTAACCCTAGAAATAATAGAAAACTAAACACAAACCTATTAATAAATATCTTTATTTTCAAAAAGAAATGGAAACTCTGGAAGCACCAGAGGCTATGAAGAATTTGCTAAAGATGGAAGCCCAAGGACAAATGATAGGTTATTAGTCTATGATTCTTCCCCATCTTAGGTCAGGTGGCAACAGTGGGGGATCCCACTTCCCTAGGTAGCAGCAGAGACAGGGTCCTGACTGGCAGATGATACTCCAAAAGAACATTTAGATCAGCCACTGGAGCACCACACAGAGGCATGCTCCATTTCTCACCAACTGTCTCTGAAAGCAGCAGCTCTTGCTTATTCTTTCAACTAAAGGATGACCACACAATCAAAAGTCACTAAAAATTTTAATAACTACAATACCATGCAAAGAAATAGGAAGTTTAACAAGAGGAAGAATTTACACCTAAGGAAATAAAGTTAATAGAGAAATGACCCATGTAGCGTTTAATCAGACTCTGGCTCTAATTCTGTGTAATTATCTCAGCTTCACTTTGTTGTTATAGTCAGACTAACTTCCCTCAGGAAGCAAATGGCTTCAGGAATAGCAGGCCTCATACCTGCAGGCCACATCATTCAGAGCAAGAAAACATCTGTATCACAGAATTTCCAGAAAATATCCTGAGACACAAACTGCCGGACGACTCGCGAACCAATTCAAGTGTTCAGAGGAAGAGGAGACGCTAACTGTGGCAGCCTTCGACTACCTGGACCAAGGATGATGTCAAAGGGAAGGAGATTACCCTGATTTTCTTAGACCAATCAGGGCCTATTACTGGAACTGGAGGTGAGGTTAGTTTCACCCAAACCTCACGACTGCTACACAGTGAGGAAGGGGTGCGTAACAAGAAACAAAGCAGAATAGAGTTATATGGCTAAGAGAGTTAAAATTGAGTTGGGAGGTCATTCTGGAGGTTACCCTTATGCAGATCTCGGCCAGATATTATAAACTGTCAGAGTTTACAAAGCCTAAACAGCAGTGTTCCTCAAAACCCTGAGGACATCTGGACACCATAAACAAACCACGTTATAAAGAACTCAGTAAACTATTACCCTGAAGGACATTTGGAGTACCCCAAATATCCACTACCAACAACTTCTCTAATCTTCTTCTTTTTCTTTACAAACCCCTGTCTGGAAACGCCAAAATGGGACATGATTTGGGTTGCTACCTGAAACTCTGTTCCCTGAATTGTAGTT
Organism: Tolypeutes matacus; assembly: GCA_026826555.1. Lineage (NCBI taxonomy): Eukaryota > Metazoa > Chordata > Mammalia > Cingulata > Chlamyphoridae > Tolypeutes > Tolypeutes matacus. The sequence goes on along the minus strand of JAKSZT010029748.1, from coordinate 2,133,934 downwards.
TCTAAGACCCCAAATAAATGCCTTATTGCCTTGCAGCTTAGTTTATTTCTCAGTTGACAGGTGCAATAAATGTTGGGGAGACAAATAAAATATCCCTTATAGGTTGAAAGAAATATTGACAAATTCTAACAAGCTAATATCAAACAGGCTATGCTTAGTGATATCATGGCATAAAACTAGAAAATATAAATGGGAAAATGAAAAAAAAAGCTTTAGAATAACTCAGGTTAAAAGGGAAATTTAAGTGGAAATAACAAAATATTTAGAAATGAATGACTGAGAATACTGCACAAAAAACTTGTTCGTTGCAAATGGAGCAGTAGTCAGAGGAAACATTTTATAACCTTAGATAAACTAATTTTAAGAAGATGGTAAAAATAGGTATACAGTGAGATAAAGAAACTGAAAACAGTTCAGAGGAAGAAAGAATAAATTTAAAGCAGAGATTACTAAAATAGAAAAAAATTACATTTGATTAATCAGTGACATTATTGTTATTTAGATATAGAGGAAATTAAAGAAATGATGTTATGCTAAACCTTATACTATTGTAAAACCCAGGCTAAAAGTGTAATTTTATAGAAAAATATAAAATATCAACACTGGCTGAAAAAGTAAAAAAAAACTTATATAGAAGTCAAAGATATAATCCCTCATCCCCCAAATGTGCCCAGGACTAAATAGAAAAGTTATACTAAATTTTCAAGGAATAAATCATTCCCATCTGATAGCAACTCTTCCAGAACACAGAAAAAAATAATAAACAACTACCATTTTATTCAACTAATAGAACATTGATAACAAATATGATAACAGAACAAGAAAAAAATAGAAAAGAATAAGAGAATAATATAATATGACCAAATAGTGCTTACTCAGGAAGGCAGGGATTGTTCTAGAACGTTCATGGTGTCAGGGGAGGTCAAGGGTGTGAGGTTAGGGTTAGGAACAGGCACCCTGCACATGGGAGTGTCAATTGGTGCCACTAGGTTGGAGAGTACTTTACTCACATCCATAATAGTAAATTTAAAGTTCCACACCCTACACACTCTACAGACTTGGCAATCCACTGCTGGGTGGAGAAATGATGCAATTCTACTCATGATCCCCAGAATTCAAGTGCATTATTTGTAATAGCGAAAAAGTGGCAGCAGCCCAAATGGCCATTTAGAGAGGAGTAATCAAATAAATATGATGCATTCATACAATTTTAGTTTGCAAAAGCCAGCCAAGACATTATACCAGAAATGGGCTGGCTTTTACAATGGGGATTTATTAGCTTAAAAGCTTGCAGTTTTGAGGATGAGAAAAACGTGCAAATAAGGGCTTAATCAGGAATGTTCTTCTCCCCAAGGACTAACTGCTGGTGGTCCTGACTTCCTCTCTCATCTGGGGAGGCGCATGGCGGTGCCTGCCAGTCTCTGCCTTGTCCTTCGGGCCCCACTGCTTTCTGCTCTCTGCAGCTTCCTCTCAGCTTCTGGGCATTTCTTTCTGTCTCTGCGGCCTCTGCTGATTCCAGTCTAGAGACTCCAGTAAGAAGATTAAGACCCACCCTGGGATATGCCTTACTAGAACAATCTAATCAAATGACCCTTAACTGGATCTAATCTAATCAAAGGTTCACAATAGGTTCACACTCACAGGAATGGATCATTTTAAGAACATAATTTTCTGGGGTTCACAAAAGACTCAAACTACCACACATAGTATGAAATCCCAGGCAGCAATTAAAATGAATGAGGCGGATTATGTTCTGATGGGGAAAGATCCCAAGAAACATGGTTGAGTGAAAATAAAACACAAGTTGCTAATCAGTAGTAGTGTCTGACATGTAAAAACAAATAAAATAATATACTCTATTTCTATAGGTGACATGATATATGTAATGCTTAGAAAAAAGCCTGATGCAGTGCTGTCCAATGGAGGTATAATGCGAGCCACAAATACAAGTGTGCACATTTAGTAGCCACATTTGAAAATGCGAAAAGGAACAGGTGGACTTAGTTTTCATCATACATTTTGTTAAATACAATATAGCTTAAATATTATCCCTTCAATATATAACCAATATAAAAATTATTAGACAATTAGCTTTCTTTTTTTATGCTGATTTTAAGTTCAAACATGCACCTTACATTTATAGCACATCTCAGTGCAGGCCAGATGCATGGCAAGTGCGCAGTGGCCACAGGGGCTTCCCAAACCCCATATTGACGACCCGAGCCTTGAAAAAGTCACAGCAGCCAAGCAGCGTTCACTCTGGAGAGGAGAGTGCTCAGGCTGACATTCCCTCAGTCTCTAGTGTTTTAATTAGAAGGTTTTGCTGCCCAAAAAAGTATTCATGTGTTAGCTGTAGAGTGGAAAAGAAATACATTTTCAAAAGGGAAAATATTAATATGTCACTTGTTAAATGGTGGGATTTCCATGGTACAGTCTATAATGCACATGTAAAATAGTGAGATAAATCTATTTGTACTTACATGGAGAGATGCCCGAAATCCGGTCTTCAGTTAAAAACGACTTGCAGAAGCATGTATAGTGTGCTATTATTGTGTAATGAGTACACACACGTTTGTGTTTGTGTATAAATATACACATATATTTATGTGTTTGTGACTGTGTGTGGATAGATGAGAGAAGGATATTGAGAGAGAGAGAGGTGTATACACAAAACTGTTAACAGTGATTGACTCGGAAGTGAAAATAGGGGATGACAGGTGAGAGGGATTGAGTTTTCATGTTTAACATCTCACATTCCTATACTATGTAAAAATTTACACCAAGCAAGCATGTATCATTTTTTTTTGGAATTTATAGAAATAAAATACAAATTAGGAAAAGAAATTGGATAGAAATAAACCAAATCTTATGTCTTATGCCTGAGGGATAGGGTTGCTTCTGGCAGGTGTGGATGGAGGAGGGGAGAAGACAGTGTGTGTGTGTGAGCATGTGTGTGTGTGTCACACGGGGTGGATTTTACACTCTAACTGCATAGTGTCAGGCGTCTGTACCGAGCCCCGGGACTCCTCCCAGACACCAGCAGTGCAAGCACCTGGGCAGTTGAGGTGCGGTTCTTGTACATCTAACCTGACTTGAAAGTAGCTGATAAACTCACTCAAAAGCAGAGTGACTGTCAAGGATTAGAATGGCATGGGGCCACCGACACTTGCCCTCAGGAGAACATGGCGGGGGACCGCTGCTCCGTCAGAGGCACCGCGTTTTAAGCAGAAAGAAAGCTCAGAGGCCGAGTGGACGTGGGTCTGGTGTTTGCCAAGCTTCTTTTTGGAGGCAGTGCTTCTCCCCGTTCCTGGTCCGTGTTGGCCACGTGGCCCTTACCCATCATCTGTTCCAAGGAGGGCCACAGCCACGCTCAGGCCAGCCAGGGCCTCCTCCTTCTGGTCATGCTGACTGATTCGAACTGGGCACGTGAGAGTCACCCTTGGAATTTTAATGGAATGTGAGAGTCCTTCTCAAGCTTTTCGCTAGAGCCAAAAGAAAAGAGGGGTCCTCTAATCTCTAGATTTGCCAACTATTTAGACAAACCTACAGCTGCCTATGACCATTTGTGCAACTAGGTCAACTAAGTGCCAAAGACTGGCGCCAACACAAATGGACCAAAGTCCAAGACGGAGAAAATAAAATCATTTCTTCTGCTATTAATTGATCCCCTGGCCCCGGATACAATGAGGAATGAGGTCTGAAGCCCTTTAATTCACCCCTTGAAACGTGCCATTTACAGAAGTCAAAAATTTCCTGTTTTGTTTAAGCACCTTTGAGTTGGGTTTCTGTCACTTGGTACCCAGAGCCTGACAAGTGCTCAAGCCATACGCTGGAGCCCCGGTACCTCCTCAGTCTGTTAACGTTGGGTTCGTGCCCGTGACCAGGTAACCCTGGTCCAAGTAGAATGTGGGGACTTGGCAAGAGCTGGCACTGGTCCAAACCCCGGGGCCACCTCCCCAGCAGCCTGAAGCAGCACCCCCTAGCGGGTGCGATGTGGCTATCAAGCAATACGCAGCAGAGTGGGAACTTCGTGTGGCTTTTATTTCGACGCGGTGTGCTCTGAGCGCAGTGGGTAACTGCCTGCAAAGAGGTGGGTGAGGATGGCGGAGATGCGTTTATGACACCGTGGGAAAACCCGAATTTCTGGATGTTTGCTGAAAATGACCATTGGAATAGATGTTGAACCATGTTAGGTTATCAGGTATCGAAATTATGGGGAAGTTGTAAAACATAATTTTGAGTAATCCTAAAATGTGATTTAAAGGCGTGTGCTGATGCTGACTGTCATAAAGCTACCTGCTGCTACATTCTAAGAAGGGGTCCGTGGTTTTCACCTGACTGGCAAAGGGGTCCGTGAAACAAAAAAGATTCAGAACCCCTGCTGTAGACCCATGCAAGAGAAAACTAAAGGCTTAACGTTTTAAGCCTCTCAGGTGTGGGGTGGTTTGTTATGAACGATTATTGCAGTGCTAGATGACTAACTCATGAACCATGGAAACGAGCCTGTAAATTGGATAGAAGTTTCAAACTAAATTTCTAATAGGAGAAACCTGGATGTAAAAGATAGATGGATGAGATAAAAATGTGGAAGGTGATTATACGGAAGCCTTTGTAAACAGAGGGAATCTTTATAATTTCTCTAAACCACTCAGTGACAATTTTATTTTTAAAAGTATTTATTGAGTACTACCAGAGCCAGGCAGTTCCCTGGGTTCCCTGGGATAAAATAATGAGCAAGATAAACAGAGCCCTTTGTCCTAGGAGCTTGCAGTCTGGTGGAGGAATAAATACCGAGCTAGATAGCCCAGTATTTGACATTCTGTGTATATAAAATAAAACAAACACATTCAAAAAAGATCTTGGATATGTCATTTCCCGTTTAAAAATGAGACAATGCTATTAATCTCTACAGAATGGTTATAAATGGAACCAACTAGCCTTGGATTTCATTACTGACAGATGTTACGCAAGCTTGTGAAATCGAATTTATCATGAACATATGCTGAAATAAAGAAGGATGCTAATAAGTACAGATAGAGGACGGAAGGGAGATGGTTATTAGGAGTGCACAACAAAGGTCAGGCCAGTAAGGTTTTAGCGATTTTTACATCCAGATTCAATTATGAGAGAGAGAGACCGCACTGCCCATTCGTAACAAGCGCAGAGAAAAAGAATCCTGCTCTTGGGATTACCTAACCTTGTAGTTGATGATTCTGAGATCCAAAAAAAAGTGAAATAATTTGCCATTCTAAGTTGCCATGGTGAAACTGGGGTGCTTTATCAGCCTCTAAACAGACCTGTCGCCTCTTCTGCATGGTGAACTCCTACACATTCTTCAAATCCCTGATCTTGAGTTATCCGCCCTTTTTGGACTTTCCTGACCTCCACAAGTGATACGAACTGCTCCTTCCACTGTAATCTTGTAGAATGTGAAGCCATATCTCAATGAACTATAGTTGTTTGTTTAGATATATAACCCCTCTCTTCCTCACCCTACCAAATTATGGCCTCCTGGGCAGGAATTGCATAAGGCCTAGTTGTTAGCACAGACTATGCCACAGCTTGTTTGCTCTTGCTTTAGTCCTTCAGCCACCACATTTGGTTATTGACTCCTCCAGCCCTAGCTGTTAGGAATTGTGGCTTGAAAGCCTATTCATACGAAGAGCAAAATAAATGGGCACCACGGTTTGTAAGCCAGGGTCTTGTGAGTGTGAGTCTGAGTGTGAGAATTCCTTCTTGGGCCTAGTGGTGCTGGGAATGACAACCAACTTTTGAGCCCTAAAATATCCAGATCCCTTGTATATTGTATCCCCAGGGACTCTGATTCCATAGGCCTTGGATGGGGCCTATGCATATGAATTTTTAAAACCCTTTATTGATTTTTATACACAGTGAATTTGGGGAAATAAGGTCCACACCCCATCAGGGTACAGCAGCTCCCTCTAAGGTTTAACTTCTACCAGTGAATTGACTTTAACCATTTCATACATTACCAGTTTTAATTTCCAAACAGCATTGGTTTTGGTGGTTGTACATTTCAGGCAATTTGAAGAAACGTGAGCTGCACTAAAAAAATCTACCAGGTGACTTGACATTCTGCGAACTTGCCCTCCTGCTTAGCAGTAGCTGTTGAACTTGACATGTGATGTGCTCAGCACACATGGCCCCATCAGTGTGTGGTATATGAGATATTCTGAAATTTCCTATAGTTAGCGCTTTATTTCAAATGGAACAGGGGGCAGTCTTCATTTTTCCTACTATGGTGCTCTTATATTTAAGTTTCATCAGGACAATTCCCAGATACCAAAATAAGTAAGACATGGTTTCAGTAATCAAATACATCCAATACGAGTGGGAGAATCATCATTATATTCACCAGGATTCTTTTATTGAGAAAAACACAACTCAGCAAGTTTATGCATGGAGAGGGTGATTACCAGCCAGCCGATGTGTATGACTTGGGGAAGGACGAGATCTTAGAGATGACTGGAACCTGTGGCTCGGGGAACCCAGAAGGCTCTCCCGCTCTCGTCTCTGAATGTCGCCTCTAATCTTAACAGGCTTCCTTCACAATGAATGGAAGTGTGGCCTCCAGCAGCCTTCAGATCGACACCTCATCTGCTGAGGAAAGGAGGAAGCCCAGGATCCCAGGCTGGATGGCCAAACTTGGTTCAGGAGCCCATCTCCAGGCCAAGGACTGTGACTAAAGGTGTAAGGCCCCCCAAAAATGGCAACTCTCTTTGGAATCATTTAGGTGGAATAAATTTTCCCAGGAGAGGGAAGAGGCACATGGTCTTCCAGGAGTTCAAAATGATAGATTTCCAGTGCCATCACAAACATCACTGTTACGTTACTAGGTTTGACTGATGGTGCCATTTATATAAATATCAATTGGCTACAGATAATGGAGCAGCCAATACTGCATGGATGATGATGGAGACCTAAGAGGAAGGTAGAGGAGGAAACATCTGAGGAAGCATTTAGGGACGGCTAGACTGTTACCAGGCAGACAAACAGGACTGAAGGCGTGGTACGCTAGAAAAGTAGACCACTAAAGAGCTTTCATGCCTTGATATAAATTTAAACTCATTAATTAGATATTAGATTACATTAGATGTGTCACTTATGTCTAATGAGATGTCAGTTGATGCTCAGTAAATATTAGTTTCATGAGATATATGGAATGTAATCATTAATTATTTCATGCCAAACATGCAGTAAATGGGTTATTGAAAGAGGAACCACAAGGGTTGAGAACATGGTCCTGCAGATAATGAAGGAGTGTATCCTCAGGCCCGGTGGAGTGGCACGACCCCAGATGGGAGAAGGCTTGACTTTGCCGATGCCTTCCCATCGCTGTAATGCGAATGCGGATGCCAGGCGAGGTCCTTGTACTGCATGCTCTTGGCAAAGGGAGAACTAGCGGACAGGCTCCGGTGACTTCCAGGGAAGATGGCAGAGCAGGGAGCTCCAGGAACAGTCTGACACAACTGTTCTGGGGCTTTGGAGGCTGGGAGGACTCTGCACGGCATCCAGGGAAGAGCGGAGGGAGAGGCTGCTCCACTACGGCAGGGAGCAGTGGGACACTCTCTCCACACGGTGGCCGCTGGCGCCCTGCCCTCCTCTTGCTGTGGGCTGCCTCGGGTCCATAAACCTCCTCTTCCCCAAGGACAGGGGTGGGCACAGCTGACCACTGTCACAGCTCTGACCAGTGAATTCCGACCACCGGTCCCCACTCTGAGCTATTGTTTCAACACCCCTGGATAAGGGTAGCAACAGCCATTATTTAAACCCTATCCCACACAGGGTCAGAGGTGAGATTTAGAGATGCCTCCTCGGGGCTGCGGAAACAGCCAGCTGAAGGGCGGCATCTGCTCCGCAGTTTAGGAAAGCACAGCTCTGGGAGCCATCAAAGAGGCAGCTGGCAAAGGGGCGGGATACGAGATGAACACGTAAAAATCTGTAGTGTTTCTATTCACTAGTAATGAACAATCTGGGGAGGAAATCAAGAAAGAACATTCCATTTTCAATAGCAACTAAAAGAATCAAATGTCTAGGAATGAATCTAACCAAGGGTCTAAAAGATCTGTACACAGAAAGCTATAAAACTTTGCTAAAAGAAACCAAAGAAGATTTAAATGAATGGAAGGGTACTCATGGATGAGAAGACTAAATATCACCAAGATGTCAATGGCACCTAAATGGATCTACAAAGCCAACATAATCCCAATCAAAATTCCAATAGCCTACATTGCAGAAATGGAAGGGCCAATCATAGACTCTATTTGGAGAAGGGTGAGGGGCCCTGAACAGCAAAAAACAAAACAAAACAAAACAAAAAAAGAAACAGACAAAACAAACAAACAAACAAAAAAACAACACCTTGAATAAGAATAACAAAGTTGGAGGACTCTCATTTCCTCTGACTTTAAAGCATATTACAAAGCTACAGCGGTAAACCAACATGGTATCGGCATAGATGGATATAAAGGCCAATGGAATAGAACTGAGAGTTCAGAGCAGACCCTCATATCTATGGCCAATTGATTTTTGACAAGGTTGCCAAGTCTACTCAACTGGGAAAGAACAGTTTCTTCAACAAATGGTTCTGGGAGAACTGGATATCCATATGCAAAAGAATGAAAGAGAACCCCTATCTCACACTATACAAAAAACTTAACTCAAAATGGATCAACGACTAAATCTAAGAACCAGGACTATAAAATTCCTAGAAGAAAATGTAAGGAAGCATCTTCAAGATCTTGTGGTATGCAATGGTTTCTTAGACTTTACACCCAAAGGACAAGCGGTAAAAAAAAAAAATAAACGGAATCTCCTCAAAACTAAAAACTTTTGTACATCAAAGGACTTTGTCAAGAAAGTAAAAAGACAACTTACTCAATGAGAGAAAATATTTGGAAACCACATATCTGATAAGATTTAATATCCAGAATACATAAAGAAATCCTACAACTCAACAATCAAAAGACAACTCAATTGAAAAAATGGGCAGATGACTTGAATAGACATTTCTCCAAAGAGGATAAACAAATGGCTGGAAAAACACATGAAAAGATGCTCAACATCACTAGCTATTACGGAAATACGAATCAAAACTCACAATGAGGTATCATTTCACACCTACTAGTGAAGTTGGGAAGGCTGGACTCCTCTAGGTTCTTGGCTACGTTAAGTAAAAGAATTTAAGAACATGCCGGTTTAGTTAGGCCAGTAAAAAGAGTTTATTGAGAAATGAGAGAAAGAGCACAAATACACGCCCGAGCTGTAGAGGCGGGCTCCTCAGGGCAGGGAGAGCATTTGGGGTGGGGCTGCCTTTATTAATCATTCTTCACTCTTCCCCTTTCTAATGCTGGGGAGGGTCCCAGCTGTTTGCTCTTCTGATTGGTCGCCTTTTGGACCCACCTGTTGGCTCTCAGGGGGTCAATGATGAGGCCTTTTGTTTGGGGTAACCCAGGGCCGCCTCTTGACCCCAGGAAGAGTTCCAAGTGGGACCTTGTGGCCAGGGTCTTGGGTTCTTTCCGGCTTTATTCTTAGGAGCAGCCTTCCCTTAGGGCAGGAAGAGCCCTGCCTTCGGGCGTTTCCGGGTGGGGCCTGATGCCCTGCTCTCTGCCGGGTCTCAGCTATGACTTGTCTTCCCTCTTTCCCTGTACCAGCCTGCCTCACCAGAATGGCCACTATTTTAAGAAAACAGAACACTGCAAGCGTTGGCGAGGACGTGGAGAATTCATTGCTGGTGGGATTGTAGAATGGAGTGCCGCCGTGGAGGACAGTCTGGCAGTTCCTCAGAAAGCGAAGCATAGAATTACCGTACGGCCCGGAGATCCTGCTACTGGGTATAAACCCAGAAGAACTGAAAGCAGGGACTCGAACACATATCTGCACACCGATGTTCATAGCCGCATTATTCACGATTGCCAAAAGAAGAAGCAACCAATCAATGAGTGGATAAACAAAACGTGGTATGTACACACGATGGAATATGATTCAGCCACAAGTAGGAATGAAGTCCTGATGCACGTGACAGCATGGCTGAACCCTGAGGACATTTTGTTGAGTGAAATAAGCCAGACACAAAAGGACAAATACTGTATGAGCTCACTGTCATGAACCAATTATAGTAAGCAAACTCATAGCGTTTGACTCTGGACTATAGGTTACCAGGAGATAGGCTGGGGTTAGGAAATGGGGAATTGGTGCTTACCTTGTACAGAATTCCTATTTAGGCTGATACTGAAGCCTTGGAAGCGGATGGTAGTGAGGGTAGCACATCACTGTGAGAATAATCAACCTCGCCGAGCTATGTGGGTGAATGTGGTTATTAAAAAGAGGAAACCTTAGGATGCATATATTACTAGAATAGGAATGAAAAGATAAAACATAAAAGAACGGCTATTCTAGCATTTTGTCATATCTAAAATACTCCCATGCTCTGCCCTGTGTGCAGAGGGCTTTGCTTTAAGAGCTCATTTATTATTTGGTATGAAATAATTCATGATGAATTGTACATCTCTTGTGAAATGTTCCATTTCCACCAAGTAGAATAAAAAATGCTGTAATGAATGACTTTTAGAACAAGACTTCTGATGAGCAGAAGTTAAGAAATTAAGGTAAGGCATTAATTACTGCCTGTGGACGAGGCCTTAGACAGAGGTGCATCTCTAATCTTTGTGACAACCTGCAGACTAAATGTTATCCATGGTTAGCAGATGGGGAAACTGAGACTGAGAGATTAAGTAACTTGCCCAGGTCAGACAGCTGATAAAAAGAAGAGTAGCTTTTCAAACCCAAGTCAGCTTTGTTCCAAAGATGAAGCTTTCAACCACAGTGCTAAGACATCTTTTACAAATATAGTATTTAATTTTATTCCCATGACATTATTATTTGGTAAACACAATTAGCCCCAGTTAAATAAGAATTTTGTTATGTTTTTGTTACCTTAAAATGAAGACGGAAAAAAAATTAAAGTTGGTTTTGGGCTGCTTAAAAAGGCTCCCAGAATTATCCTTACTAGTTTCATCGAGTGGCCTCCTGCTTTGAGGTTTTGGTTCAGCCCACCCCGGGGACCCCGCTCCCGTTATCTTCATATTTGCCCTCCCACCCGAGATTAGCTGAAGGTTCTTTGCCTGTCTGTGCGTAGCTGGGATTCTCCCGGCCCCTGAAGAGGGGGTGGCTAGCCACTGCTTTATCAGGAAACCTTGGCCTGCTGCTTCCATTGTTCTTGCAGGGGCAGGTTTCTCCTGGGGAGACACGGTTCCCCACCCCTCCGGAGCTGAGCTTAGGACCCTTTCAAACCTGGCTCCTTACGCCTTACTTCATTCTGCCTCCCCCAAGCCCCTGTGCACTGTTGGCTCCTCCTTGGGCTGTCCTCCTGCAGCAGGATGTCCTAACCCTTCCTTACTGTGTGCCTGAGCCGTCGGCCATTCACTTCCCAAGATTTCCACTAGGAAAACTTGTTAATCAGCAAAGCCGGGTTATTCGGACTTCATGCAGCAGAAGAGAACAGCACAGCGTCTTGGAAGGGAAGTCAGGGGGAGATATTTATGGGGTTTATTTAGGTGGGTTTTGCAAACTGGGGACCTGGTTGGGTTTGGGCAGAATTTATTACATGACAGCTTTAGATTGATGGGCACAGGAGATGAAGGAGTGATAGCAAGTCTTGTTGAGCAAGCTGTTAGTATTGGTAAGTAAGCTATTTAGATTGGTCACAGTCTTGTTTTTTAAGAGCAAGTATTTCCTGGAGCAAGTAGCTAGGTCAAGTTTTGCTTGATCTCAGTATTGCTTAGCATAGGGAAAGAAAGGAACACCAGGTCCTAATACTGTTTAATACGGGACAGGAAATATGTTGGTTTGGTTATAGATATTGCATTTTAAATATTAATTTTTCAGTCTTTATACAGGAATGACAGAGTGACAATGAGTCACATTGTGAGAAAATGTTTTCTTTTCTCTTTTAATAATTCTGATTGCATCAAGGGGAAAGTCAATCATGTTCCATTTCAATCATCTCCCACCCAAAATTATCCTGTATATTTCTGGTAGCATGGATTTCACATTTTCAGAAGTACCACCAATAATAGCCAGTGGCAATTAATTAGTATAGCATATGCAGTTAAGTATCTCTCACTCTGAAGTTATCTTCTTATTTAAAGTAGATGCAAAAAAAAAACCCAAACAAACAAACAAACAAAAAACAAAAACCAGATTGTGAAAGCTGGGTTAATGAAGACCACATATAACATGATTAATTCTGAAATAAAATTGAAAAACCTTTCCACACTTTTGAAATTTTGGATTTCTTTTATTCAATAACTTTTTCTAGAGGAAATGGTAAGTAAAGTCAAAGTGAGACAAATATTATAAGTCTAATAAGGTTGTTTTCTGAGTTACAAAATTGAAACCTTGGCACCTCCAGTGCCTGGATTCCTTCAGATATCCAGCTCCAAACTCCTGCTTCCTGTGATAAATTAAATTAAATTAATGTATACTTAATAGAATAAGTGTAATTCTCATTAGAGGACAAATTTTGCATCACGATTTTTTTGGGGGGGAAAAACTTATTTCAATTTTATAATCAGAAGAAGGAAACAAAATGTTGAATTCTGTGGAAAAGTTTGTTGATCCCCAAAGACACTTTTATTTCATATTGTGATTGTGAAAGTTAAATTGCAATTGAATTACAAGTAAAAAAAAAATCCTATAATAATGCCTTCCAAGAAAGGTACCAACCCCCACTTCCCCAGCTGCCTTTTGACTCCAGTGCTACTTCCCAAGTTGGGTAGAAAGAACTCCACCCTTCTCTTGAAATCAGTCGGCCTCCTTTCTCCCTCGTGTCCTGACTCTTGGTTGGGGGAGAAAATCTCAATGAATCACTCCGTTTTTCCAGCAGCAGCACACTGAGTTTCCGTGGACACGGCAGAATCCATGGGAAATAGGAGAAGCGTATTTTTGTCCTCGGCGTCCAGCTCCCTGAGTGCCCAGCACTCGGCTTTGCTCTCTGGGTTTGCTCTGGTGCCCAGTGGCAGAGTTGCCATTAAAACTGGACAGAGCCTGGAAGTCATCGGTACTGAGGAGCAGTCAGGGAAACACGCTCTGACTCTGGTCTTGAAATGCAGCTGGCTGATGTGGTAAAAAGAAGCATGGCCTTCAAATTGAACAGAACTGAGTTCAAATTATACTTCCAGAGACTGGAGCCTCCCGCCTACCTGTGTGCCAGGTGTGCATGAAATCTAGGTGGAGCTGCAACTCCTACCCTACAGCTCAATGGACTCATCCAAGTCACCTGGCGAGGAGACAATGATGGGCAACGGCCAGCCCAGGGAATGGAGAGAGCCTGCAGCTGCAGGCAGGATCATCCCACCCACCATATCCATGGGATATAAGCCCCCTCTCACTTGGAGTTGGAGTGGACATCACCATCCCAGTCCCCTCAGGATTGGGGGAAGAGCTATGGACTAGAGTGGACTTGATGGTATTCTCTTGTTCACATATGGTGATTCTAGCAATGGAAGAAATTATAACAATGAGGTGGAAAAAAAAAAATTCTGGCTTTTAGGGTCTTGACTGTACTAAGTAGATTCCAGGAATCCAGGATATCTTTGGGAAGGAGCAAGTACATTTTCTTCTGAGGAGAACCACTTTCCCCTTGCCTCAGCATCATTTTTCCTTATTAAAATGAAAAACGAAAAGTTATTTGCTTAAACATATTTGTGCCCTTTTTCTGAAATAAAATAAATGGGGAAAAATTGACAGCCTTGACCCTACTTCCCTCTCTCCTCTTTCCAATACCATTCCTTCTGAGGAAGCTTTTTAAAAAAACAATTTAACTGATACATATTAATAAAGCATAAATCCATCCAAAGTCTACAGTCAGTGGTATTTGGTTTATTCACATAGTTGTACATTCATCACTTCAATCACTATTAGAGGATTTTCATTATTCCAATAATAATAAATAAAAACAATAAACAAACAAAAAAATTCTTCACCTCTCCATCTCTCTATGCTTCCCCTGCCATGCATAGCTGCTATTCTGTTTCCATCTCTTTAGTTTATTTGTATTTATATATTTTAAAAACAACCTTATATATGCAATATCGTCCATATTCATATTTCACATGACTTTTCACTGTGCTATACAGTCCCTTGTTACAGTTTTTAGCTTTCCTTCTAGTGGTACACATGGCCTTGGACTTTCCCTTTCAACCACTGTCATTCCATATGACAGTGCTAGTTACAAACATTATGATGTACTCTCACCATTTCTGTTCATTTCCAAAGATTTACAAACAACCTTTTTACCAATTCTGCACAGATTAACCCTCAGCTTTCCATTCCCCATCCTCACTCTGCTTTCTGGTGACCTGTATTCTAATTATTAACTCAATGAGTTTACACAGTATATTCAGTTCATAGTAGCACAATCACACAGTATTTGTCCTTTTGTGTCTGGCTTGCTTCACTCAACATAATGTCCTCCAGGTTCATCCATGTTGCCATATGCTTTACGACTTCATTTCTTCTTACAGCTGCATAATATTCCATCGTGTGAATAGACCACAGTTTGTTTATCCATTCCTCTGCTGATGGACATCTGGGTTGTTTCCAGCTTTTGGCAATGGTGAATAATGTGGCTATGAACATCGGTGTGCAGATGTCTGTTCGTGTCACTGCTCTCAGTTCTTCTGGGTATATGCCCAGTAGAAATTTTTGAAGAAATTTTTAATTTAACTTCTGAAACCCCAGGATCAGTGGCCTGGTGAACCAGAGGAGCTTGTTGAGCAAGAATGAGTTCCTGTCTCTCATGCTTCCCCTTGGCCTTCTAACAAAGCTTCATCAGTGTGAGAAATTTCAGCATGTCTTTTCAAGGACAGCCTGAAGCACGTAGCAGGCTGAAGCAGTGCCCTGATGGCTTTAATTCAGCTACACAAGCTAAGGACAGCTTTACTAGCAGGTACATATACGCAGTATGGAATATTCAATTGTGAGTATACGTCCAAGGAAAAAAAATAAAGCAGCATCAAAAATAAGCCATTCAGGTAAGAATAGTCCATGCTTTCCAGTTCTTCATTAGCTATGTGCTCAATCAGGTCTTCATTTTCATCTGCTCCATTTGCTAACTCTGCCCTCCTGGAAGTTCCAGGACAAAGCCACTGCTGCCTTCGACATAGGGGTGGCAGTTAGTTACTTTCTCTCGCTCTCCTTCCCCAGCCCCTCCAGTGCAGTGCTCCTTTGAGAATTCTCTGGTTCTCTGCAGTTTGGCTCTGGGGGACTGTCAACTGTTGGAGCCAAATGGCAAGTCCACAGCCCAAGTAGCAGCAGTGACCTCAGCTCAGCAGCCAGCAGATAAAGTTTGCCCTCGGTTTCTGAGAAACTCTGCCTTCTGGCGTCCATTTGGCAGCCCACTGCTTCCCCGAAACTCGAGGCTAGATGGCGTGGCCAGAGGCCAGCAGCTGCAGCACCTCTGGACACTCGCTCTAAAACTGCGAAGGCTTAAAAGCCGCAGCCCGTGGGAGAGCCAGGCTTAAAAGGGCCGCGTGCAGGCTGCCTGGTTGCCTTGCCGGGTGCCCTCCTGCAGCTCGCAGCCCGGGCTGGGGTCCCACCTGCTCCCCAGCTGCACCGCAGGCAGTCAAGGGGCTCCAGTGCCTCGGGGTGCAGCCCCTCTGGAGAGCTGGGAACGACCCTCGGGGTTCTGCATGTCCCCAGAAGCCAGAAGCTGGGTGAGTGACCGGTGCAGGCGCCGACGGAGGGACTTGGGCAGACCCGTAAGTGCAAGTACAGTTCTCCCGACTGGTGATTGTGCAAGAGCTGGGTGCCCTAAAATCTAAAGGGATTTTGTAAATGGGGGAAACCGAGGCTCTGAAAGCCTACGCTGTTAAAGAGCAGGCGCGCTGCCATCCCCTGGGAACTTGTGGAAAATGCAAAGTCATGCCCTCCTCGCCCCCCAAACCTGCTGATCCAGAATCTCTTCCAGATGATTCTGACGCATCTGCAGCCTGAGAACAGTGCCTTCGAGGTCATTTCATCTAATACTTGCACCCGAATCCCAGTACAGGAGCCCCCAATAAACAGCAGTAGGCATGTGGACAATAAGCCCTAAGGCGTTCGGTACTGGGGTGTTATCAGATACAAGAGCCTAGAAACCCTCGTGGCTTGTGGGAATGGCTCTTCTGTTTCCCCCAAACAGCATCTATCTGTGGCTTTCACAAGCATTTCCCGGTCCCCACGTGTGCAAGAGCCCAAGCAGTTTCTTGCAACGTGAAGGAGCAGCTGTGCGCTCTGGGCATCTGCAGACTGGCGGCACGTGGTTTCTTTCCCCAGGATCTTGGTTATTTGGTGTAGTGCTTTATACCTCACGTTTCTTTCGGTTTGACTATTCAAATGTTCCTTCTGAAGTTAATTTTTATTCTTGTTGTTGTTAGGCCAGAGTGTCAGATGATTAGATATTTGAGAAGAGGTGTATTTATTTTGTGAGTATTGAACAAAAATTCCTAAGAAAAACTTACACCGGTAGGACATTTTTCAATTTTGCATTGAAGTTTACGGCGCTACAATGTATGAGTAGGATAAATCGGGATCCTCAGATTTCTTAAGAATCAAAGTGGAAAAGACAGTCTCTTCATCTTCTCTGATGAGTACATGTCAGTTACAAACACGGAGAAGAAACAGGTTGCACTGGGAACGCCCCTTGGAAACAAATGTAGGATCCTGCTGCACTGTAGCCCTTCCTCGCCGGTTCTGAAGTTCTCTTGCAGACGAGGTAGGCTTTTCATCACTGCTGAGAATCTGCCATGAAGTATTTGATGATGAAGGTTCTAGGCATGATTTGCTGTCAGTTATTTTGTTGTTGTTCTCCTTTCCTTTTTTAGTGGCTTAACTTAATATTAGGACTAAAGTTGCTACTGACTTCTGAGTATTGGAACCAATCTCTTTGTGGATATTTCTCAGTGTTCTCCTCTCTTCAATGGGTAGATTCAGGATGTGTAGTTTTGATATGGTACTTGCCAGCATTCATTCCACTGCTTTTCTTCAGAGTTCCCCACGCACTGCACGATTACACTGTTGGATCTGAAGGTGATGTATTAAAGCAGAGAAAGCATTCAATACAATGAACACGTACTTAATTATGCATGTGTTTTAAAGTCAAACATCTAATAGTCCTGTCACAGATGTCAAAGGCGAGCCGCTTTGTGTCTGAAACATCTCTGAAAATGCCAGTAAAATTGGGAGCTGTCGCTAGGAATGTCAGTGTTATGAAAGTTAAGTTGGCCATCGTGAGTAAGTATTTCCCATCCCGAATCAGAGCTGCTCAGAGCGTGTTCGTAAGTATCCGTGAGCATCTGCTCAGCTCCTTCTGGAAGAAAGCATAACGTTGATAACAGGTTTTATTTACATAGTGTTCCATGTTGTGCTTCAAGTTCAAATCACCTTCCAAAAGGGAAGAACTTTCCACCCTGGAACGTTTACCCAGAACTGTCCAGCTCGGACCGTGGAGGGCAGGTGTGCTTTTCCTGGCCCTGTGGTTTCCCTGGAGGACGCCCCTGTCAGTCTCGTAGGACTCAGGTCCAGGCCCTCTCTGGGCAGGGCAGGGGAGGAGGAGATGGGCACTGGGCAGAGCTGGGACCTGAACACAAACCAGAGCGAGGCCAGCGGGCAGTGACCAGCCCTCGCAGGCCCCCGTGCTCTGCGGGTCTGCCCGGAACTCCTCTCCTCTGTTTGAATTCTAACCCTTCGGGCCACTCTTCAGGGGACAGACTGTGGTTCAGGACTTGGCCTCTGAAAGGCACCTTGAGCCTCCTCTGTTGGCATCTGGCTAACTAATCACTATCTTGGGGAGATAAGAAGGGATGCCAAGGGACAAGAACAGTGGAGTTAGAGCTGTAGGGCAGTATGGCGGAGAGAACAAGCACCTCTGCAGTCAGAGGCTGCAAGCCTTTTGGGTGAGCTGTGCTACAACTCCAGGCCTCAGTTTCTTCATTTGTAGAATGGGCATAATGATATCTAGCTTGTAGTGTTGATGTGAGAATTAGAGATTGTTGTATAAAATGCTCGGCGCGTACTGAATCTGCACTGAATGCACGTTAGCAATCACCGTAATCTCGCAGCTAATCACCCAGGCCAGAAAAACTAAAACCTAAACCTAAACAAATCACTGAGCAATAACATAGTGATATATGAAAAGATTGCCAAAGAGAGGTCTTGCTAAACCTCCTTAATCAATGCAGAAGCATAATTTATCATTTCCTTATATGTTTTTCACCCATTATTTATTTGTACAGGGATGTTGCCAAGTACTTTAAATATGTATTCTTCTGCATATTAAATATCACTCTTTATTTAGATCCTATCAATTATGATTAGGCTCAGCTGCAACAATAGCAAGCCTAAATAACAGTGACAAATGTGACCTTATGACTTGTTTTTCTCGTGTAAAAGAAATCCAGAGGCTGATAGAGACGTGCCCTAGCTGCTAATGGCCAAGGCTTCTTTCTTTCTATGTTCTACTTTTTTAGCCTGTAGCTCCTGTCTGCCAGGTTGCCTTATGGTCCCACATTGGCTGTTGGAGCGCAAGCCATTACACCCATGATCCACACAGGGAGAAGGAAGGGGGACAGTGCAAAAAGACCTATTTTCCAACTGGGCCAGTCACCTTCTGCATATATTTCATTGGCCACCCTTAGCTACAAAGGTTTGGAAACCCCAATATATGGGTTCTATTAATAAAGAAGGGGGAATACTAGGTAATGGGGAGGCAACTAGAAGTCTCTACAGCATGGATACAGGACGAGAATGGTTCTTTGGAGAATGGCAAGCTGCAATCGTTGAGAAGGTAGTGGTGTGTGTGTATGCATGTGTGTGTGTTGGGGAAAGAAGGGATGGTAGAGAAAATGTGATAACCAAGAAGTTTCTAGGCTACTATTCGGGCCAAGAAAATAGGCCCTGAAGTGGAAGTAGTTTGGGTGTGAAATTAGAGTAATAACAATCTCTCCAAATAGCTCTTGAAGCCGTTTATACAAATGGTTCCATGTAAGTGTCACAGTAATCCTGAGAGGTGAGAGGAGAAGGTGTGCTTCATTGATGAGAAAGCTGAGACTCTGGATTATTAAAGCCTTGCCCAAGGCTATCTGCCCACTTAGGACAGAGCTACCACAGACCGTAACGCTTCTGACATCCAGTCCATCTTCCCAATGGCGAGGGGCAAGGTTGTGGAAGAAATGAGGGAATGAAGACAGCTTTGCAAAGTTCGTTTTAACCACTGCAATAAGGTAAGGAAAAATTATTTGGAAAGGAGGAGATAACCTAATCAAATTTTGCAAACGACTGTGCACTGGTTTAAGAGCCCATATACCTGGGTTCAAAGAGCATTGCCTCACTTACCAGCTGTGTGGACTTGGAGCAGGTGCTAAACGGGGCTTTCGTTTTCTGTCTTACGGACTGACGGCCGCATTCACTTCACAGGAATGTTGTAAGGATAAAGAACAAGGAACGGTAACTGGCACATAAGAAATACAAAAGTGCTTGTTGTTCTAAAGAGACAATATCCAAGGCAATCAACTGAAAATTATTAAACCTAGTTACTGAGTTAAGATAGCGGACTACAAAATAAATCCAGAAAGGCAATAGCTCTTCTATAAACAGCAACGACCAGTTAAAAGTGTAACAAAAGGAAAACTTCTATTCTTGATAGCAGCAAATTACAAAATAGCGGATCTATGACTGTGGGATGTGTGGGTATAACACCCATGGGTTTGCTGCTGCCTCGCTAGATTCTCCCCTCCCCATCACGTGTCTAAACGCTGCACAGTAGACCCAGAGCGCCAGCATGGGTTTTATGCAAAAATAGTTCCAGTAAAGAGAAAATATGCTACATGCAAAGCAAGATTAAGAATCATTCCAAGAAACAGAAGAACATTTGGTTTAAACTCTCAAAGGCATTTGAAAATAGGCTCTATCAATCTTGTGTTCAGTGCTCAAAGAAGAAATGCAAGGGAGAGCTACGGCAAAGTGCAGAAAGAGGACGAGACCACCACAAGGCCAGAATGCAGGTTAGAAACAGCTGGATGTGAGGCACCCTTGTGGAAAACAGAGTTTTGACTGGAGGCAAGTTTGTAAAAAAATCTCACAGATAGCAGAGGACAAGGACAAAAAGAGAAATGTGGTTAGAGAGAATACTAGTAAGGGACAACAGACAACAGAGAGAAAGCAGGCACATAAGTGGACTTCCTAAAAAACAAGAACAAAAGGAATTCATAAGTAAGTTTAACATGTGCTATATTTCTTTAATATTGAACTCTCATTAATTTAAAGATGCACCACTGATTTAAAAATAGCTTTAGGGGAATAAAAGGAACAATAATATATTAAATCAATGTGTCACTTACAATTATTCCTCAGTTTGAGAAATATTGAAATATGAAAAAAAGGCATCTTGAATTGAGGAAGTATAGAATCAGGTCAAAAACTTTCTCAAAATAAAAGAACACATGAATTGGTAGCTCAAAAGCCTCATCATATTCCAGGAAAACATTAATAAATAAAACTTAACAGGGTGCTTAACATGGTGATATTTAAGGTTAGAGGATAAAATATCCAGCTAGAAAAAGACCAGTCAGGCTAACATAATCTATATCAGCAACCTCAGATTCCAGAAGACATCGACTCAATGATAAAAGGAAAAGGGAAAGAATGAGCCCCAATTGGAAAGGTATTAGAAAGATATTCTCAATTATGCAAACCTCAGTATATATAGCCTAATCCCTTGTTACTCAAAATGTTTTCTGAGGACCAGCGTCCTCTAGGAGCTTGTTATAAACACAGACTCTCCAGGCGACTACAGAGCTAGTGAATCACAGCCTGCATCTGAACGAGATGCCTGGGTAATTCTTATGCACACTAAAGCTTGAGAAGCGCTGCTTTAATTAACCATCTCCCAAAGGCAGGCTTTGAGTCATCAACCCAGGGCATCCCAGCTGGTGAGCCTTGCACGTACTCTGGATGTGCTGAGACGGTCATCTCCTGGGCTGTGGGGTAGGAGGTTCCGGTCTGATTTCCTAAAGAGCACTGTCATTTTCTGCACGAGCCATGATCTCTAGCTGTGTTGTCCAGTAAGGTAGCTGGTCACCATGTTTGGCTGTTGAACTTTCGAAATGTGGCTAGTCTGAGTCGAAATGTGCTATAGGAGTAAAATGCACATCAGATTTTGAAGATTTACTATGAAAAAGGATGTAAAATAGCTCAGTAATATTTATATTGATTACACATTGAAATGATAATACTTTGGATATATTGGGTTAAGAAAAATATACTGTTAAATTAATTTCCCCTGCTTCTTTTTATTTCTGCTAATGTGGCCTGCATTATATTTCTTTTGGACAGGGCTGATCTAGATTGTTCTAGATAGCAAAGAGAAGAACCAAAAAAAAAAAAAAAAAAAAAAAAAAAGAACCCAAGAATTGATAAGGAATTGCAGGGCACATTAAATCTATTTAAACATAGAATTCAAACAAGTAACAGTCATAATATGTTCACAAAGCACGAATTATTAAAATTCTTGGAAGAAAAGCTGCAGTATAAAAATTTTAAAGTTTCAAAGGTAATTTCATAATAAGTTGGGAGAATCTCTGTACCTATAAAACACAAACATAAAATTGGAGAAGAGGAAGGAAATGCAAGCAGATTAATTTATTTTATCCTTCGTAGGTGGGGGTAAAGATGGCTTCATTTCTAAAGCTGTTGAATTTAGAAATGAGTTAAAACATTTTATTTGTAAATAATTTTACTAGGTTCATTCTATTATTAATAGAAAAAATATATATTCTCTTCCAAATTAATGGAGGGGAAACAGAAGGAGAAAAGGAAACAAAAGAAAAGGCAAAAAAGTAAACAAACCGTAACTGCAGAATGCCTGGCTGTTGGGGGTTGAGTTGTGCCCCCTGAAATGACACGTTGGAATCCTGGTCCCTGTACTCCCGAATGTGGCCTTGTTTGGAACTAGAGCATTTGCAGATGTGATGAAGTTAACATGGGTTTGTCTTGAATAGGGCGAACAGGGGTGCCCTAATCCATACCGACAGGCGTCCTCAGGAGAAAAGGACGAGATGGCCACGTGAGGACCCAGGCGCCCCAGGAGGAGCAGCCCTGGGAGAAGGAGACTGGAGAGGGGCGTCTGCACACGGAGGCCGCAGGGAGCCACCGAAGGCTGTAGGGGGAGGAGGCGGCTCCCCTCCAGTCTTCAGAGAGCGCGGGGCCCTGCCTGCACCTTCACTCCCACCTCCACCCAGACCCGGGAGAGGATAAACGTCCGCTGTTGTAATCCACCGAGGCCCCGGCACTTTGTCGCGGCGGCTCTAGGAAGTGCGTGCACTGGACTGCCATGAGGATGACAATGTTGGGGAGCAAGCCGACGCTGCACAGCTGTAGCTGCATTTAGGAAAACGCATGGCCTCAAAACCTTCATTGCTAAGTAAGAAAGAGTAGAAGTCAATGAATTAATCGTTCAATTCAACAAGTTCAGGGAAAAACACAAGACAAACCTAGGTAGAACGAGTAAAGATAAAGGCAGAAAATTGAGAAGTAAGACCAAAAGGAAAAAAAAAAAAAAAAAAAAAACCCACCAAAACCAATGGACTTGATTAGCAAATGCAAAAATGTCTTTTGGGGAAAGGCCCTGGATAAAATGGGTAAGATACTAGTAACCCTAATCCAGAAAAAGAGAAAGAAAACAAATTTCGTAAAATTAGAAATGAGAAGTTAGAGATAACCCTAGAGGGTAGATAATAATGAGAAAATAATTTATCTGATTATATGATAAATAAGTTGAAACTAGGATGAAATGGAAAGTTGTAGGATCAAGCGTGAATAATAATTTCAAAATCTAACTAAAGAAGCAATAGAAAACCTAAATGGCCCATAACATTGGAAGAAATTGAGACTTTCTGAAAGCCAATACTCTGGTCTTGCTAGTGACATGGATAAATCCTTCCAAAACGTCCAACAGCGGATAATTCATCTGCCATTTAAAATGTTTAGGAACAGAGAGAGAGAAGAAAAGCTTCCAAATCATTTTTACGAACCCAGCATTATCAACGCGGAACTTGGCATCACCTTTGCCTTTTGATGCTCTGGCACCCTTCAAGGCGAATCCACACTCCACCTCTTCCTTGAAGCCATTCCTGAATGTCTGCTTCGCTTCCATGCCAGTTCATTCATCTTCTCCCTAGGAACCACACCTCCCTGAGTCTGGTTTAATGAGCATTTGTGTAAGTGCTCGCCTCCCAGCCTTCCCTCGCGTCCTCCTCTCCTTTCTCACAGAGCACGCACTCGGTGCCAATCACTGGGGACACTAGGATGTGTAAACCTGCTGTGGCCCCTGCACCAGAGAAGTTTATGGCCTAGAGGGGAACGCAGGCTTGTACACCACCAAAATGAAAATTTCACGTGAGCGAAGACTTGTCTACTTAGTTCACTACTGCCTAGAACAGTGCCTAAAACATAGCTGGTCCTCAAGAAGTACTTTTTGAATGAATGAATAAACAATCTGGTTAGAAGTGTGCAGGGCTGTGCATGCACATGTGTGTCACACACACACATCTGTGCGTGTATATAGAAACGCGTGGGAATATGAGTAAAGCGCAGTGAGACTGCAGTGGAGGGAGGACTCCACAAAGTAGGTTCAGGTCATGAGCTGGCCTCTTCTGGCAAAGCTGCTACTCTTGCTGAACGCAGGGACTGCGTCTTCATCTCGACTTCCCTACGTGCTCCCCAGCCTGACCCTGCTGCTGCCGCCACTGCCTCCCGCCCCACGCCTGCTGCTTCCCTGGGCCTGCTCCAGGGGCCTTGAGGGGAAATCTGTCCACACAGCGTGGCTCCCTGCCAGAGCCGGCCAATATGGCAGCACAGCTTTGCTGGAAGAATGGAGTCTGCCTCCTTGTCCGTCCGAGGAGATGCCAAACAAGCCTCTTGCTTCTAGAAATACCAGAGTTGCCGCGGTGTGAGGTTTGTTAGGCAGGTTAGTGGGGACGGGATTCTCGGCACCTCCTAAGGGATCAACTCCATTTGGCTAGTGTGTTTCGAGAGCCCACCAGAACGCAGGCACTGTCCTGGGCAGGTGGGGCATTCGGTGATGAGGGAGCCAAGCCTTCCTGCCCTAAGCAAGGTGTTAGGTGTGTTAGTGGGTGGTGGGGAAAGCTGGGGGTTGCCAAAAGAATTTCCATCACCACAGAACAAGGCAAAATGGAATAAGTGCCAAAGAAGAGAATGGGCTCGCAGCAGCAGTTGGAGCAGGCATGGGGGGGGGTTGATTGGTAGATTTGGGGTGTGAAGGAGGCAGCACGTTCTCTCTGAGGAGCGGTGCTGTGGAAGAAACAAAAGAAGTTGAATGCAAGGGGAGGAGCGCTATGGCACACAGGAGGCTATGGCGGGGTGTCTTCTGGCGCCACCACCCTACAGTCAGGAAAAGACAAAGTGTTTCTCAGATACCACCAGAAATGGACCAAAGCCTGGGGGGCCGAGGCTGGGCTTTAAGTCTCCGCTCTGTCGCAGACTGGCTGTGTGACCCTGGACATGCCACACAGCCTCTCTGGACCTCAGATCCTCAGCTGGAACTGGGGGTGGCACGTGAGCGGGGAGGTCCTTCCCAGCTGGAGGGTGAGGTCTCTGAACTGGAGCCTTCTGCCTCTGCGGGAGCCCCTTGTCCTGGCCAGAGCCCCCTGGTCTCTCTGTGAGCCTCCCCTCTGCACAGATGTCCTGAGCAAGAGACAACGAGGCAGAAGGAAGGCGGGCATTAGGGAGAAGGAAAATAGGTGGAGCTCGGAAGGGGCGACAACCTGACGTTTGTTTCTTAGCATCATTCAGGATCTCTTACTACTTTGGCTGCAAAAGGAGAGAGAGAAATTAAGCTTGGTGCTAAAAGAAAATGCCATTTATACCATGTTTGATGCCAAATTTATCAGGGCAAACCTCCAATAAACTGTTTACATACTTATTTCAAGTTCAGCAGGCTCGACCCTTACGCCAATGTCTTTGCTGTGTTGTTATAACATACTAAATAATTGCCGTTTTCCTTTATTTCCAAACCTGCCAGAGTTTGCAAGCTTTTACTGTGCATGCATCCTTACACTTTGTTAAATTAAGCTTTTTTGTTTTCCCTCCTCCTCAAGTCACTTTAAGGCCACAATATTACAGCAGATGGTCCTACAGAAGGTACAATTTATTCAGAATGAGTAAGATTTGTCTTCTGACCAAAGGAACATAATCAAAAGAAGTGAGGTGATTACTCATTCCGTCCTTACACTCCTACTTTGGTCCTTGGCGATGGCTGAGGAATTTCCTGCCCCACCCCGATGTGGCTGAGCTGCATGTGCTGGACATCGCACAGGAGCCGCCGACCCCTGCCCTGCACGCAGCGTGCGGAACCTTCTCCCTGCATGTGCAGTTCAGCTGCTGGCTCCCCTGAAGTCTTAGGGTTCACTGCCCTCAGAGCTGACATTGGCCTTGAAGTCTCAATCGGCCTCGGAGATTTGAGCATTTGATTTTTTTTTTTTTTAACTAGGCCAGTAAATAGAATTTATTTGGGAAATGGGGGAAAGACAGAGATTGCTGAGAAATGGGAGAGAAAGACAGAAATAAACAGCAAGATCTTGTGAGAGCTTCTCTAGGCAGAGAGAGCGCGAGCATTCAACTGTAAGGCGGGGTGAGCTGGTTCACTCGGCAGCCATTCAAGTCCGGAGTTTCCTTGTGCCCCAAGTCTGGTTTGGGGCACAGCTCCTCTAAACTTACAGGACTAATCTTCCGAAAGTATGACTCGCTCAGGCCAGTCTCTGCCTGAGGAACTTCACCAGTGTCACGGGGTCAGCAAACTTTCAAGTGAGGCGGAACCCTGGAGATTAGAGGATCCCATCCTCTCCTAGCTGCTGGGATTGCACTCTGATATCTTGGAACCTCTATGCCATAATCTTTCTTTTGCTTTTCTCTTGTGCTTTTAATATGGGCAAGTTGGCGCCTTAGCGCTGGCTGCTGGCTGCCTCCACCAAATCCAGCCTTCACATCGCCAAAGGGGACATTGAAGAACCAAGAGCCATGGGTGAATGGCACTAAGTTAATGGTGCTGTCCAGAAAAACCACGAAGAACCACGGGGCCTGAGGTGGAAGTACTTGGATGGGGAGGGGGCTGGGAGGGGGATTTGGAGGAGTGGGGCTTAGATGACAACCCTGGAGCTTCTCTCTTCTGAGAAGGTGCCCCCTGCCCATCTCATCTGTAAAATCACAAGCTTTTACACTCTCACAGGCATACATTACTTGCCTAGAGAATTAAAAATGAGCTTACACAAAATAATTATATTCATCTCAAGAACAGAAGCAGTATGAGAGAGAGACAAATCAGAACAACATATGCCAAAGAAGAGTAAATAATTAAAAAGGCAAAATGAGAATGTGAAGTGAAGATAGTGAGACATGCTGCGTGGACAGGTGCAGCACATCTCTGGTTGGAGTGTTGTTTGGTACAATGCAATGAAGAGCAATTTAGCAATATCCATAAAAACTTAAGGTAAACACACCTTAGACCCAGCAATTCCACCTCTACAAAATCAAGCTATAGACACACACACATGTGAAATGATCTGTATGTGAAGATATTCATTATTACAGTCATCCATAAGATTTTTAAGTGTCTATTATGTGCCAGGAGCCAGAGATGGCAGATGAACAACACAGACAAAATCTCCATTCTCTTAGAGCAGGGGTTCTTCACCAGGGCTCCATGGATCCCTTCAGGGGGTCCGTGAGCTTGAATTGAAAATTCAAAACACTGTGTTGGTGCGGGTGTGATGTGTTTATTAAATAATACACAGTATAGTGTGGCTTTAGTAAGGGATCTGTGGTTTTCATCTCACTGGTAAAGGGGTCTATGGAACAAAAAAGGTTAAGAACTCTGTCTTAGAGGAAAGAAGGAGGAAAGAAAGACAATAAAATAAATGAACAAGACACACCCTACCCACCACTGCCACCATTTCGGAGCCAAGACCTGACAAGTGGAAACGTGAGCTGGGATGGGGACTGGAGCAGGGTCTCTCCAAGGGATGAGGGCTGGGGTGGAGCCGCACGTGGACGGTGCACCCTGGATGCCTCCTGTGACCACAGGCCAAGGTTCTGGTGCCCATGGGCCAAAACAGCAACTGAGTCAAGCCTTAGCTGGTGACCTGGGCCATTTGCATTCCCCAAGCCTGAGGAGGGATGTTTGCACTAGCTGTGAATATCTATTCATTCCTGGTGAGCACAGCTAATCAGAGATACCTCCCTCCTCTTCATTCTTGAGAATGTCAGCCAAAATGGTAGAGTAAGGCTCTCTGAAAAATCTATCCTCCATAAAAGCAGTGAAAAACTTGGCAAAGTTCATCAGAGCCAATTTTTTCAGAGCTCTAGATATTGGCCAAAATCATGCAGCAATCTAGGAAGCATTTATTTAAGAAAAAAATGACAATCTCAGAACAGCAAGCTTTGTAGTGGTTTCACTTGTCTTATTCCCTTATCGGCCCCCCTCCACCCAGCCCTGCTCTCTAAATTTGTGGTAGCCTTAAAAACCAATAGTTCACCATTGTGGTGAAAACCACAAATGAGGAGGGCTGATGGGGGTGGAGACCTTGAAAGCCTCATTCAAAGAGAATTGTCATTATTTGACCTGTCTGGGAGTGCCTTGCAAGGCTATCTTTATTTGACCTTGCTCATAATTCATCCAGTGCAAAAATACTTTTCTCCAGGGGTGTTAGTATAAAACAGTTACAGACAATTGTTCAACTCTGCAGTTGCCTGTGATGGTGAATAACAGTTGCAACAAACAATAGATGAATTAAAACACTTAAAAGGAAAATCTTGGAAATGAGCTGTCCATAGGGACTTTGAAAAACTCCAGTATATTCCTGGTATTCTAGAAGGCTGTGCACATACTCAGGAAAGACCTGAAAAGGCCCTAAACTCTCATCTCTGTTGACTGTGAGGCTCTGTACAAGCAGAAAGTAAAGACTAAGACAGAGTTGTTAACTGGCTGTTCTGACATTCACATAAAGCCCCTTGGCAAAGAACATGAAACTATTGGTTCTCAGTGTTTAAGGAAATCTCTGTCCAGTCATTATCTAGCCTCTATACTAATCAAGCAGGGACTTCAGCGGCCTTACTCAACATAGAAGGTGGATTTTTTTTGTAGAATTAGTAAAGAAAAGTCACTAAAAAAACAACAGCAAATCTTGGGTTGGAGAGAGAGTATGATTTCCATCATTGTCACATTGTATTGTTTAAAATGCCCAGTTTTCAAAAGAAAATATGAAAAATACAAAGAAACAAAAATGTGTACACAGGGATAAAAAGCAACCAATAGAAAATTTTCCTGAGGAAGCATAAATGTCAGACATTTTAGGCAAAGACTTTAAATCAGCTATATTATCAATATGTTCAAAGAACTGAAAAAAACTTTCTAAAGAACTAAAGGAATGTATGAGACTAATGTCTAACTAAATAGAAAAATATCATTAAAGATAGAAAATATAAAAAGAAACAAACAGAAAGTCTGGACTTGACAATAATTGAAATGAAAACTTCACTAGAGGGCCTTATTTGAGTAAGCAGAAGAAAGAACCAGTGAAGTTCAGGATAGATTGAGATTATCTAGTCTGAGGAACAGAAAAAAGAAAGAATGAAGAAAAATTAACAGAGCCTCAGATATCTGTGGGAATGTCAAGAATACCAATATACACATATTAGGAGTTCAAGAAGGGTAGGTGAGAGAGAGAGAGAAAGAAGCAGAATATATAGATGAAGAGAAAATAGCTAAAATTTTCTCAAATTTGATTTTAAAAACTTTAAAATACATATCTAAGAAGCTCAATAAATCCCAAACAGAATAAACTCAGAGTTCTACACCTAGACACATACTACTCACACTGTTGAAAGACAAAGACCAAAAAGGGATCTTGAAAGCAGCAAGAGGGAAGTAATTCATCACATATAAGGGATCCTCAGTAAGAATAACAGCTGATTTCTCATTGGAACCCATGGAGGCCAAAAGGCAGTGGGATGAGGTATTCAAAGTGCTGAAAGAAAAAAATTATATCCAGCAAAACTGTTCTTCAAAAAGTGAAGGAACATTTAAGACATTCCTTCTTAAATATGTTAAGCACTAGATAGTAACTAAAATCCTAATGAATAAATAGAGTGTCCGTAATGGTAAATATGTAGGTAAATATTAAAGACAGTAGGATAAATTTATTTTTTGTAACTATTTTTCTCCCATGTAATTTAAAAGACAACTGTATGAAGCAATAACTCTAAAGCTATGTAGATGGCTAGACAATCTATAAATGTGTAATTTGTATGACAATAAGAGCATAAAGGAATTGGGAGAGAATGGAGCTGTATAAAAGCAAAGTTTTTTTTGTATTGGAATTGAAATTAAGTTGATATTAATCCAAACTAGATGGTAATAAATTCAGATGTTAATTGTGATCCCCAGGGCAATCACTAAGAAAAATAACTAAAAAAATATAGGAAGTGAGAAGAACAGAGAATTAAAATGGTATACTGGAAGGATAACTCTTTAATACAAAAGAAGGCAGGGAAGCAGATGTGGCTCAAGTGACTGGGCTCCTGTATACCATATAGGGTGTCCAGGGTTCGATTCTCGGGGTCTCCTGGTGAAAAGCAAGCTGGCACATATGGCAAGCTGGCCCAAGTGAAGAGCTGGCCCACACGGAGTGCTGGCTCGTGCAGGAGTGTTGGCCCACATGGAGTGCTGGACTGTGCAGAGAACTAGTGCAGCAAGATGACACAACAACAAAAAAGAGACACAGAAGAGGGACAACGAGAGATGCAGCAGATCTGAGAGCTGAGATGGTGCAAGAGATTGAGCAGCCTCTCACCACTCCGGAAGGTCCCAGGATCAGTTCCCAGTGCCACCTAAAGAGAAGACAAGCAGACACAGAAGAACACACAGAGAGCAGACAGTGAGTGTAAAACAACGGGGTGAGGGGAGTATGGGGGGAAATAAATAAATTTTATTTTTAAAAAAAGAAATACTAATATAACTTTAAAAAGAGGCAGTAATAGAGAATAGAGAAACAAAAAGACATACATATTGATTAAAAATAGCCAAATGGCAGATGTAAAGCCTACTGTATCAGTAATTACATAAAATGTAAGTGGATTATATATGCCAATTAAAAGGCAGAGGTTGGAAGAATGGATTTTAAAAACCCCACCATGATCCAACTCTATATTGCCTACAAGAATCAAAGACACAAATAGGCTGAAAGGAAAATGATGGAAAGAGATGTATCATGTAAAGAGTAATCAAATGACAGCTTAAGCAGCTATGTAGTTATACTACATTAGGCAAGAAAAGGAAGTAAAGGAATTGAATAAGTAATTTAAAAAAATTTCCCACAAAGAAAGTCCCATGACTAGATGGTTTCACTGGTGAATTCTATCAATCATTTAAGGAAGAATTAATACCCATCCCTAACAAATTCTTCCAAAAAAAAAGAAGAGAAGAGAACACTTCCCAACACATTCTATGAACCCAGTATTACCCTGACAGGAAAGGAAAACTGCAGACCAGTAACTTTTATGAATATAGACAGAAAAACCCTCAACAAAACACTATCAAAATAAATAAACATAGCCACAAAAACCCTCAATAAAATATTATCAAACTGGGTCCAGCAATGTATAAAAAGTATTAGACCAAATGGGACCAAGACAGGTTTAACAGTTAAAAATTAATCAATGCATAATATACTTTAGTTAATAGAATAAGGACAATAACCACATGATCATCTCAATAGACGTAGAAAAACATTTGACAAAATTCAACACCCTTTCATTATAAAAATACCCAACAAACTAAGAATAAAATAGAACTTCCTCAATTTAATAAAGGACATCATAAAAATCCCATGCCTAACACATACTTAATGGTGAAAGACTGAAATCTTTTCCCCTGAAAGCCGATACAGGACAAGGATTTAGCTCTTTCCATTTCAATTCAACTTTGTACTGGAGTCTCTAGCCAAGACAATTAGACAAGAAAAATAAGTAAAAGGCTACCAGATTGGAAAGAAAGAAGTAAGATCATCTCTATTTGCAGGTGCATGATCTTGTATATAGAAAATCCTAAGGGTTACACACACACACACACACACACAAAGGTATATTAGAGCTAATGAATAAGTTCAGGAATGTTACAGGATTCAAGATCAATATACAAAAATTAGTTGTATATTATACATTAGCAATGAATAATCAAAAAATGGAACTAAGACAATTCCATTTACAATAGCATCAAAAAAAAAAAAAAAAAAAAAAAAACAAAACTGGGGAAGTGGGTATGGCTCAAGTGGTTGAGTACCTGCTTCCCACATGGGAGGTCCCTGGTGCCTCCTAAAAACAAAATCAAAAAGCCAACAACCAAACAAATGAAAAGGCCAGCTCAAACGAGCTGATGTGGCTCGGTGGTTGAGTGACAGCTTCCTACACAAGAGGTCCCGGGTTGAATCCCTGGCCCCAGTAACTCAAAAATCAATCAATAAGTAAAGAAACAAACTATTTAGGAATAAATTTTACAAAATAAGTGCAAGGCTTGTACACTAAAAGTAAAAATGATCATTGAAAGAAATTACAGAAGACCAGGAAATGGAAAGATTTAATATTGTTAAGATGGCTACATTTCACAATGCATACATATTCAATTCAATTCCTACAAAAATTCTAGCTACCCTTTCTGCAGAAATTTGTTAACAATCTGATTTTAAAATTCATGTGGAAATGCAAGGGACCCAAATTAGCCAGAATGCCCTTGAAAAAGAAGGACAAAGTGGGAGGACTCACTCCTTCTCACCGTAAAAGTTAATAAGAATGTACAGTAATGAAGACTCTGTGGTACTGGCAGAAGATGAATAAAATATAATTAAGAGTCCAGGAATAAACCCATACATAAATGGTGAATTTTTTTCTTAACATTTTTTTAACTTTATTTTGTACATTTAATAATTGAAAATATAAACAAAAACTAAAAAGTAAACACAGATGAATAAATATATACATTTCTCAATTAAATGTAATGGATACATATAATTTTTTTTTAATCAAACAATATATTACACAATGTATTTGGTTCATAGTAACACATTCATACAGTATTTGTCCTTTTGTGTCTGGCTTGCTTCACTCAACATAATGTCTTCCAGGTTCATCCATGTTGCCATATATTTTATGACTTCATTTCTTCCTACAGCTGCATAATATTCCATCGTGTGAGTAGACCACAGTTTGTTTATCCATTCATCTGTTGATGGACACCTGGGTTGTTTCCAACTTTTGGCAATGGTGAATAAAGTGGCTATGAACATCGGTGTGCAGATGTCTGTTGGTGTCACTGCTCTCAGTTCTTCTGGGTATATACCCAGTAGTGGTATTGCAGGGTCACGTGGCAAGTCTATATTCAACTTCTTTAGGAACTGCCAAACAGTCCTCCACAGTGGCTGTACCATCCTGCATTCCCACCAGCAGTGAAGAAGTGTTCCTCTCTCTCCACATCCTCTCCAACACTTGTAGTTCTCTGTCTTTTTAATAGTGGCCATTCTGATAGGTGTGAAATGATATCTCATTGTAGTTTTGATTTGCATTTCCCTAATTATGACTGATGTTGAGCATTTCTTCATGTGTTTTTTGCCATTTGCATTTCTTCTTGGGAGAAATGTCTATTCAAGTCTTTGGCCCATTTTTTAATTGGGTCATTTGTCTTTTTGTTGTTGAGTTGTAACATCTCTTTATATATCCTGGATATTAAACCCTTATCAGATATGTGATTTCCAAATATTTTTTCCCATTGAGTTGGCTGCCTTTTCACCCTTCTGACAAGGTCCTGTGAGGTGCAAGAGTGTTTAATTTTGAGGAGGTCCCATTTATCTACTTTTTCTTTTGTTGCACGTGCTTTGGATGTAAGGTCCAAGAAACCACCACCTACTACAAGGTCTTGAAGATGTTTCCCTACATTTTCTTCTAGTAGTTTTATGGTCCTGGCTTTTATATTTAGATCTTTGGTCCATTTTGAGTTGATTCTTGTATAGGGGGTGAGATAGGGTCCTCTTTCGTTCTTTTGGTTATAGATATCCAGTCCTCCCAACACCATTTGTTGAAGAGACTGTTTTTTCCCATTAGTGTGGGCTTGGTAGGTTTGTCAAAAACCAGTTGACTGTATAGGTGAGGGTATATTTCTGGATTCTTAATTCTATTCCACTGATCGATATTTCTATCTTTATGCCAGTACCATGCTGTTTTGACCACTGTAGCTTTGTAATATGTTTCAAGGTCAGGCAGTGAAATTCCTCCCACATTGCTCTTCTTTTTTGAATGCTTTTGACTATTTGGATGCACTTACCCTTCCAGATGAATTTGGTAATTGCTTTCTCTAATTCTGTAAAGTAAGCTGTTGGGATTTTGATTGGTATTGCATTGAATCTATAAATCAGTTTGGGCAAGATTGACATCTTCATGATATTTATTCTTCCAATCCATGAACACGGATGTCTTTCCATTTGTTTAGGTCTTTTAAAAATTTCTTTTAGCATTGTTCTGTAGTTTTCTGCATATAGGTCCTGTACTTCTTTGGTTAAATTAACTCCTAGGTATTTGAGTCTTTTTGTTGCTATTGAAAATGGAATTTTCCTCCTGATTTCCTCCTCAGATTGTTCAGTACTAGTGCACAAAAACATTACTGATTTTTGCATGTTGATTTTGTATCCTGCCACTTTGCTGAACTCATTTATTAGTTCAAGTAGCTTTGTTGTGGCTACTTCAGGATTTTCTAAATACAGGATCATGTCATCCGCAAACAGTGAGAGTTTTACTTCCTCTTTTCCTATTTGGACGCCTTCAATTTTTTTGTCTTGTCTAATTGCCCTCGCTAGAACTTCTAGTACAATGTTGAATAACAATGGTGACAGTGGGCATCCTTGTCTTGTTTCTGATCTGAGGGGGAAAGCTTTCAACCTTTCCCCATTGAGTATGATGTTGGCGGTGGGTTTTTCATATATGCCTTTTATCATGTTGAGGAATTTTCCTTTTATTCCTATCTTTTGAAGTATTTTTATCAAAAAACGATGTTGGATTTTGTCGAATGCCTTTTCTGCCTCTATTGAGATGATCATGTGGTTTTTTTCCTTCAACTTGTTAATGTGGTGTATTACATTGATTGATTTTCTTATGTTGAACCAGCCTTGCATACCAGGAATAAATCCCACTTGGTTGTGATGTATAAGTCTTTTGATATCCTGTTGGAATCGACTTGCAAGTATTTTGTTGAGAATTTTTGCATCTATGTTCATTAGAGAGATTGGTCTGTAATTTTCTTTTCTTGTGGAATCTTTATCTGGCTTTGGTATTAGGGTGATGTTGGCTTCATAAAATGTGTTGGGTAATTTTCCCTCCTCTTCAATTTTTTGGAAGAGTTTAAGCAGGACTGGTGTTAATTCTTTTTATTTTTTTTTATTATTTTTTTATTTTTTATTTTATTTTATTTTTTTTATTATGGGTAAAAATAAAAATTCTCACAATACATACAAACATTTGTAAAATGATATATAAATATATATGCATATATGTGTATTTGCTTACAAAAATGTTATTTATATATATATATATATACAGGTGTTAATTCTTTTTGAAATGCTTGGTAGAATTCACCTGTGAAGCCATCTGGTCCTGGACTTTTCTTTGCTGGGAGATTTTTGATGACGGATCCAATCTCCTTAATTGTGATTGGTTTATTAAGTTCTTGTATTTGTTGTGGTGTCAGTGTAGGTTGGTTATGTGTTTCTAGAAATTTGTCCATTTCGTCTAAGTTGTCTAGTTTGTTGGCATATAGTTTCTCATAATATCCTCTTATGATTCTTTTTATTTCTGTGAGGTCATTTGTAATTTCCCCCCTTTCATTTCTGATTGTATTTATTTGCATCTTCTCTCTTTTTCTTTGTTAGTCTAGGGAGGGGTTTGTCAATTTTATTGATCTTCTCAAAGAACCAGCTTTTGGTTTTGTTGATTTTCTCTATTGCTTTTCTGTTCTCATTTTCATTTATTTCTGCTCTAATCTTTATTATTTCTTTCCTTCTTTTTGCTTTGGGATTGGTTTGCTGTTCTTTTTCTAGTTTCTCAAGTTGTGCAGTTAAATCTTTGAGTTTAGCTCTTTCTTGTTTTTTAACATAGGCATTTAGGGCTATAAATTTCCCTCTCAAGGCTGCCTTCGCTGTATCCCATAAGTTTTGATACGTTGTGTTCTCATTTTCATTTGTTTCAATATATTTACTGATTTCACTTGCAATTTCTTCTTTGACCCACTGAATATTTAGGAGCGTGTTGTTCAGTCTCCACACATTTGCAAATTTCCTTTTTTCCTGTCTGTTATTGATTTCTAGTTTCATTCCATTATGATCTGAGAAGGTGCTTTGTAAAATTTCAATCTTTTATATTTATTGAGAGCTGTATTGTGACCTAACATGTGGTCTATCCTGGAGAAAGATCCATGGGCACTTGAGAAGAATGTACAACCCGCTGAGTTTGGATGCAGTGTCTGTTAGGTCTGTTAGGTCTAACTTGTTTATCATATTGTTCAAGTTCTCTGTTTCCTTGTTGATCTTCTGTCTAGTTGTTCTATCTAATGATGTGAGAGGGGTGTTGAAGTCTCCAACGATTATTGTAGAAATGTCTATTTCTCCCTTCAGTTTTGCCAGAGTTTGTCTCATATATTTTGGGGCACCCTGGTTAGGTGCGTAGATATTTATGACTGTTATATCTTCCTAGAGGATCGTCCCTTTTATTAATATATAATGGCCTTCCGCATCTCTTATCACTTTTTTGCGTTTGAAGTCTGTTTTGTCTGATATCAGTATAGCTACCCCTGCTCTTTTCTGTTTATTATTCGCATGGAGTATCTTTTTCCAACCTTTTACTTTCAGCCGGCTTGTATCCTTGGGCCTGAGGTGAGTTTCTTGTAAGCAGCATATGGATGGCTCATGTTTTTTTATCCATTCTGTCAGCTTGTATCTTTTGATTGGGGAATTTAATCCATTTACATTCAATGATATTACTGAAAATGCACTATTTATTTCCTCCATTTTATTCTTTGGTTTTTATATGTTATCTTATTTTTGTCTCTCTTTTTACTCTTTTGGTTATCCTTTCTGCTTTTCTTTCTTCTATACTCTCCTCCAAGCCTCTCTCTCCTGTCTTTTTCTTTCAGGTTCTAAGGCTTCCTTTTATATTTCCTGCAAAGGTGGATTCTCTTTTGCAAACTCTCTTAGTTTCTGTTTGTTTGTGAATACTTTATACTCACCTTCATATTTGAAGGACAGTTTTGCTGGATAAAGAATTCTCGGCTGGCAGTTTCTCTCTTTCAGTTTCCTAATTGTATCATACCACTGTCTTCTCACCTCCATCTGCACCAAGTCTTACTGGACGTCCTTTGCACATGATTGTTTGCTTCTCTCTTGCTGCTCTGAGAATTTTCTCTTTATCTTTTACATTTGACATTCTGAATAATATGTGTCTTGGCGTTGGTCTATTTGGATTTATTCTCATTGGAGTACGGTGTGCTTCTTGGACATGTAAGTTCCTTTCTTTCATGAGAGTTGGGAAATTTTCAGTTTTTATTTCCTCAAATACTCTTTCTGCCCCTTTTCCTTTCTCTTCTCCTTCTGGAACTCCCATGACATGTATGTTCTTGCGTTTTGTGTTGTCATTCAACTCTCTGAGCCCCTGCTCAGTTTTTTCCATTCTTTTCTCTCTCTCTTCTTTTCTCTCTTCAATTTTAGCTCCTCTGTCTTTATTATCACTTATTCTTTCTTCTATCATTTTGAGTCTGCTGTTGTATGTCTCAAATGTATTTTTGACTTCACCTATTGTGTCTTTCATTCCCATGAACTCCATTACTTTTCTGTTCAGGATTTCAAATTCTTCTTTGCATTCGCTCAATGTCTTCTTGATGTCATTTATCTCTTTAACTATATTGTCTTTCATCTCATTAATTTGATTTTGGAAATTTGTGTTCATCTCACTGATTAGTTCTCTCAAATTTTGCATCTCTTCTGGGACTTTGCTGTATTCCTTTTCTTGGGCCATGTCTTCTATTTTCTTAGTATGGCTCGTGGTAAATTTGTTTTTGACAGGGTGCTAATGTGGGTCAAATTATGTCCACCAAAAAGACATGTTAATGCCCTAAGGCCCAGTACCTGTGACTGTGACTCTATTTTGAAATAGGGCCTTTGCAGATTCAATCAGTGAAGCTACAATGAGGTCATAATGGATTAGGGTTCGCCCTCAATCCAATACGCATGTCTTTATAAGCAGGCTGTGAAAAGACTCAGAAACACACAGAGAAGAAAATGAGTCGATGGAGGCAGAGATTGCCGTGATGCAAATCCAAGGAATGCCAAGCACTGCCAGCCACCACCAGAAGCTGGGAAGAGCAGAGAAGGATTCTTCTCTAGAGCTTCCAGAGGGAGCATGGCCTTGCTGCCACCTTGATCTCAGACCCTGGGCTTCCAGAGCTGGGAGAATCAACTTCTCCTGTTGAAGCCACCCAGTTTGTGGGACTTTGTCATGTCAGCCCTAGGAAGCTAATACAGTTCCCAAGACATTTCAATGATGAAAGAATAGTCTTTCAACAAATGCACAGGACAACTGGATATTCACATGCAAAAGTATGAATTATATCCCTACCTCACACCATGTACAACAATAAATTCAAAATAGATCAAAGACCTTAGTGTAAGTTCTATAAAACTCCAAAGCCCTGAGAAAAAAGCAGAAGAATAAGTATGCTTAGAGAAAGACATCAAAAGCACAGACAACAAAAGAAAATACAGATAAATTGGATTTCATAAAAATTTAAAACTTTGCTTCTTCAAAGAACACTATTAACAAAGTGAAAATACAACCCCAGAAATAGGAAAAAATATTTTCAAATCATATATCTGATAACTGTCTCATATCCTGAATATATAAAGAACTCTTACAACCCAGTAACAAAAGACAACCTAATTAAAAATGGGCAAAGGATTTGAATAGATATTCGTCCAGAGAAGATATACAAATGGTAACAAGTACATGAAAAAATGCCCAACATCATTTGTCATTAGGGAAACGAAAATCAAAACTATAATGAGATACTGCTTCATGCCCAATAGAATGTCTATAATAAAAAAGGTGGCAGCAGTATTGGCAAAAATATTGAGGAAATTGGAGCCTTCGTACGTTGCTAGTAGGGATACAAAATGGTGCAGCCACTTTGGAAACAGTCTGGCGGTTTTTAAAGGGTTAAACTCGGAGTCACCAAGAAGACCAAACATTCCACTTCTGGGTGTGTACCCAGGAGAAATGAAAACTAATATCCACACAAAAATTTATAAATGAATGTTCATAGAAGCATCGTTCATAATCGCCCCAGTGTGGAAACAACCCAAATATCCATTAACTGATGAATAGATAAACCAAATGTGGTAGATTCATACGATGGAACATTAGTCAGCCACAAAAATTAATGAAGAGCTGATATATGTTACAATATTGATGAACTCTGAGACTTTATGCTAAAGGAAAAAGCCAGATACAAAAGGTCACATATTGATTCCATTTATATTAAAATGTCCAAAATAGGCAAATCCATAGAGACAGGAAGTAGATTGGTGTTTGCCAGGCCTGCAGGAGAGAGGAATGGGGAGTGACTGCTAATGGGGATGGGATTTTGTTTGGGGGTGATGCAAATGTTCTAGAATTAGGTAGAATGGTTTGCACATCCTTGTGAATATACTAAAAACCACTGAATTGTATCCTTTAAAAGGGTGAATTTTGTGGTATTGAATTGTATCTCAATAATAAATAATTAATAAATGAATAAGTAAAATACATTCAAATACTATAAATATAGATCCAAAAGTCTTCCAGTGTTGACATAATTCAGCTACTAACTACCTCTAAGCCTCAGTTTCCTCCTCTGTAAAATAAGGATTTAGTCTAAATTGCCTCTTAGTCTAAATGATCTAAAGGAACTTTTCCAACTCTAGCTGCCAATGATTCTGTGAATCTTCCTGCTTGGTCATCTCTCTCAAAACAATTGCGGGAAAGGTCAGTTCTAGAATAAAAATTAGCCCTGACACTGCTGATATTTCATCTAAGACAGCTCCATTTTGAGTGTTGCTGATTTTGGTCTATGTCCCTTTTTATAAAGAACGACACTGATTTCGTGGCTTTTCTATGAGATTGCAATTTCCCATGAAGGTTTCTAATTGATTGTGAGCTGTGGTGAGAAACCCCAAAGTTAAGAGTAATTTGTAAAACCAGTTATAACTGTAAGTGAGAAAACAGTTTTCACAAGGATTTAATGAGAAAAAGAATCGTGGGTAGTCTGTTGGTTTTTTGAGACATGTTTTGAACATATACAATATTCACTGTTGGCATAGCAATAGAAGGTAAAGAAAAGTCACCGCATAAAATATGTGAGGGAAAAAAAAAAGAAAAAGGGGAGCAGATGTAGCTCCGTGGTTGAGCGCCTGCTTCCCACGTACGAGGTCCCGGGTTCAATCCCTGGCACCTCCTAAACAAACAAACAAAAACAGCGTGAGGACGCAGAGATTGTGTAAAAGTTTTGTTAGCGTAGTGGTTAAAAGCTTGGGCTCTGCAAACGTCTTGTCTGGGTGGTGTGCTGGCTCGCCACTGACCAGGCCTCTCTGTGCTGCAGTTTCCTCGTCGATCACATAGGTCTAATAGTACCTGCCTTTAAGACGCTTGTGAAGATTAAATTAGGTTATATTTGTGAAGCACTGAACAAAGTTCCTGAGCCTTGGTAAGGGCTCAGCAGACGTTAGCGTTATCCATCTTCAACCAGTTCTCCACATGCTTTCATGAGTGTTTCAACACACTTGGGACTTCTCTAGAAATAGTTTTTTATAGGGTATTGCTTACAAACCCAATTTTCTCAGTACTTATTTCCTGGCATATGACAGATTTTTCAAATTGGGATTGAAAATTTTTTTCAGGGTCAAAGCAAGAAAGCTTCACTAACAAAATGAAGATGCTGTTTATATTTGTCTTCATCCTTTGGTGTGAAACACTGGCGGATCAGAGCCCAGGTACCAGTATATTCTATATTTATTATGATTCAGGAAAACAAATATTTTATACCTCAGCAAACCTTTATTTTAATAAACAGAGAAAGGAAGAATTTATTTATTTCGTGAAAGACCAAAGTAGACAGCACTGAGTAGTAACTAAGTATAGAATCTCCAGCAAACAAGCTGTCGAAGATGACAGGAAGCCAGGAAAAAACGTCACAGTGATGCTACACCTTCTAAAGAGGTTTCAGAGATTTATCAATTTGCCTAAGGCCCCATGTTCTCCGAGTCTCTCTGAATAGTCAATCCACTTGCGTGTGGGTCAGTTTGCATCTTGGCCTTAATAAATGGCAGGAAAAGGGAAAAAGGAACCTTACCTGGAAAACAAATTCTAGGTATTTATTTGTATGGACTAAACCACTGCCTTACTTATCTTTAATGAACATGAAATATATTTTATTTTTTCTGGCGAAGAGAGTATGAAAGATAGGTTTTAGGTAATTACTAAAAAACGTAGGTCAGAGAAGTGTTTTTTTTTCACTCTGCACTGGGCTACCATATGATTTCTTGACAAATTTCTGTGTTACTTTGAAAGAAAGAGCCAGTTGCTAGGCATTTAGCGGTACATGACTGCTGGTGCTCGCACTGACCCTCCTTCCACGGAGCCCCCCAGGCGCTGTGAGATTGCTGCCACCCCTCCCAGCTGTCCTCCGTGTGCTCAGGAGAACTGGTCTCAGCTGGTGAACCTGCTTACCAAGGAGGCTACGCCTGACCCTGCCTCATCCTCCCCCAGGGTCTGGCTTGTCTGCAGCCAGTGTCCGGCTGATAGAGAGTAAAGAAGCCTGGCCCCTGGCCTGAGGCAGGGACACCTCGTGTGCACGCGAGGCCAGCGCTGGCCTCCACCTGATCCTTCTTTGCACTGTCCCCTGCCCTGTCCCCCATCCTGCCTCCCTGACACGGCTTCTCCCCCAGCCAAGCCCATGCCGCGAGATCCGTCTCGGGTTCTGCTTCTAGGTCTCAGACCGAAGACAGCTGATGATTCTACCCTGTTTCTAAATGTTAGCTGGTGGTCCACAGAGGACTTTGGAACTTTTGGGGGTAGAATCATGTTGTCTTTTTTTCTAGTACAACAGCAGAGTTAAAAAAAAAAAAAAAAAAAAAAAAGTAAAATTGTTTCTGGTATAGAATTAAGGGAAAGAAATCCATTGGCTAATTTTACTAAAGTCCCATTGTTTGACATTGTAGCAGAAACAAGTACAATTTCATCTGTTTAACCTTCATAAGCTCTTTCCTTGGGATTGAGTTGCCTTTAACACCAGGACGGAGTCTCCAATGAGTTCAGTTGTCTAAAATGTGAAGGCTAAATTGGATGTGTTTTGTTTTGTTTTGTTTTTGTCTATTGTTTGTGTTTTGTAGGCCCTGAGTACGCGGATGTCGTGTTCCTGGTGGACAGCTCTGACCACCTGGGAATCAAGTCCTTCCCGTTTGTGAGAACGTTCATTAGCAAAGTGATCAGCGATCTCCCCATAGAGGCCGACAAGTTCCACGTGGGCCTGGCCCAGTTCAGCGACCAGCTCCACAGCGAGGTCCCCCTGGGCGCCTTCAGGGGCAGGGGTCCCCTGCTCAACCATCTCAAGAAGAACTTTGCGTTCATCGGCGGCTCCCTGCGGATCGGCAACGCTCTCCGGGAGGCTCACAGGACCTACTTCTCTGGGCCCACAGCCCAGAGGGACAAGAAGCAGTTTCCCCCAGTGTTGGTGGTCCTGGCTTCAGCCGAGTCCGAGGATGACGTGGAAGAGGCTTCTGAGGCGTTGCGGAGAGACGGGGTGAAGGTCATCTCTGTGGGGGTGCAGCAAGCTTCCGAGGAAAACCTGAAGGCCATGGCCACGTCTCAGTTTCATTTCAACCTTCGGACGGTCAGAGACCTCAGCACGTTTTCCCAGAACATGACCCAGATCATCAGGGACGTGGTGCAGCACAAGGAAGGAGCAGTGGATGCTGATGTAACAGGTAAGGAGGCCTTGGTTGAAGATGCAGGTGGCCCACGGGGATCTGCATCTCTCCACTCTCCTCCCGGGCAAGGCACGCCTTTCATGATTAGCCACATTGTAATACTGAAACTTTCTGTGCATAATGCTCTTCCTTGCCTCTGCCTTTGATTAAGCCACATTCTCTGGCAGGAATCCTCTTGTGCTCTGTTGCCTCCTTATAGCCTGAGTAATTCCTATCTTCATTCAAATCTCAATCCTAGAATCATGTCCTCTTGGAAGCCTTTCTGCAGAATGCTTTTGGAGTCTCACAGCTGTCTGTGCATAACTCACGACAGTAGCACTCTCTGCAAGCTATAATTTCCCATTTCTGCCCCTTTCCCCACTGACGAATTGGTAGCACCGTGAGGGCAGAATTGACCACTCGTATGTATCTCTATATTCTTAGCTCCCTATCACAGTGCGATAATGAGACGGTGCTCAATTACTTAATGAGTGAATCAATAAAACTCTTATAGTTAAAGAAATAAGATCCTTGCTCTCTTTCCCTGACAGCCCTGGCACAGTGAGGTACACAATAAATCCTCAATTAATGCCTGTCAATTAGTCAATTAATATATCATGACACTAAATGGGAACGATAACCTGAGCATGTGACCCCATTAGCACATGGTCATGCCTTGTGTTCAACAAGACAGAGAAGGGGATGCCATCAGTCGTACACAGTGCAGTGTGTGTGTATCATCCTAAAATCTTATTATCTATTGGTACATGAGCTAATAAATGTAAATTTTGTGCTGAATTTATAATGTAGAATTCTAACATTATCAATGTGGTTTTTGTTTGGGAGGATTATTATTATTTTTTTTTATTAGAGAAGTTGTGAACTTACAAAACAATCATGCTTAATGTGCAGAATTCTCCTACAACACCCCTCCACCAGCACCTTACGCTGTGGAATACCTGCCACAGACTATGAGAGAGCGTCAGCAGACTATTACCACGAACTACTGTCCATAGCTTACGATGTGGTATCTTTTTTCCATATATTGCCCCCCTATTATTTATTAGCACAGTAGCTTCTTTGATGTTGATGCAAGAATATTACAATATTGCTAACTATAGTCCATAAATTACATTAATTGTATTTTTCCCATGCATCTCCGTATTCTTACCACCTTGTAATAGTGACAAACATTTGTTCTAGTTCATAGATGAACATTCTTGTGTTTGTACCATCAACCAAAATCCTTATCCACCTCTCAGCTCACTATGTTACCCAGTCCCCAAATTATTCTCTAGAGTTCTTTCAATTGACATTTACATCCCTAGACTACCCCTTTCAGCCACACTCCCATCCACAAACCAGCTGTACACTCACTATAATACATCACCATCAACTTGATCCATCTCCCTACTTTTACAGTCAAGTTAATTAAAAATTGTACATGCATTAAGCATCAGTACCCCTTCTCAGCCTTCATCCTATCTCCTAGTAACCTAGTAACCTATAGTCTAGGTTTTAACTCTGTGTGTTTAACTCTTTATGTTCATATTACTGAGGTCATACAATACCTGAGCCCCTGTGTCCTACATATCCCACTCAGCACAATGTCTCCAAGGTCCATCCATGCTATCACAGGTGTCCCAATGTCATTTCTTCCTACGGCAGCAGAGTGCTCCATTGGATGTACACACCACAGCCTGTCCATCCATTCATTGGCCAATAAACACCTGGGCCATCTCCATCCCATGCCCAATGCCACTACAAACATTGATGTGCAAATGTCTGTTGTCACTGTTCCCAGCTCTTCTGGACATATTCCCAGCAGAAGGACTGCCAGATCATACAGCAGTTCCATATCTACCTTCACGAGGAACCGCCAAATGGCCTTTCACAGAGGCTGCACCATTTTACATTCCCAACAACAGTGAAGGGGTGTTCCTATTTTTCCACATCCTCTCTGCACTTACTGTTTTCTGTACTTTCTCTTTTTTTGTCATATCTTTATCTGGCTTTGGTATTAGAGTGATATTGGCATCATAGTACGAGTTTGGTAGCATTCCTTCTTATTCAATTTTTTGGTGAGTTTGAATAAGATTGGAATTAAATCTTCTTTGACTGCTTGGTTGAATTTACCTACAAAACCATCTGGTCCCAGGCTTTTCATTTTGGGGAGTTGTTTGATGACTGTTTCAGTCTCTTTACTTGTGATTGGTTTGTTGAGGTCTTCTATTTCTTCTAGGGTCAGTGCAGGTTGTTTGTATGTCCCTAGGAATTTTTCCATTTCATCTATATTGTCTAATTTGTTAGTGTACAGTTGTTCATAGTATCCTCTTATGAAAGTTTTTATTTCTATGGGGTCGTAGTAAAGTCCCTGTTTTTACTTTTTATTTTATTTATTTGCATCTTCTTTCTTTTTTTCTTTGTCAGTCTAGCTCAGGGTTTGTCAATTTTGCTA
Source organism: Tolypeutes matacus (assembly GCA_026826555.1). Taxonomy (NCBI): domain Eukaryota; kingdom Metazoa; phylum Chordata; class Mammalia; order Cingulata; family Chlamyphoridae; genus Tolypeutes; species Tolypeutes matacus. Next base: position 2,089,318 of record JAKSZT010029748.1, on the reverse strand, counting down.
ATCTTCTTGAATTATCTCTCTCTCTCCCCCCCATTTCCACCAGTGTCTGCCCCATGTAACCTGGGGCATCCTGGTAGGTCACATACATGTACGATTGTTATTTCTTCTTGGCGAATTGCCCCCTCCCTACATCAATATACAGTGTCACTCCCTGTCTCTAATAGCACTTTTGCTTTTAAAGTCTACTTCATCTGATATAAGAATAGCTACTCCAGCTTTCCCTTTGTTACTGCATGTGTGGAATATCTTTTTCCAGCCTTTCACTTTCAATCTATTGGTATTCTTGGGTCTAAAGCAAGTCTCCCACAGACAGCACATTGATGGCTCCTATTTTCTCATCCATTCTGCCAGTCTGTCTTTCAATTGGGAAGTTCAATCCATCATACTCAACGTTGTAATGGCAAAGGCGGTTCTTACTTTACCCATCTTCGGACTTTGAGTTTTATCTGTCATATTTTATTTTCAGCACTCTTTTTATACTTTCAGTTACTTTTACTGATGTAATCTTCATTTCTAGACTCTCTTCCAAGCCTCTCTCTCTCCTGTCTTTTCTTTTCAGGCTATAGTACTCCTGTTAGTACTTCCTGCAGAGCCAGTCTCTTGGTTACAAATTTCTCTCATTTCCTGTTTATCTGTGACTATCCTAAACATGCCCTCATTCTTGAAAGACAGTTCTGCTGGATATAAGTTTCTTGGCTGGCAGTTTTTCTCTTGAGGTATCTTAACTAAATCATACCACTGCTTTCCCACCTCCATGGCTTCTGGTGAGAAACCATCAACCAGTCTTTCACTTGCATGTGATGCATCACTCTCTTCTGCTGCTCTCAGAATTCTCTGTCTTTGGCACTCGACATTCTTATTAGTATGTGTCTCAGAGTAGGTCTGTTCAGATTTATTCGGATCAGAGTACGTTGTACTTCTTGGACACAGATATCTTTGTCCTTCAATAGGGTTGGGAAAGTTTTTCGATCACTATTTCTTCAAATATTCCTTCTACCCCTTTTCCCTTCTCTTCTCCCTCTGGGACACCATGACATGTATGTTTGCACATCTCCTGCCATCTCCCTAGTACCAAGTTCAGTTTTTCCCCCATTCTTTCCTTTATCTGTTCTTTTGTATATTTACTTTTGGAGGCCATGTCTTCAAGCTCACTGATCCTTTCTTTTGCCTCCTCAAATCTGCTGTTACATGCCTCCAATGTATTTTTAAATTTCATTTATTGTGCCTTTCATTCCAATAGGATCTGCTATATTTCCATGTATGCTTCCAAATTCTTCTTTGTGCTCACCCAGGGTCTTCTTAATATCCTTAATCTCTTTAGCCATATCATTGAATTTATTAAGGAGATTTGTTTGAACATCTATGATTAGTTGTCTCAACTCTTTTATGTCATCTGGAGGCTCAGCTTGTTCCTTTGACTGGGCCATAGCTTCCTGTATCTTGGTGTGGATTGTAATTTTTTATCAGTGTCTTGGCATCTGGTTTATTAGCTGTATTTATTCTGGGCACAGTTTCTTTAGTGTAAGGCTTTCTTTTTGATTGGCTTTGTGCACAGCCCCTCTGATACTTGGTTCAATTTAATTTGGAACTTATTTGTGTCTTGTGGTTAGCCTATCTGAATTTTATCAGCTCTTTGTCATTTGTTTCTTGCCCTTTCACTCTTGCTGGTTGCATAGTAGGAGCCAAGGATGCCGTTGGTACTATAAGTCGTTGAGGCTAAAGCTGCCCATGTTACCCTAGGACCCAATGAAGCTTCTCCCACCTTTCTCCCCTGCCAGGGGTAGGGACGGAGCCACAGCCATGTGCAGTAATCCAAACCATGCAGGCCAAGGCTGTCTGTAGTTGCCCGGAGAGACTGATGAAACTTCATGCCCTTTCCTCCACTGCCTGGGACATGGATAGAGCCACAGTGTGGGCAGGAAAACTAAGCTGTGAGGGTCAAAACTGACCGCAGTTGCTCAGGTAGACTGACAAAGCACCAGCCCTCTTCCACCCCTGTTAGGAGTGGGGATGGAGCCTCAGGAGTGCCCAAAATTCTAGTCCATGTGGGCCAAAAGCACCTACAGTTGCCTGGAGAGGCTGGTGCAGGTCCCCCAGCTTCCTCCCTGCTGGAGGCTGGGCTGGAGCCAAGGCTAGGGCTGCAGTGTGACCTGGGTGGAAAGAGGCTGGTCCTTACCATCACTGTGATTTTCAACCAACCCCACTTCCCCGCGTGTCGGGGGCAGAGTTAAAATGGAGGCTACCAACTTCTTTCTGATTTGGACAGGTTCAAACTTCAGCTGTTCTTAGGATTATACTTTAGCCCGCCGAATTTACTAATCAGCAGCTGAAGTTGGTTCCTGACTATCTCTTTCTCCCCCGTTTTTGGAAAATGGAGCTTCCAACTCCAGCCGTGGCATAGCTCCTAAGGCGGCTCGTACCACCAGTGGGGAATGGGCGCTCGCCTCTGTGGCATGGAGTGCTCTGCTCATGAATCTTCATTGCAGATGGGCAGTCTTCTCCTTCCCTTCTTCCAAGGATGCTGCAGGCTGCTCTCCTGGTCTCCTGGGCCCCTGAAACATGTTCTTTAGACAGCTCCGGGTTATGACTAACTGCCCTGCGGGATGAACTGACTCTTGGAGCTTATTACTCTGCTGCCATCTTGCCCCTCCCCCAGAGCAATGGATAGTTGAGGCCACCGTGAGTGAGCTGCGGTCTCGAACCCCACGTGTGCTGGGTGGTCATATCCCCTCCTGCGCCATTTTTTCCTTAGAGGTAAAATCTCTCTAATGTGTGTTGAGAGTAAAGCCAGAGATCTGACTTATTACCCTTTCCAGTCATACAGTTTGTGCTTATATTTTCTTATATCTAAGATGCATAGTTTCCACATTTTAATATTTTCTAAGTTAGGAAGTGTCTTTCAGTAGTGTTTCTTTTTCATTTCTGTAGATCTGCCATTCAATGATGGTATATCGTACAATAGACTGGATCTTTGAATTGAAGAAATATTAGAAATATTTCGAACAACATCTGGGTATGAATGAGGTCAAGTTAAAAGTAGCTAAAATTGAACTGACTCAGTACCCTCACCTGTGTAATGCCCTGATATGAAATTCTCCAACTTATTTTCTGAGAAACCCCAAGCGGTGTCTCATGTAACCTCAAAAACCCTTCCCTCTAAGACTCCATCATCCAATTCAATGTTTGTTGAGTGCAAAGCTACTTAAGAGCAGCACGTTACTCCTGCCATTGCCCCTGCAAATTCCCAGGTCACAAAACTATCTTCTAGTATTCTTGTCGTCGAATAGATGCCAGAACTGCCTTCCTGTCAGCCCCTGGGTAGCGCCTGTATTCATGCATAACACTGCCTTCTTATTAATTTTCATTCCTGATCCTTTAGGCCAGAAGGAAGACTAGCTATGCCCCCATGATTAAGAATTTCTCACTTGAAAAAATGTTATAGTTGTATCTTACTTGGGTTCTCCATGAAGACCCTGGACAGAAGAACCCTGAATGTAAGTAGTTTACTTGGGAGGTGATACCAAGAAGCACCAGTAAGGAATGGGGGAATCGAGACGGGAAACTATACATTCAGTGTTGAGCTGGCAAGACAGGCCCATATACCACTCATGGGACGTGCTCAGTAAGTGTGCTGTATTGGTAAAAGTCTCCAGCCCTTCTTTATAGAGTAAGGTAGAAGGAATCTCCAGCATAATGGATTTTCCTGGCTGCCTCTATTCTCAGTTGATGGAGGGCCATTCTGAGCAGGTATTAGGAAGTTCTAGGACCCAAGGAAATCACCTGATTGGTACAAAGTCAAGGTCAAAAGATCCAGACAAGGCCATTAACTGGCCATGTGGTCTTGGGGAAGTGATATCATCCTTCTAGAACTCGAATCAGCATCCTCATTTGTAAAATATGGAAACTGGGATGATCTTAAAGCTACCTTCCTGCTCTACCATTCTCCAATTCCATGACTATAGTTATGGGCTGATTTATTAATCAAGCAAATTAGGCTGTAATAAAAATACCCCCCCACACCAAATAAGTTTATGTCTCTTATAACAATATAGGGCCAGTGCTGAGGATGACCATTAGGTTCTCCCCTATTCAGGGACCCAGGTTGATGGTGAGTCTTCCATCCTCAAATATGACTTCCAAGGTACCCTTGGAATTGGCATACAGCTGGTAAAAGAGGAAAAAGATGGGAAATTGCTTGTGGAAGGGGAATGGCCAACTGTGAAAGAGACACCACCACTTCTGCTCACATTTCATTGGCCATATCTTGGTCACGTGGCCATACCTAAGTGCAAGTGAGGTTGGGAAATCAGACCTAGCCGTATGCTCAAGAAGAGGAAATAGGTTTTGATGGATAGCTAGCAGGCTCTGTCACAGCTATGGTTGCCCCTGAGGCTCCAGGAAGTCCCTTTTCCTCCACTCTCCCCATCCCTTACTCCTCTGCCTTGGGGGAAGTGCAGATGTCATAGCAGCACACAGTCCTGATGGGTAATTATTGGAAAGATTGAGTTCCTCTCTTGGCTACAAATCCTACAGTTGTAGCTCATTCACCTGGGTTTAGAATAGGTCTTGTATGTGAACTTGGTATACTCTCCCCTGGGTTTCGTATTCATATAACCAACTGCTTATTTTGCATCTCTCTTCTTAAATGCCCCAAAGTATCTCAAATTTAGTAAGTCCAAAATGGAACTCTTGAATCTCCCTTCCACTTGTTTTTCCAACTATCTTCCCCATCTTGGAAAATGATACCACCATCCACTCAGTTCAGGCCAAATTCTAGTTTTCCCCACTTTCTCTCTTTTCTTTCAACCCTCACATCCAAGTTATCATTAAGTCCCCTCTGTTCTACCTCTAAATAATCAGTTGTTTCATAGTTGAACTCCCTGAGTTCATTATTTCCCCTTAGCAGCAGGAATAATCTCTACAAGGCATAGATAAAGTGACTCCCTATGGTCTGGCCCCGCCTCCCTCTGACTTCAGCCCCTCTTCTGCCCTCCGCTCGCTGGCTGCAGCCACACTGGGTTCTTTGCTGTTCAGCTTGCTCCCACCTGTGCTGTTCTTTCGGCCGGAATCCCTCTTCCTTCAGTTCTCCAAATGGCCGGGTCCTTCTCTTCATTTATTTCTCCGCCCAAATGTTATTCTGTCAGAGACCTTCCCTAACTTCTTCATGTCCCAGGTAAGTTAGTCCCACCCCACACCACCAGCAGAGTCACCTGATTGAGTCACTTGTTTTATTTCCTTTCTAGTACTATTTACTGTCTGAAATAATATAATCTAATTATTTGCCCTCCCCATAGACTATGAGCTGCCTGAGGTTTCTGCTTACTCATCCTTGCATCCCAGCACTTAAAAGGGTGGTGGTGGTGGTAGAGATGATGGTAGTAGAGATGGTTGAGATGGTGGTAGAGATGATGGTGATAGAGGTGGTAGAGATGGTCGAGATGGTGGTAGAGATGATGGTGATAGAGATGGTCGAGATGGTGGTAGAGATGGTTGAGATGGTCGAGATGGTGGTAGTGTTTTAGTTTCCTTGGCTGCTTAAGCAAATATCATGTAATGGGTTTGCTTAAACAATGAGACTTTATTAGCTCCTGTTTTTGAGGCTAGGAAAAAGTCCAATTTAAGGCACCATCAAGGCGATGCTTTCTTTCTAAAGACTGGCATTCTGGGACTGGCCCTGGACTCCTCTGTCACATGGCAATGCACATGGTGGGCTCTCCTGGCCTCTCCCTTCTCGTCCAGATTCCATTGACCTTCAGCTTCTTGCCTCCTGTGGCTTTCTTTGTCTCTTTCTCCCTCTTAATTTCATTCTGCTTAGAGAGGACTCCAGTAGTAGGGTTAGGACCCATCCTGATTGGGGTGGGCCACACATTAATTGAAGTAGCCTCACCAAAAGGCCCTTCTTACAAAGGGTTCACACCCACAGGTTTGATTAGGTTTTGTGGGGTACACACAGCTTCAAACCATCTCATGGGCATGAGTTGGTGGTGGTGATTGTGGCAGCGATGGTGGTCGTAGAGTTGTTACTGGGTTGGTGGTGAGATGTAGGAACATGGACACAAAAATTCTTCATATAGAGGGAACAGCATATGCAAAGCCTCTGAGTCAATGACCTCATAGGCCTTTTGGGGAGCAGACATGGCTCAAGCAGTTGAGCGCCTGCTTCCTATGGGAGGTCCCGGGTTTGGTCCCTGGTGCCTCCTAAAAACAAAGAAACAAACAAGTAAACAAATGGAAAAACAAACTCAGGGGAGCCAATGTGGCTCTTCCCACATTTGAGGTCCTGGATTGAATCCCCAGCCCCAGTACCAAAAAAAAAAGGACTTTTGATCTAGTTCCCTAAAAGAAGCCAATGCTAATTTCCTCTGCCCTGACTTCCTCTAGTCCCATGAATGCCTTCTGACAATTTGACAATATGTAAAATACCTTTCTTGCTCTGTTGGTTTATACTAATCCTCATACTTTCTCTCTCTCCATAGCCCCATTCCCCATGGCCTGTGAGAAAGATTCTCTTGCTGACCTTGTGTTCCTGGTGGATGAATCAGTTGGCACCAGACAAAATTTAAGGTATCTTCAGAAGTTCCTGGAGAATATTACTCTCTCCATGGATGTGAAGGAAAACTGCATGCGGCTTGGACTAACGAGTTATAGCAACAGAGCCAATACGCTTTCTTCTCTGAAATCAAACACAACCCAGTCTGAATTTCTGCAGCAAATCCAGAAACTTTCTCTGCAGACGGGGAAAGCCAACGCGGGGGCTGCCATTGAGAAGCTGAGGGTAGAAGCCTTCTCAGAGCTGAGTGGCAGCAGGAGGGCAGCTGGGGTGCCTCAGATCGCAGTGCTGGTCACCCACAGACCGTCGGACGACCAGGTGCGTGAGGCCGCGCTGAAGCTTCGGCTGGAGGACGTGACCGTGCTCTCCGTGAGCATCGAAGGGGCTAACAATACCCAGTTAGAAGAAATAGTGTCCTACCCTCAGGGACAGGCGATTTCCACCCTGAATTCCTATGCGAAGTTGGAAAGCTACAGTAAGAGCTTCCTGAAAAAACTCCAGAACGAAATCTGGTCTCAGATATCTACTCGTGCCGAACAAATAGACCTCGACAAAACTGGTATGTTTTTAAGAATTTTTTTTATTATAAGAGGATTATGAGTGGTTGCCTGGGGCTGCAATTGAATTTTGAAACTTTTTGGGGTTATGGAAATGTTCTAGACTGGATTTTGGTAATGGTTGTACAACTCTATAAATTGACTAAAAATCATTAAATGATACACTTAAAATGGATGGATTTAATAGTATGTAAGTTATACATTGAAAAACTATAAACAAGCACATTGTTTTAATTATAAAATATCTTAATATTATGAACATAAAGAAAATAAAATTGCCTGCAATCCTGTCTCTCAGACTAATTCAATATTAATATTTTTTATCTCCCCTCCCCTCCCCTCCCTCCCTCCCTCTCTCCCTTCAGGCACATACACACACACTTAAAAAATGGTATCACATTGTATGTCTCCGCATTGTCCAATAAAGCTTTCTGTGATGATGGAAAGTTATATTAACTGTGCCATTCAATGTGACAGTTAGTGCCTACATGTGGCTATTGAGCGCTGGAAATATAATGTAACTATGGACCTGAATTTTACATTTTATTTAACTTTAATTCATTTTCATTTTAATAATCACATGTGGCTAGTGGCTGTTGATTTGGATGATAGAGTTGGGTAACTATTGTATCAGTTACAATTCCATTTGGCCATACCTATGAGAAGAAACCAAAGTAACCGTGACTTACACAGGATAGAATTACTTTGTCTTTCCACAAACAAGTCCAAAGGGAAGCAGCTCGAGCTGGTACAGCTTACTAGTGTCCGGGGCCCTCTCTCCCACATTTCCTTTAGGGATGCCACCAGCCCCTTCCTCAAGGATACCCCTGAGATTGCACACAGCATTTCTGCTGACATCCCATTGGCCAGAACCTCATCACATGTCACTCCTAGTTGGGAAAATGGGAGCTGGAAATATACTCTTTACTTGGGCCAGTCAAGCACCCACATAAAAACTGGGGACCCAATTAGTATAGAAGGAGAGAATGTATGTTGAGAATAAGCCATGTTATCTGACTTTCCTGCTTTTCATCAACCACATATCATGAACTTTTGTCCATTTTCTTAAACATTCCTTCTCGACATTGTTTTTAGGTTGGGAATAATACATTTTATGGACGTAGCATAATTTGCTTGTCCTATCCTGAATTTTTGGTCATATAGGTCTTTTCCAACATTTTGCTCTTATAAAAATCTTGCCGGGATCATCCTTGTACCTATATCTTCATGCACAGGCATGACTGTTTTTTCACATTCTGATCAATTTTGTTATTTTTTCTTCCATCATTCTAGTGATGGATATCCTAGTTAAGATGCTTTATGAATCTGTTATAGTTTTACTGAGCTCTTTTCAAAACTACATGCCAAGAGATACTTGATGTGACTTTGCGCTTATTTATTTCTGAGAAATCTGCTACCTTCACATATTTCCTCTGCAGATAAAATGCTTCCAAACAATTGGAACTGAAATTCGGCAGCACTCACATGGAGAGGAATTGGAATCTTCCACTGATATTAAAGGCTAATTTTAAACATGCACAAATCAGTTGAAGGCAGGTTTCAGGCTGCCTCCTGGGCAGCTCTGGGCTTCGTCTGGCATGTGCACTCTGCAAGGCAGCGGCGAGAAACAGCTGCCTGTTCCTCCTGCTAGGCAGGGAAGGGTGGGACATGGCAGCATCTTGGTCTAGTACCGATTCTGTGTGTCTCTCTCGGGTAGTTTATAACGATGCGACAAAGACTGTTATTGCCATTATAGAAATTCTCAACAGGAAGGTCTGGGACCAAGGCTAGGACAAGGGCCACCGAAAGGGGACAGCTGTCGTGAAAAGGCCTCACTGAGTGGATTCTCATGACTTCAGTGGCTCTCACATGTTGATGTCTGTCTTAGGTTGGGTTCCTCAGAAGCAGGCAAGGATCCATGTGAAATTTGTATATTGGGAAGTATTCCCCGGCAAAACCAGGGAGTGGTAAGGAAGTAAGGAAGTGGGACCCGGAAGGAAAGGATGATAAGCAAAGTCCCATGGCGAGTAAGCTCGGCTTTCTGTAAGGGGCCATTCCAGAGATGATGTAGGTCTGATCTTGGTGCTGTCTCGGTCGTGGGCAGTGTCACTAGAGAATTTATAGTGCAGCACGCTTGGGGCAATATGTCTCCAGCACACTTCTGGCTCTTCAGGTATGAGGCAAAGAGAGTTCACGCTACCCCCGAGCAGCTGTTGGGAGTGAAACCCTGGGAGCCGAGCACACAGCCGTGGTAGAGGACCCGTGGTAGAGGACCCTGGGGCCTGGGGGTCGTAGTCAGTGACCCGCACTCGACCCTGAACCTGACGAATCAGTCCCTGGGGGCACTTGCGTGTCTATAACCTTCCCTCGAGCTCCTGCCGGTGACGCTGAGAACCGCCACCTCCTCTGTGAATTTGCCCTGGTCTTGAGTCTGGTTGGCAGCTTTGCGGTTTCAGAATGATCAAAGCCCAGGCAGCCAGTCTCTATCGACTTAGTCGCTGCTGTATCCACGACATCTGGCACTTAGCAGGTGATCGGTTTATTAAACAGAACCTCATCAAATCAAAGGCAGACTCACATTAACTTGAGAGACAGTGGAGAGAGAACGAACGACAATCATCTTCGTAACGGTGAGAGAGCCATCAGGCCCACAGCCCTGTACACTTGGACCTTCTACTAGTACTTTCTCTCCCGGTTGACATGCTAAGTGAGAAGCTAAATCCCAATCAAGAGGCGACTGGCAGTGTGTAGAGTCAGAGCAAAGGAGCCAGTATGGTGACCGAGATGCCTGGCGGCATCCAGTGCCGACGGAGAGATGTCTCTATTTTAAACTCAAACGTGCACGTCTGTATCTAGCTCTCTCTGTAGCTGTCCTGGTGAGGCCTTGGGCCAGGAGACGCACGCTTCTTCAGCACTGTCCAAGCCAGCACTCGGCAGTGACAGACGGGCTAGGTGTAGGCTGCCCAGCGTGTGCGCCTCTAGCTACGTGGAGCTCTAGGCGCTTGAAGTCTGCCTAGGGTGACCGAGCTACTGACCTTCAAATTTTAAGTTGTTTGAACTTACATTTAAATAGCAGCGTGTGGCTCGTGGCCGGCTGGTGTGCTGGAGAGCGCGGCGCTGAGCAGGGTGGAGTAGGCGTTGCTATGGTTACCCACTGTCATTCACACATGTTCTCTCCTTCATTTTAGCCTTCACTACCTTGCTTCTGACAAGCACCTCGTTTTGCTTTTTAAGTAAATAAACCAATTCATTCTGGTTACTTTCAAGCTTTGCTGGCCTGGGATCAACCCTGTCATTTGCAGATAATTTTTCTTATCTTTGCCCTAATCTTTTATGTGTTGATTTTACAGTTGCATGCTCAGAGTCAAACTTATTTCCAGGATTTCTGACTTCTTAAGGAACATCTCCCCACAGCCCGATCCAGTGTTAATAGCTATAAAGTGCCAAAAAACAAAACAAAACAAAACAAAAACTGTCAAGAAACAAAATAATTCTGAAATGATTAAATTGTCTTATATTTTAAAGATTCATTCATGTAGTCAATCAGATAATAATACAATTAACCTAAGTTTTTAAAATATGATCTTCCTCCCACGCAACTTTGATGAGTATCTAAATAGAGCAGTAATAGGTTATTAAGAAAGTTTGAGTAAGTTTTTTTGTAGAATCTGCTTAACAAAGGAAGGAACACTGAGGGATCTTTAGTTCAAAAAATATTGGTAGAAATCCTATGATGTGTCAGGACTGGTCCAGGTAGGTTCTGGGTAGAAGCAAAGAATAGACAAAGTCTCTGTTGTCATGAATCTGACATTCTGTGGTGGGAGAGAAACTGTGTTCATGAACAAATGAATTATATAATTTCAGAACGTGCTGGGTATCATAAAGAAAATAAACAAGGTAAAATAGAGAGGGACTGAAATGCTTTAGCTGGAGCATAAGGAAAGGCCTTTTTGCAGAGCGGGCATTTCTGTTGACACATTCATGGTGGGAAGTAATCAGCCCTGTGAATATTTGGGGGAAAGAATATTCCAGGAAGAAAGGAGGGCAAGGACAACATCCCTGGAGCATGTTCAAAGAACAGAGAGAAGCCCAATGAGGTTGGAGAGCAGTGAAGGAGGTGAAGAATTGCAGGAAACGGCCAGAGGAAAGCAGGGGCCAAGATCAGGCCAATTTGGGGGTCTTAAAATTCTAAATTCAAAGCTAGCTCATGTAAGTAGAAGAATCATACGATCTGATTTTGGTTGTAAATACAGCACTCTGGCTGCTCTGGGAAGAAGAGGTGGTAAGGAAAGCACACATGAAAGGCATGTGTGCCGCCCCGTTTCTCAGGAAACGAGGCTTAAGCTGTCTGAGCCGGTCGCTGTCGACACCAGAAAGACGACTGAGCTCAGAGCCTGGAGACCTGAGAACCTGACCCTTATTCTTTTTCTTTTCTTTTTTTAAGATTTATTGATTTATTTATTTACTTTTACCCATTTTTAGCCCACCCCCCCATTTTTTTTTGCTGTTTTTGTGTCCATTTGCTGGGAAATTCTCTGTGTCCATTTCCTGCGCGCTCTCCTCATCCTTCTCCTCCTGTCTTCACTGGTGTTTGATCCTGGGAGCCTCTGATGTGGGGGAGAGGCGTCCTAGCGCCTGCACCCCCTCAGTTGCTGGTATTTTGGTGCGTCTTGTCTTGGCTCTCCCTTGTGTCACTCTCCTGTTACGTCATCATCTTGCTGTGTGGCCAGGGGGGCCTGGTGGCTCACCTACGTGCGGGGCCTGGGGAGTGCACCTGCTCGCGGGGCCTGGGGGTGCACCTGCTCGCGGGGCCTGAGGGGTGCACCTGCTCGCGGGGCCTGGCGGCTCACCTACGTGCGGGGCCTGAGGGGTGACCTGCTCGCGGGGCCTGGCAGCTCACCCACGGACGGGGCCTGGCGGCTCACCTACATGCGGGGCCTGGGTGGCTCACCCATGCACGGGGCCTGAGGGGTGACCTGCTCGCGGGGCCTGGGGGTGCACCTGCTCGCGGGGCCTGGGGGCTCACCTACGTGCGGGGCCTGGGGAGTGCACCTGCTCGCGGGGCCTGGGGGCTCACCTACGTGCGGGGCCTGGGCAGCTCACCCATGTGCGGGGCCTGGGGGTGCACCTGCTCGCGGGGCCTGGCGGCTCACCTACGTGCGGGGCCTGGTGGCTCACCCACGGATGGGGCCTGGGGGGCACACCTGCTCGCGGGGCCTGGCGGCTCACCCATGGACGGGGGCTGGTGGCTCACCCATGCACAGGGCCTGGGGGGCACACCTGCTCGCGGGGCCTGGCGGCTCACCTACGTGCGGGGCCTGGGTGGCTCACCCATGCACAGGGCCTGAGGGGTGACCTGCTCGCGGGGCCTGGGGGTGCACCTGCTCGCGGGGCCTGGGGGCACACCTGCTCGCGGGGCCTGGCGGCTCACCCAAGGACGGGGCCTGGCGGCTCACCCATGCACGGGGCCTGGGGGGCACACCTGCTCGCGGGGCCTGGCGGCTCACCTGCGCATGGCTGGCCCTTATTCTTTAACTTGCTGATGCTGTGGCCCCATTTCAATTTCCTCACCAGCCTGTTGTAAATATAAGAGAGAGAATGGGCAGCCACGTGCCTGGTGCGCCCACAGGCCTTAGGCAGAGTCCTCAGTGTTTAGGAGCCCCTCAGCCACCTCACGTCCCTCCCCAAACCCTCCCCAAACCCTCCCCAAAGCCACGAGCCAGGGTCTCCCCGGGTCCTCTGTTACTAACGGGGACCGATTTTCCCTTTCCATTTTCTGCAGGCTGTGTGGACACCAAGGAGGCGGATCTTTACTTCCTCATCGATGGCTCCAGCAGCATCCAGAGCGTCCAGTTTGACGAAATCAAGAACTTCATGTCAGGCGTGATAGGGATGCTCAGCATTGGCCCGGACCGGGTCCGAGTGGGAGCCGTGCAGTACTCGGATAAGAGACGAGAGGAGTTTCCTGTCGGTGCCTATGCCAAGGGCGCTGGCTTAAGAAAGGCTATTCTGAACATCGAGCAACTCTACGGCGACACTTACACCGGGAAAGCCCTGGAATTCATGCTGCCGATCATAGAGGCGGGAAGGCAGCGTCGGGCAAGCGAGGTTCCCCGGTTCCTCGTTGTGCTGACCGACGGGATGTCCATGGACGGGGTCCTGGAGCCTGCGGAGAAGCTGAGAGCTGAAGGCGTCGTCATCCACGCCGTCGGCATTGGGGAGGCGAACAAAACGCAGCTGCGGCAAATAGCGGGCGGGGAGGAAAGGGTCAGCTTTGGGCAGAACTTCGATTCTTTAAAAGGCATAAAAAACGAAGTCGTTCGCAGCATCTGCACGCAGAAAGGTGAGCAGGACGCACGAGGCTTTCTTCTCTGCGTTTCTGCGCTCGTTGCTTCCGGAGGCGGAGGCGGGGCTGTCTGGGGAGCTCCGGGCTGCTGCCTTCCTTTACCATCGTGGGGGCTTGGCCCTCCCACCTCAAGGCCAGCTGCCAGGATCGAGGGGTCCCCGCTACGGAAAGCTGGGCTGAGGCCATCTCCGAGGTCGCAGGCAGGAAGGTGGCTAAGAATGTGGTGGCCCTGACAAGCCCCTGCTAGGGTGTGAGAGGCCGTCTCCCACGCGGGAGCTGCGTGAGTGTGTACCTGTGCACACGCGACCCGAAGGCAGATTCGTGCAGTGGAAGAAAACGGGCTCTGGGTTTCGGTAAAAGGTTCGCTTTCCCCCCGGAGTCTCAAACTTCCTCATCTACGAAAGGAGAATCCTTATAGGCTTCCCATAATAAACAGCAGCCATTATTTTGATAATATGAATATTTATCTGTACGTACGTAACCATGGCTCATTTTTATTTATAGCAGAAACACATTCACATTTTTGTTCTGGCTAAAAATTAAGGGCCGAAAGTTAGGAAGAACAACTTGCAAATTCCCGTGTCTGGTTGTTTGCTGTTTCTCTTATTACGATAGTTACTAATTCAAGATGGTATGTGTTGATTGCCAGTATCATCGTGAGAAAATATCGTCTTCTGAGAGGCATGTTAGCTTACTGGTTAAGAAACAGGATGCCAGAGTCAGAATCGAGGTTCCAACCCCAGCTCCACCTCTTATTAGCTGAATAGGTTCCTTACTGCCTCCCTGCCTTGACCCCCTTGTTTGCAGGGTTATGGTGAAGCTTGGAGGTGATCAAGTGTGTGGAGCTCTTAGGAGAACACCTGGTGCATAGTTAATGCTGTATAATGATTAGCTATTGCAAAGGATGGTTAGGATGCTCACGATGAGGAAAGGAAGAGAATCCAAATTTATCTGAACATACTATCAAATGAAAATGTGATCTGATTTTCTCTGAGTCATTATAAAACAACAGAAAAGAAAACAGAAATAATCAGGTAATATTACTAACAGAATCCTGAATCACAGTTTTGTCTGTCTTTTCTCGTTATGGGCAGTGATAGAGCTTGGTTTTCAGGCTGTCTTGGAAAGAGTGCGTGAATAACAGGTCCCCCGTGTGCCCTGGGCCAGGGCCAGTCACAGGGAGGGGTTTTCAGGAAGCATAAAGTAGATTATATTTCAGGTTCTTTCTTTCAAGGGAGAAGGCTCTGGGCCAGTCTCCAGGGTTGCAGCATCCGTCTTGCGGGTCAGGTAATTTCAGTTCAGGGGGGCAGCCTGATCACTGTCATACCTGCACAGAGGCCCAAGCTGTGGACACGGAAATGAGCCATAAAGTGGTGAACGGAGAAGCGGTAAACGAAGGCGCCAAAGCTTGCGGGGCTAGGAAAAGACGGCTCGTCTCAGAGCAAGGCACCGTGTGCTGGTTTGGGGACAGGTTAAGCCCCTGTAACAACAAACCAAACCCAGAACTACACATTTCTCTCATGTAATATCCCAAAGGTAAGCAGTCCAGCTCCAGCAGAGAGGCAGTTCCATCCTCAACACTTTCTCAGCAGTTTTAGGTCAAAACTGAAGCTCCCGTTCTTGTCACCTCCATCCAGTGGAAAGAGAGAATGGACCAGGGAGGTCCACCACGCCCAGGTTTATTTTAATGGTAAGATCCAGAAGTGGCCAAACCAGTCCTGCTCAGGGTGATTGGCCAGAACGTGGTCACAGGGGCACATCCAGCTTCAACGGAGGCAGGGAAGCGTAGTCTGCAGCTGGGCGGCAGGATTGTTTCCGAGAAGAACGGGAGAGCAGATACCAGGAGCTAAGGCGCAGCCTTTGTCCCGGGTGGATGCAGACAGGTGGGCTTGGGCGTGAAAAGCTGCCCGTGGAAGTCCCTTCCTCACTAGTGTTCCCCGGAGGCGCGTCCTCCACGCTGTGCAGCAGTGGGGCTCTGGCGAGGCCACGGGCTCTCAGCGACTTTCCTACGTGGGACTTCCAAGGTGGCTCCAGGGCAGTCGGGGTGGCAGTTTCCATCCCTTCTGGGAGAGCGGAGGGTGGAGGTAGAGCCTTACGTGACGCGAGTTATTAACAACTAGTTAATGTCTTTTTATTCTTCTGTGGTCGATGCTTATTGTTTCCTCTCGAGCTGCAGGGACTGGACAATGTGAGTGTTGAGGGAGGTGCCAGTAAGAGGGTTGGCAGAGACAGAAAGAGGGACGGAGGTGACACGAATAAAGAGACATATGTTAATAATATATTTGCTGGTTTGTATGTTCATATATCCATATACACAACAAATGTGCCACGAATTAATCACACTGCTTTTCCCTATGGTGTATAGAAACTGATCCTACGTGTGTGTATATGTGCACATATGTGTGTGTCCATTTCTGCACAGATTTTTGTCCATATGCACATAAATGTCAACTTCTGCTCAGTGGGCTGTCGACTAATTTTACTATAAATAAGAGGACATTCCATGTTGAATGGATATGTGCTTACGCAAGCACTTGTTATCTATAAGAAGAGATTTTTACCCCAATTTCTAATGTTTATTTATAGCATTTATGAAACCATTTTAAATTATCCCAGAAAAAATCCTACTTAAAGATTACTAGGAATATTGTTTTGTAAGAATATACGCAAAACTCTGGAATACTAATCCTCTGAGTGCCGGGAAATGATTACTTTGGTCTGATTCCTTTTTTGGTCACCTGGCAAGCCTGGTACTTGACGTTTCCTTATACCATCGCTAATTATGAAATAATGCATTATGAATTAATGACTGATGAATGAATGAATGAATGAATACACACTGTGGAAGCTGCGTTTTCTCTTTAAAGTTCCTTGGGTAATCTTCAGTGGATTTCTGGTTTAGGGTACTAGTCAGCAGGCTACTACTAAAGAAGCAAATAAAATTTTCGAAGGCAATAGCAGTTGCTTGAATTAATTATCTATATTTTCTGATTAATACAGTTATTTCTGATTTACTGTTTCTGCTTATTCTGAGCACCATGCCAACCCAGTCTCTTTCTGTTCCTGTTTGGTTTTTGTTTTTAAATAACATGCAGGATGTGAAGACATGAAGGCTGACATCATGTTTCTGGTAGACAGCTCTGGAAGCATAGGACATGAAAATTTTGGGAAGATGAAAACCTTCATGAAAAACCTGCTGGCTAAGATTCAGATTGGTCCAGACAAAAACCAAATTGGTGCTGTTCAGTTCAGTGGTTACAGCAAGGAAGAGTTCCAGCTCAATAAATACTTTACGCTGAAAGAAATTTCTGCTGCGATAGAGAGGATGCCTCTCATTGGTCAAAACACTTTGACTGGAAGTGCGCTCACCTCTGTAGCTCCGTACTTCACCCCCGCCAAGGGAGCCCGTCCTGGCGTCAAAAGTTTCCTCATCCTTATCACGGATGGAGAAGCACAGGACGACGTGAGAGTCCCTGCTAGAGAGCTCAGAGACAGAGGTGTGGCCGTCTTCTCCGTGGGCGTGTACGGTGCCAACAGAACTCAGCTGGAGGAGATCAGTGGGGACGGCACCCTGGTTTTCCAGGTCGAGAGCTTTGATCATCTAAAGGCAATAGAAAGCAAACTCATCTTTCGTGTGTGCACTGTCCATGGTGAGTGGCCCTGTTACCCTTCAGGATTCGAGGATGCGAGCTGTGGACTTTACAGTGGGTGACCGGAGTATTTCACCCTGGGCTTTGCACCCATCTGGACTTTAAAGCTAAATTTTGGTCTTATGTATGCTATGTTGAAACACTTACGAGCTCCAGGGATTTTCTGGATTAATTACTTTGGCAGCTAGTATTCACAGGAAACAAGATAGATTAGCTTTGGTGACTTCAAACGTATTCCAAGAAGGTCTCCAAGGACATTGATCTTCCAACTTTTTAATACCTCCAAGCCTGGATTTTCCAGAGCCAACTTTTAATCCCAGAATTATTTCTTGGCTTCCTATTACCATTGCTAAACAGTAAACAATTAGGAAGACAAATTCATTTTCCTCTTAGTTAAATTAAATCCAGTACTTTAACCTCCTTCTCCCCATACCCTGTGTGTCTCAAAGGCATGTGTGTGTTTTCAGCACTTCGCATTGCTGTGCTCAGCCTCTGTTGACCAGGTATTTTACATTTGCCCGTACCCGTACCTATCCCATTGGAAAGTCTTGATTGATCTTTTTCTCTGATTGCTTGGGGTCATCATTTTCATTTCTCAAACTATAGACCTTTTCAAATCATATTAAATAACCTTCAGTTTGAGGCCATCAATTGTTAATGGCTCTTGAATGCAAACTTGCTGTAAATAACGACATAGAATAAAAACTTTGAAGTTTATCATGTGCTATTATATGTGTTTTGGATACAACTAAGAGAACAAACAAAAGTTATTAGTAAGTTGTACATTTTCCTCCATCTGACTTCATTCGTCAGAATTGTGTGTGTGAAATTTTCAGAAAGTTAATAAAATGTCTCATTATGATCTCTAGTTTTAGCAACAGTTCTCAGATTTCCCTCATAACAGCTTAATTAGAGCTTTTCTTCCTCCAAAAGGGGCAGGGATTCCAAAATCCTTGGTATTGTCACACATTCTCAGAAAGGTGTACTTTGGTTACAGCCACACCTTCGAAATCAGGGCTTTTGCTGACTTTTATTTTATTTTAATTATTTTTAAAGAAGCTTTAGATTACATAAATGTTACATCAAAAATATAGAGGATTCCCATATACCCCGCCCCCTCCCCTCCTACACTTTTCCCTATAACAGCATCCTTCATTAGTGAGGTGCATTTGTTACAACTGATGAGCACATATTGAAGCATTGCCACTAGCCATGGTCTGTAGTTTACATTATGGCTTACATTTTGCACCACACAATTGTATAGGTTTTGACATACAGGACAATGTCCCCCAAATGCCCCATGTTCCACCTTTCTTCCCTCTCCCTCCGCTCAGGCCCTCTGGTGACCACTGCCTTTGCATCACTGTTACTGGTTCTCCCATTGCTAGAATAATAAGTCTCCTTTAGGCCACAGTTGCATTTCCCCCTTATGTTTGTTCACTCCTCAGTTTCGAGGACTTGGGGATGGTGACGCCCACTCTGCTTCTAATTGAGAGGGGGCTTAGATCCCACGGGGCAGAGGGGTGGAACTGTCTTGCTTGCAGTTGTAGAGACTCTCTGCTTTTTTTGGATGGGATGATAACACAATCATCCTTTTGTTAGCTGTCCTGGGCGAATCTCATGAACTGGAGGGCAGGAGTTGCTGCAGCTCTGCTGAGAGTCAGGGCTGAGCCGGCAGAGGAACAGTTCCTGGCATTTCTTAATTTTGATAAATGTAATATTTGTGGAGGTTCTGCCTATAGCATAAGGTGTTATCTGGGAAAAAGTAAAATTTCAGCTGATTCATACCCTAAATCAACTCTTAAGTGTTTATCAGTTCATGACTAGTCATCAAATCTCGGTGGGCCATCTTCCCAGGTTTCTACAGATGGTTGAGCCTGGGCTCAATCCACAGTGTCTGAGACTCGAAAAGTTGAGACATCATAGTCAGATTTAAGGATTGGAAGACAGGGTGGGAAGTGGAGAAAGAAAAGCTTTGGCAGGCATGTACTTAAGTTATTGAGAGACGGGAAGGAGGGGAGAGAGAGGACCATTCTTTGGAGACCCAGCTAGAGTGGCAGCTTGGCTTCTAATATGGAGAAGGGTTTGGGGCTAAGGAAGAGGTGGTAGGACTGTTAGCTGTTCCCTACTTGGGACCACTCTGAGTTCTGGTTCAGGAGGCCAGGGCTTGGCATGTATGGGGGGTAGGTCCTACCAGAAGCTCAGAAGACAGCTGGAGCCAGAGGGAATAAGAGAAAAGCCCTGGTTTATCCAAAGAGCACCTGAGCTCTCTAAAACAGCAAACTAGCTTGGTAAACATCAGTCATGCCGCCTCACTATATTGGCATTGAACCAGCTTCTGACACTTTCAATTGAAAGCCTGTTTAGCAAAGAGCATTACGTCTCCTAATGGGTTTAGCAGTACAGGATGGTGTGGTATAAGGGCCACCGATCGTGGAATCACGATCCTAGACAAGTTGTACTTCTCTGAACCTCAACTTCTAGCTCAGAAAAATGGCAACAGCCACTTCTGAGATCTAAATGAGATGCAGTGTCTAGCACACAGTAGGCCCATGGCACATGCTAGTTTGCTCCCTATCTCAGTAGTCTTTGTAGAATGAGCTGCAGGAAAGTGTGTGATTCCCACTTTCTTCTTCTTTCAGATTGTAAAAGGATTCAACTGTTAGACGTTGTGTTTCTGCTGGATAATTCTGGCAGCATCAGTTCAGAACAGCTGGAAAGCATGATTAACCTCACCGTCCATTTGGTAAAGAAGGCAGACGTTGGCCAGGACCGAGTTCGGTTTGGAGCTCTCAGATACTCTGATCAACCCGAGGTTCTTTTCTTCCTTAATACATACTCCAAGAGATCCGAAATCATTGAGAATCTGAGGAGGCGCAGGGCCACCGGCGGGAATACCTACACAGCCAGGGCTCTCGACCACGCTAAGGTTTTGTTCACGGAGGAACATGGCAGCCGCATCAGACAAAACGTAAAGCAGATGCTGATCGTCATCACCGACGGGGTATCCCATGACCGAAACCTGCTCAATGACATGGCATTGAAATTAAGAAACAAGGGCATCGTCATCTATGCAGTGGGCGTTGGACAGGCCAACAAAGATGAACTTGAGACTATGGCTGGGAATAAAGAGAATACTATCCATGTAGATAATTTTGACAAGCTGAAAGATATTTACCTGACTATACAAGAAAAAGTGTGTATCAATGCGCTAGAGGGTAAGTTGTTATTTTTTAAGTTTCTATGGGGGTAGGAAGAAAAGTTTAATCAAAAATAAATGGTAAGGCTCGATTCCCATTCCCTGGGGATCCTAGGTTGAACATGTCACTGTTCCTTGCTGTCTTTCAAACTGTTGGCATTCTTTGGGCAGAAAGGGACTCTTTTTAGGGATGCGTTTACTCTTACACTGTGAAATGGTTACTCCCGCTGCTCAGTTTGCTTAATGGTTTCGCTGTGGCTGCCGGGGGGTCAGTTTCAAGCTAAACTCAAGTGGAGAGTTTCATAGTTTAAACAGACAGACTTTTGTCTCCCAAGACCCAGGGCCCTCTAAATGGGACTGTAGGCAGCCTGTCGGGCCACAGGAAGTCCAAGTGGTCTAATGCCTGGATAAGGGCCATTGGTATGGTAGAGGGACATGGGAGGTGAATGTGGGGTTGTCGAGACTGGCTGCTAGGACAGGGAGGGAAGGGCACTGAGCTGAGTATGTGAGGTGACAGTGGGGCAGTGTAGACTGGAGGCATCCCACCTGGGTAAGGAGAGGGAGCATCACCATTCGATCTCGAGAGCAGCAGAGGTTGACAAGAAGTCATCTGAGAGGGCTGCCGTGCCTCCCTGGAGGATGGGAATCCTTGCCCTATATTGGCCCAGTCCTCCCAACCTGGCAGATGAATCAGCCAGCTAACTTCCTTTCTTCTTTCTTTCTGTACTCTCTGCCTCCCTCCCTCCCTCTCCCTCTTCTTCGTTTGCTCCTTTCTTCCTTCCTCTCTACTCTACCCTGTAACCAACAAGAAACCTGCTTTTGTATCCAACACAAATCACGCCTATAAGACTGATGTTAACCCACCCCAATCTCTGTAACCAGTCCAACCCCAAACAAACTCTTCCCCCAAATCCTGTGTCAGATCAGCACTTGCTGTGCTCAGTGAACTATGCCCGACCACCGTGGCTCTACCTTCTTTAATTAAGAAATATATTCAGCTCTTTGGTTTCAGATCTTGAATGATGGTCTCTTCTTCAACTAAAGACAAATCACGTCATTCCCAAGGCAGCAGAACCAGTCTCAGTTATTTTGCCTGTTCTGGCCTCTCACTGGACTCCCACTTTGAAGCCTGGTCTTCCCACCCTCTTTGTTGCCACCTTCCAGTCTGTTCTCAACCCTGTGACCTTGAACAATCTTTCTAAAGCACATTGAAATATATCATCCTCTGTTAACTGTTTTGGAGGCTTCCCTCTGCCCTCGAGGCAATTTACAAACTTCTGAGCTCCACCTGGCCCCTGCTCCCCTCTTCAGCGTCATTTCTTGCCCCTCTCCTCCCTGCAACATTTTGTGTCCTCCTGAAATTCCTCCACATCTTTTCACACACTCTTTTACCCACCAAGAACTCTGCAGCCCATCACTTCACTGGGCTACATCTAACTTGTCAGTCAGGTTTCAGCCTCTGCTTGACAGCTTTTCTGACCCGACACCCAACTATGTCCCCTCTGTACCCCCCAGCTCCTAGTGCCTTCTATTCCTTTTGGTGGTAGCACTGAACACATTATACCACACTTGCTATTTTCTTTTCTGTATCTGTCACAAGACTATGAGGTCCTTGGGTAGATTTGGCTTCTTGTTTATCATCAGGTCCCCACTCAACCTAGTAAATTACTGGGAATGTTTCAAAGGTAGATGCTGAGACAGAGTTTGGGAGCTGCACGATGTTTATCAGAGATCCACCTTTCTATGACAGACAGGAAGAAAGCAGGCTTAGGAAGAAGAAGTCAAACACGATGCAGCCCAGCAAAGCTTCAAACCTGTCAGGGAGCTTTGGGATGAACGTTGCCAGCAGAGATGCCCAGCATCAGACTCAGATGGCTGGGTTTCTAAATCCCCTGCTCGCTGAGCCACTGGCTGTGGAGTGCCCTGGGAAGGGCGTAGCCTTTGGCAAGGCATGTCCCTTCTTTGATGGCCTGTCTGGACAGCACATCTCTGCGCTGCCACGCCGCCTTTACGAGGGATTGTGTGAGAGAGGCCGTCCACTGCCTCAGTGGTCTTCAGTGACCACTTTAGCACTCTCCCTACCCCAGCCAGCATGCTTGGTTGGAAGTACACGTGGAACGTCGTCTGTTGGTTTGGAGACGTTGCACAATGGACTTCAGGGAGACGTGCCCAAGCTCTGTTTACTGCCCACCAGTATTTTGACCATGAATTTTTAGTATTTGCGGTATGATATTCTAAAAACTGGAAAATCCAGCAGTAGAAAAACGTGCCAGATTTAAGGGTAAGAAGGGTCTAGAAGCCTAGAGATGTCAGCTCCACCGCCTACCAATTATGTCCTCTTAGCCAAGACCCTTAAGCTCTGAATTCCATTTCTACACCTATAAAATTAGCAAAATCACTCGTAAGGGGGTCGTGAATAGTGACGGTGTTATTGTTTGCCAAAATCATTTTTAGAATGATGATTCTCAGCAGAGACGCAGCGTTGGCAGCGAAGGGTGCACTGAGAGCAGGGCTGTAGCACGGTGGCCTTGCCTTGGGTGAATGCCCCCTTCCCGGCGTGTGGAGGGCCCTCTCGTCTTGGTGGTTACCGTCTAGCGAGTAGATTCAATCTAGTCAAGTTCTGTACTTTCTCTCAGGAGCTTCCAGTGGCTTTTCAAATGAATCGCGTAAATTACTAACATTTGAAACAAACTCTATTAGTCTTTCCTCCTCCTGCTATTTTCCCTTCTTTTTGAGGCTCAGTCAGTGATTCCCCTGTTAACTCGTCTCAATTTGCTACTAATGAAGGGATTAGCAAAGCAGCTTAAGTGTTTGGAGTGCAGGGAGGGTTTAGAATGGCTCATGAGAGGAATTTATGGCTCTTCTCCTATCGCAGTCTGTGAACGCCAAGAAGCAGATGTGATCTTCCTCTGTGACGGCTCTGATATGGTATCTGACTCAGAGTTCGGCTCCATGACAGCTTTCGTGTTGGACTTAATTGATAATTTCGACACCCAGTCTCAAAGAACGAAAATCGGGATGGCTCAATTTGGGAGCCGCTACCAGGAAATTGTAGAACTGGAAAGCGCTCTGAATAAAACCCAGCTGAAGACTCGGCTTCAAACTACTAACAGGAGCAAAGGGTCTCCACGGATGGACTTTGCCCTCAAACACGTGCGCGATATGTTTCATCCGACTGCCGGTGGGAGAAGGAATGCCGGCGTCCCTCAGACTTTGCTTGTTATCACATCTGGGGACCCCCGATATGACGTGGAAGATGCAGTCAAAGCCCTGAAAGGCCTTGGGATCTGTGTCCTGGTTCTGGGCATAGGGGATGTCCACAAAGACCAGCTCCTGCCGATCACAGGCGATTCCGAGAAAATAGTGACTGTGCGAGATTTTAATAAATTAAAGGACGGAGATGTGAAGAAAAGAATGGTCCGCGAAATCTGCCGGAGCTGCGGGAAAACCAGTAAGTGCTCCCTGGCTTGTTAGTGCTTTTAGTCAGCTGTGACTTCCCCTGTCCCCGTTTCCCCAGGGCCTTCGTGGGCCGCGGTAGCAGGCCTTGTATGTGGTGTGCAGTGACCACAGACCTCCCCTGCGCCCCAGGAAGCAGAGGCGAGGGGGGCAGGGCAGGAGGCGGCGCTGGCTGCGTCCTGTGGTGGGCTCGGCCCCTCACTGCAGTCCAGTGCCCAGGCTTCTCTCGGCACCCGGAACGCAGTGTCCTGTGCCTGCCATGCCCACTTCCTGAAGGCCTCAGGCTGCCTCGCGCCCAGCAGTAAGTGAACTAAACGTGAGCTGGTTAGAAACTTTACTTTTCCCAATCTTACTAAACCATCTTGTGAGGACTCAGTGGATGCGGGTGTGCCTGAGGTGCACACGTGTTTTTTCTTTGAATGACGACATGCAGATAACCATAAATATTAAAGATTTGAATTGTCCTTAGGGATTATTTAATCCAGAGGTTTCAAACTCAAATGGCCACAAAGCCAGGTGGGTAGTGTAAACGTGTCAACTGGGCAAGTTTGAGGAAAATGAACGGGGGAGCAATGGCCCACCTTAAGAGGATGTCATCACTCAACTCCAGGTGACAGCAGCCCTGGGGGAAATGGCCCCAGTGTTGTCAGATATTCTGATTTTTCAAAGAGAAGCCAAAAATCTACATTTTAATGTAAAATCTCTCGTTGCCAAATGCTGTTAACTAATTTAACAAACTGTCAGCACTGGACAGGTGCCATTTTATAGATGAGGTTGTTACGGCTGAACTCTGGCTCTTGGGTTCCAGGCCCTTGGCTCGTTGCTCCCCAGCTCACTTTCCTTGCACCTGCCCGTTTGACTCCTTACGTCAGCCACCTGGCCTTTGCGATCATTTGCGTTTGTAACTTCTGGATTAATCTCTAAAGACAAATCAGACCTTTACTATTTTATGATTATATGAATGTTATTAAAAGAAGAAAAAATGCCCCTATGCACACACACACAGTCAACCACTGGGAATGAGACTAAACCACAGCTTGAACTTCGAACAGCTCTTGGAACTTGCACGATTTGAAAGGGAACAGAGCTGGTGGAGCAGCCAGTATCTTCCTTCCCGACCCTTTCTGGGTAACGAAGGCTGCAGTTCCAGGTCAGGATCCCCTCCTTTTCCCTTTCTGTTCTACCTTTCCAGCCTCCTTGTCCTTACTCACCTGGGCTCATTTCCCTTGGTCTCCAGATTGCTTCGTGGATGTGGCAGTCGGCTTCGACCTTTCCTCTCATGTGCAGGGCCAGCGTTTGCTCCAGGGCCACCCCCAACTGGAATCCTACCTCCCGGGCATCCTGGAGGACATCAGCTCCATCCGGGGGGTGAGCTGTGGGGCAGGTGCAGAGGTTCAGGTGAGCGTGGCCTTTGGTGTGGACAGTGTCCAAGGACTCCCTGCCAGGTTCCAGATCTACCAGGAAGCAGTATTTGACAGCCTGGTGCAGGCCACCGTCAAGGGACCAACGCATCTCGACGCCGAGCTGTTGCAGTCGCTGTGGAGCACGTTTGAGAATAAATCTGCGTCCCGGGGACAGGTACCCTGCACACCCCACCTCCAGGCTCCGTCGTCTTTGATTCGCTCTTGGCTCCCCGGTCATTTATTTAGATTCCACGGCATCCCTTTCTTTGATTTCCTCTTTCGCCAGGTGCTGCTCGTCTTTTCAGATGGTCTCGAGGGCGATAGCATCACAGTGCTTGAAAATCAGTCGGACAGGCTCAGAGAAGCAGGTACAGTGTCGAACGTCTGAACGAGGAAGCATGGGCTATGACGAACCAGCCTCCGGCTTCTTACAGGGGTTCTCCGGCTTGGATCTGTCTGGTGACTGGCAGTAGCTGCTGGCGCTGCCCTGCCCAGGCCCTCTTTACCAGCCAGTGCCCCATCCCCAAGGGCTACAGTGAAGGATTTACCCCAGACTCCTCCAGGCGCTTGCCCTGGGCTCATCTGGGCCCTGTGGTCTGGACGTGCCTGGTAAGAGGGCAGTAATGTCCCAGCTGGGAGAGAGCAGTCAATGATAAGGACACTCCAAAGCCACTCCTCTTGCCTGAGACGGGCAACTTACACTCCAGTCCCTGGAGAATCAGGCCAAGGCTGACTTTACTGAGACATATCCTTGCTCACAACTTCCGCTTCCCTGTCCTGTTTCAATCTCTTCCTCAGTAAATCAAGTACTCCCAAATTCCTTTCTCAGATTCTGCTTCTAGGAAACCTAAGAGACCTCCCATGGTCTCTGATTATCCATGTGGAAGGTTCCTACTCGCCTTCGGAAAGGCACGTTTCGCCATGCCCGCCCCGCCCATGTCGTGGCTTCAGACTGAGCTAGAAGCTAAACGCAGAGGCTGAGAGTCATACGGAGTGCCTGGAGACTTTGCTGTTTGAGACGTCGCTGGCAGCCCCAGATGGCTTCTGGGGTTCAGCTTCTCCAGGCACCCTCCCTAGAGGCAGAGAAAAGCCACGTAGCTGCTGGGTTGTGCCACCTCCCCTGTTCAGAGACCTTGAGCACCTTCCCACTGCTCTTGGGATGGATATCAGGCCTTCGCTATTTATGCCTCTCTGAGTGTTATCACATATCAGATTCTTAAGCGGGCCCGCGAAGCTCTGCGGCATCTTGTCCGGCTCTCCACGCCAGCCTTGCCTCACTCCCACACCAGTGTCCAGTGTACAGAACCTTCTCATTCCTTCTCCAATGCACGTCTCAGCCTCCTTCCTCCATATCCTCACATCTAGTCGCTTCTTTTGCCCGGAACTCTTCCCAGGTCCCCTCCTGCCCAGTTCTCTCCACCTTCCATCTCTGGTACCTTCCCTTGACCAACTTCCATTCATCCTTTAGGATCGGCTTAGACATCGCTTCTTTCCAAAACCTTCCAGGTCCTTTCAAGCCTGAGTCAGGGCGTCTCCTCTAGGGCCCCCACAGCACCCTGACTCCCCTCCCAAAGCACCCAGCACTTCCCAGAAAGGCAATCTTCCATTAGACCCCCCTCTATGAGGGCAGGGAGAATGTCTGTCCTACTCATCTTCTGTCCCTGGTGCAATAATTGTTATGCAGCAGGCTCCTGAAAAACAAATACCTGTTTAATGAGTGAATGAACTAGAAATGAATGAACAAATGAGGGAAGAAATGGATGAGTGAATGAATAAATGAATAACAAACCGTTGGCTGCACCATTGGGTGTGGAATCTTACTGGACTTTCCTTCCTGCTCTGGGGTCTGGTTTCACAGGGTAGTTGGCAGTGGGGTGACTTGAGAACTATCATTAATTTATATTCAAGAAGCTTCAGAAAAACTCCCTGAAGATGAGCAGACTTGTTCTTTTTTTTTTTTTTTGGTACAATTCACTGGTATTATTTTTTTTATATATAATTTTTTTTTTTTTACTTTTAAAGATACTTAGATTACATAAATGTTACACACAAAAATATGGGGATTCCCATATACCCCGCTCCCCACACCTCCCACACCCTCCCACATAAACATCCTTCATCAGTGTGGCACATTCATTGCAATTGATAAACGCATCCTGGGGCTTTGCCATGAAGCACGGACCATAGTTCACACTGTAGTCTACACTCCAAGTTGCTTTCAAATGGCCAATAACTGCATTGAATTTGGTGTTGAGGAATTTGGGGGGTGAGATAATCCCCACTGGCTGTGACCCTACCTGCTAGTTTTCTGCTAGAATTTTTCTGTATGGTTTATAATAGTTTCCCTTGAATACTTTTTCTTGGGGCATTTCTTCCCAAAGCAGAGTACTAGAGCCTTGTGTGTCTGCGGGAAATGCCGGCAAAGCCGCTCTTCTTCCAGGCTGGAGCACTGCTTGCTATATGCTGAGTGGGAATGTGACGGCTCTTCTTTTTCATGTGCAGCCCCTTTGGTTTCATGTCTGTTATTTTTACCGAATAGGACTCGATGCTCTGCTCGTGGTGTCCCTAAACCCAAATGCTCATGATGACTTTTCGAGCTTTGAATTTGGAAAAGGATTTGATTACAGAACCCGCCTGCACATCGGAATGAGAGAACTGGGCAAAACGCTATCACAGTACCTGGTGAGTTATTAAGCAAAAAGTCTGATTATTCAAAATTAAGTTGCCAAGGGAACTAAATTAGAACCTTTAGAGTATTATCAAAGTCTGCTTAGTTGACTCTACTAAATAAAATGCATGGTCTTTAGTACATGGAAAAAGTATGAGAGACCAGAGCATCGTATTTTTGTTTGTGCATGTCCTTTCCTTCTTTGTCACCTCACTAAATGAATGCACAAGGAAACTAAAAATACAACCAATCCCTCACCAGTTAATGCTACAGAAATCCGCAGGAAGCAGGAGACTGTCGAGTGGGCGCCAACCCTCTCCTGCTAATGGGGCTGCGAGTGACCCCACGGCGGGCAGCCGTCCACGGTCAGGGACCTTTCCCTCTAGAGAGGGGACGTTGCCAGCGCAGGGGCTAGCCTGTGCCCTCGCTGCAGCATGAGGCCAGAAAGTCCCCTTATCCTCTGCAGCCCCTCACCCCAAGGGAGAGGCTAGGACCGCAGGCGACGGCTTAGGTCTGTCATCTTGCAAGTGGGTCTTGTGTAAGGAAGCTCCTGACCCCCGTCGCTCACTCACGTTTGCTTTCTCTCCAGGGAAACATTGCAGAGAGGACGTGCTGCTGTACATTCTGCAAGTGCCCAGGGGCTGCAGGGCCCCACGGGCCCCAAGGGGCGCAGTCCACAAAGGTGCTTCCACTCGTGGTGCCGTCTTACCTCGGGCACCTGCGGGCGTGGGCGGGATCGAGGCTGAGCCCGTGCGCGGGGAGGCTGAGCCCGTGCGCGGGGAGGCTGAGCCCGTGCGCGGGGAGGCTGAGCCCGTGCGCGGGGAGGCTGAGCCCGTGCGGGGAGGCTGAGCCCGTGTGCGGGAGGCTGAGCCCGTGTGCGGGAGGCTGAGCCTGTGCGCGGGAGCCTTCGCCCGGGGCTCACGGGACTGGGCGTCGGGCGCCCTCTCTGCTGGTGCGCCTGGCTCAGGAGGACTCACGCTGCCACCGAGAGCCGCTCCCCTTTCTCCTACACAGCCTCCGTGGTGTGGCACCTTACACTTTTTCCGTGCTTTAGACAGTTTGAAAGATGGCGGGAGGCCTTAGAAATAGTGGGGAGAGTCGTGCTTGGTCAGCAGTGGAACAAGACGGAGCTGCAGAAGCAACATTGCAGATTAATAGCCCCCTAAAGAAAACGAGTGACCAACGACTAATCACATAACAATGCCATGCATAGGTAGAGCATGGCAATTCCACTCAATGGAATGTTCTAGAGCAATGGAAGGGAAGGCGCTAAAGCTACACACATCAGCACAGATAAATTTCAAACACATTGATGACCAAAAAAGGCAAAACACAGAAGAATGTGTGTCACCTATGGTGTGATTTTTCTCACCTCTAGCGCTTAAGGGTGGGTAATTAGGCAGGGCAGCGTTTACTAAGCGCGGGCAGCGCCCCGTTACCGCTTGGGAGCCGCTCGGGCCTGCCCCGGCTCTGGCTTTTGGCTGGGTGAGGGCTCTACAGAGTTCCCCGTGTAATCATTGAGCTGGGTTTGTGTTCTCCAAATACGCCTTAGATATCACAGTGAAAAAGAGGGTTAAAAGAGAGCAAAGGCAACACTTGCTCGTGAGTTCCGCATTGCTCCTTTGGTAGCAGGCTAGTTTATGTTTCCTCTTTTAAATGCCTTACGGTGTAGGCCCGGCGCCGTTTCCTCTCTCGTTCCTTTACTTGGGTCAATATTAGAATTATGCTCCATAGGCAAAACCCACCCAGGTGCGCTGAGCAGAGAGCCAGCCCCCGTGGCAGAGGGTGGGCCACCAAGAGGCCACAAAGCAATTGAAGCTCCCGTGGCTGGACCGCACGTGGCCGGGGCAGAGGAGCTGCAGCTTTACCCTGTGGAAGCTCGTGGTCGAGAGATGTGCAGAAGAAAATCAGAGGCTCCCCCAGGAGATGGTGCCGACGTGCACCTGCAGGCGCAGAAGAGGGGCGCCGGGGCTGCCTTGTGCAGAGGGCCTCGGAGAAGCCGGGAGCGCCCCAAGCTCACCCGCCGCGGAAGCCGGTTCCCCGGGCGAGGCAGGGCTGAAGTCTGCCTTCCTCTTTCCTCCAGGGCGCTGGCGGCTTGAAGGGCAGCAGAGGACACAGGGGCGAGGACGGAGACCCTGTAAGTTTGTGGGGCCGCCCACAGGGCGGTGATTTTCTTTTTCAAGACAAACTTTATTTCTCGACAGAAGGGACTGTGGGGTTTTGTTTCTATGTTTGTTTTGGGTTTGTTTTTGAGAAAGGAGCCCTGTTTCTTTCCTTTTCCTTGTCTGAATCAGGAGGCGCCTGCTAACCCGACATTTGGGGGCAAGGGGAGCAGGCTTTCCCACGTTTTCCGGGCATGTTTTTTATCAGTGGCTTCCAGGGCGCCCTTTGGGCCGGAACCCAGGGCTCAGGACGTGGCCACAGGCCGGCACATGCTCCTCTGAGGAGAGGGAAGCTGGCAAAGCATTCCTGGCGGCGGCCTCGTGGTTAAATGCCGCGTAGAGCTTTCGGAGCAGAAGGCTCGGTCTTACACCACAAGGGCCCTTGCTGGGATGCTGGGCCGGATTAAGAGCATAAACGTGGAGGATCAGAAGCCCGGTGGGCTGCATTTGACCCTGGAAAAGCCCAGCAGGCTTCCAGCTTGTGATTCCACCCCCTTAGGATCCGAGCCGACTTCCGTGCGGGCAGAAGCCATACTAGCTCTAACGACTGAAAGCTGGGGTCAGACTGCCAGGGCTGACCGGGAGTGTGGCTTGAGCATCCTCAGCTTCCTGACCCCAGCCTCCTCGTCTGCAAACATTTACACATTCTGGCCTAGTTTGCAGCATGGCCTCTAAGGGGGCTGTCCTGGGCAGCCATCCTGGACCGCAGGGGAATCTTGGGGCGCTCTGGCCGCGGGGCGCGTGCCACCAGCGTGGCTGCTGCGGGCGCTGTAGGAGTTAGGCGCCTCTCAGCCAGTCCTGGCTCTGGGAAGGCCTTCTGCTTTTACTGGGCATAATCCTCAGAATAAGTCGAAAGGAAAACTCACATCTCCTCTCACACACCAGGAAGGAAAGACTAAAACCCCCTCCTAAGTCGGTATTTATTCACGTAGACTGTGAGCCCCTGCCTGGCGCCAGCCCTGCGCAGGCTCGGGGGCGATGGTGGAAGAGACAGGTGGGGTCCCTGGCCTCTGGGATGCCTTTTGCATGTGCTTCCCTGTATTTAGATGCGTCCTGGGAGGAGCAGGCCTGGAGGGAGATGCACAGTGTCGTCCTCCTTGTGGCCTCCCCTGCCCAGGGGCTCTGGCTCCGTGAGGACCGGCTCTCCTCAGCCTCCTTGGTGTGCTAGTCCTCGTGTCACCTCCTGTATCTGAGTCTCCTCAGCGCTAGTCCCCTGGCACCGACCTGCTTCTCTGCTGTCAGTGAAGCGCACTTTTCCAAAGCGCGTTAAGGCTCGGGGCGAGCTGCCAGGGCATGTAGGACCGAAGTGCTTGGGACGTGGCTGGGAAGTGAGGTGTCTTCAGAGCCGTCTCTGGGTTGTCTGGTGGGCACAGGGAAGCCTGGAGCTCATTCTGTGCTTTTTTGTGATCTTGGATCTACAAAGAAGCCCTGAAGGTTGACAGGGGTTAATGTTTGAATGTAGGGGGGAAACGAATTAAAATGAACAGGTAGGTCTAAACTCAGAGTGCCCATGTGCTTCAGCTTAATTTCCTAAAAGCAAAGAGGTGGCAAAAGTGACAAGAGCCACTTTGTATACCAGTCTGTGTTCCTTTTCTTAGGGAGGGCGAGGAGATACTGGACCCCAAGGAGAGAAAGGGAATGTGGGATGTCCAGGGCAGCGGGGTCAGAAGGTAAGGCCCTGCTGGTCATGGCCAGCCCTCTCGCTCTCTCTTCCATTCCTTTCCTCCCTCCTTTTCTCTTTTCAATCACTTTTCCCTCTTTCCTTTCCTCCAGTTAAATTTATTAATTTCCTCATCTGCATGTTAATTCTGCTTCTTAATTATCTCAAGGAGTTCTGAGTATAAATCAAATTCCATCTATAGCCTCTTTGTGGTTGTATAACGAAAAGCAACTAAAGAAATATATAACAATTCACTCTGGGGCGGCAGCGTCTTCCTCCTCTAACAGTCCACGCATCCCCATTCTGTGTCTGTTACACCAGTAAGTGATATTAAATCTTTTCCAGGGACTCAAAGGATTTTCCGGATATAAGGTACTGTTTCTTCCCAGTAAAATTTAATTTCCTAATGGGATTGGTTTCCCAATAAGTACAGAGCAGAGATCTCTTTGTACTTGATTTCTGTCCATTGTTTTCTCTCAGGGAGAACAAGGAGACGATGGGGTTGACGGAATAGATGGGGAAGAGGTAGGCTGATTTTCTTTAAGCACCATAAAATTGTCCTGAGGTTGATGTTAAAAAAAAAAAAAAATTAACAGCTGTTTTGTTTTCTTTGTCTTCTTTTAGGGCTTTCATGGATTTCCTGGAAAGAAGGGAGAAAAAGGTGATCCAGGATCCCAGGTAACACTTTTCAATACATAAAGGTAGGAGTCTCTGTTACAGAGACCCTCTTAACGACTGTATGTCAGTGCTTTTGGGGATAAACCTGACGGGCAAGTCAACGAGGAATGAAGACCTTTTACCACTAATAGATGCCGCTTTCCAGTTTGAAGCAAGAGGGTAACTATGTAATTCAAGAATTTCCAGCTAGAAAACTTCAAAGCATGCAATGTTCTTCAGTGAGCATGTTTTTAAGAAGTCTGATAAAAAATACTTCTGCCTGGCAGTAGCTTCTGTGTTCTTTTTACTGTATCCAGAAAGTTTTTTAAAAGCAAGAGAAAGAGACAAAATTATTCTGGTACCCTTGGTAGCAAGTCACTGTAACATTTTCTCTTTTAAATTCATTTCAACATGCATTAATATGCACCTACTTGTTTCCAAACATCTCTGGTTTTCTGTTCTGATCCGTTCATTTGTCAGTTTCTGAGCACCTGGCACGTGCCAAGCACTGTTATGTGCTAAAGAGTCAGAGCTCAGGCACACGGTCCCCATCCTCCAGGACCCCACAGTCTAAGTGGGAGACGGACCACCGACACCTCAGCACGTCAGTGGCCCTTCACGTTACGATGGGGCGATCCTGGAGTCCACGTCGAGCCCAGACGAGGGCCTCTCACTCAGCCTGGCGGGAGGGCGGGTGGCTCGGGAAATCGTCCTCTAGGAGATGATGCCCGAGCTGGAGACGGTGAGAGTCAGCAGGCGACGATGTGGAGGAGGCTGCCCAGACGGAGAGTGGCGCCCTGCAGAGACGTCCGGCTTGTAGCCATTGGGCAGGGAGGAGGCTTTGTAGGGCTGCGAGCTGCGAGGTCACAGCCAGATTTGCGTTCTAGAACGATGACTTGGCAGCCCTAGGGAGGGCGTGGTGGAGGTGACGCAGGTCTGCGGGATCCGGCGGGAAGCGATGCCGCCTTCGAGTAGCGCAGCCGCTGAGAGCCCAGCACATGGCAATAGCAGCACTGGGCGAGCGGGTGCAAAGTTTAAGCAAGCGCACACTCGCAGGGTGACGCCAAGAGCGAGCGCCCTCAAACTCGGCGCCCTAGCTGCCTTGCTTGCCTCGCCCAGCCCTGGGGCATGACACCTCCTAGTCCTGGAGACCAGAGGAGCAAGAAATGGGGAGTCATTCAAAAAGACTGGGTCAAGGAGCATGAGAAACCAGTTGGGTTTGAGATGACAGTGGGACATCCCTGTAAATGTTCCCAGTGGGCAGTTGAATCATAGCCGTCAGAAGGTGTGAGGTTGGGGTGGGCTGTCTAATACAGTAGCCATTAGCCACATCTGGCTATTTAAATTTAAATTAATTAAAATTAAGTGAGATTTAAAAATCCAGGTCGTCAGTTGCACTAGCCACATTTCGAGTGCTCAGGAGGCATATGTTTGACTAACGGCTACCATATTGGACAGTAGGTTAGAGTGTGTCCATCATTGCAGGAAGTTCTTTCAGAAAGCACTATGAAGTTTTCCAATTTCTCAGCCACACGGAAGATAATCCTGACCATAGACTAAAACTAGGCTAAGATTGCTTGAGAATTCTGAGGGAACTTGCCTTGGATGGAAGAATGTGGAGCAATTTATCTGATTGATTTCACACACACACACACACACACACACACACACACACCCTTTTAATGCCATTATGAAATCCTCCTACAAGCTAACTAAGAAGCTCATTTTATTTTTTTCAGGGCAGCCCAGGGTCCAGAGGCCCACCTGGGGGCCGTGGGGAGAAGGGCTTCCCAGGGGATCCTGTAAGTTCCTGGGGCCCAGTTGGCTCTGAATTGCTTTGCAGCTCCATAATTGCTACCTCCTGCCTTGTATCTCCTGCTAATACCCTCTAGGGCATGCTTGGCTTGGGAGTGGTGGTGGTAGGTATTCCCTGAGGCTTAGATGTTTGGGAAAATCTGTCTGCATCTCATCTGGGCTAATTATTAGAGATTATTATTAAAGATCCAAAACAGGGAAATAAAGTTCCAACCAATGAATCCGTATGGTATGTTGAGACTTACATCCCCCAGTGGAAAATTACCATAGTTTTAGTTATTGGGCTTCTAAACTTACAGATCTGCCAATTCCCTATTTACAGACTGGATTACAGGAGATTCTTATTAAATGCTTGAGGAAGTGGCATGGAATGTTTGGACCAGTGCATCAGTAAGGCTGGAATATTATGGAGAGGGGAAAATCACTGTGGCTCAGCAAGAATCCTTGCAATTCTTCACTTATCACCAATTTCCCTTCAAACCTGGGGAAATATTACTTTCATTTTTTTTAAAAGTTCTGTGAATTTCAAAGATGACGAATATTTTCACACCCCTTTTGCTTTAATCCAAAGGAGCTCAGAACTTGAATATTGTATCATTTGGGGGGGGGGAGGGCAGAAAGCGGGTATGACCTGATTGTGAAATACTTTGTAACTCTTCCTCTAGGGTAATCCAGGACGAAACAGTAATGTCAAAGGACAAAAGGGCTCCCACGGAGGACAAGGAAGACAAGTACTTAGATTTATTTTTGCATGTATAAGTTGATTACTTCTGTTATTGAGCTGATGCTTTCATAACGTCTAAGTGAGATAAATTATTCAGTAAAGTATACAACACTTCTGTAAATGAAAAAAAAAGTCCCTAAATCCACATTACAAGGAGTCTTTTTTTCTTTAAAGTCCTTTTTTTTTTTTTTTTTTTTTTTTTAAAGATTTTATTTATTCATTTATCCCCCCCTTGCTGCTCGTGCTCGCCGGGTCAGCCAACCATGCCGCGCGGGCGGGCCTGCCCTCACCAGGAGGCCCCGGGAACCGAACCCGGGGCCTCCCATATGGTAAACGGGAGCCCCACTGATTGAGCCACAGCCGCCTCCCTTTAAAGTCCTTTTGTAATAGGTTACCCTTATATGGAAAAAATCACTAAGTTTCTAGAGGTGATGTTGTATGGGAAAGCATGGAATAGCAGTGCATGCTGTTTTTCCTCTCTAACGGGTATATAACTGGTAATGGTAATATGCATTAGCATCCTTGTGTTATTTTAATAGTGCTTGGGGTTTTGCAGCTGATTCCTTCATGAGTGATTCAGGATCTTTTGCCTTATGATCTTGAGGAAATGATTGCATTTCTAGGGAAGCCCTGGACAGAAAGGGACGCAGGGCAATCCCAGCCCCAGAGGAAGCAGGGTAAGTCTTTCCGTGGATATTTATTTTCCTCTCCTTGTCACCTAACGCTGCCACAGAGGCTTTCGGGATATTTGTGCAGTGCAGAGTCAGCTCACCCAGGGACTGATGCATTTGTGGGGCTCCTCGATCTTGATATTTTGGGCTGGAAAATTCTTTGTAATGAGAGGCTGCCCTGTGTGCTATAGGATGTTTAGCAGCATCCCTGGAGGTCTCTACCTACTAGATGAGAGTAGCACACACCCCCCTCCCCAAGTTGTGACAATCAAAACTGTCTCCAGAGACAGCCAAATGGGGAGCAAGCCGCCCCTGCTGGAGGAGCTGTGTGGTGCTGTCTGCCCTTCCCTGTCCACCTTCCAGACGCTCTCGCATGTCCTTGAAGAGTCAACGACTTTACCATAAAAGCCCTCCTCCAGGAGCTTAGCCTCTTTGAGCTCACGTAAGAATATTATGAACTGGGAAGACATCATCTCTTTCTCTTCACCCATTATCAAAGGGAAAGATAAATCCAAAATAAATTCTTCCTTAACAGACCACAACCCTGGAGATTAAGGCTGAACCAGTAGCGACTTTAGGGACCCCAGGGCAACTCTGCAGCACCCCAGGTGATGTCAACCCTATCCCAGCAAACAGTGACAGGTCCACCGAGTGCCCCATCTTTTGAAGGAGCAGCCAAGAACCACTTCCCCTTTGTGGACTCCAGAAGTTGGAGATGGTATTTAGACTGTGCTAGAAACTCCTCTCACATGCCCAGCATGGAGATAATAAAAAGAGAAGAACGTTTTGAGTTTTGTTCAAGAGGGAACACAATATTCTTGATTTGTGGCTTCCTTGTCTACTACAAATTTGGAATCTTCTCCTCACTTTGAAGACAGTGGCCGACTTGCCTTCCCCCATTGATAGATAGCGAAGAAAGATGTTTTAATTCCTCTCGTCTGTGTTTATCTTGAATCATAGTTCTTAAGGGAAAGGATCTGAAATTAAATGTATTAGGTTTCCCGGGCTTCTTGTGAAATTCTTTGGGGCTTTGCCCTCTTCTCCACATAAGAGATGTAAAATGTAATCAGAGGAAGCAGTAGAGCAGCAAGATGAGCTAAATGTCATAAATTTTAAAGATAAATATTTGTGTGATTTGTTGGTTTAAGAGAAAATTCCTTTCGTTTGAAATAGCTTTGTAACTGTCACATCCATCAGGCACTTTTTAAAAAGAGATGTCAGGGGTGGGGAAAGGACTAATATTTTACAATCAAGTCCATTACTTTAAAATTGCTCCAAGGACAAGCGGCTCTCAGCCCACACTCCCGCCCATCTTTACTCCCTCCCCTTCACCTGCTGACCGCCTCCTTCATCGGCTTTTCTCTCCTGGATTAAACAAAGCAATGTGGATATAAAACAATATCAAGCTTCTCTACCCTCTCCCCCACCTTCCCAATGATGGACAGAATTCTCCATGAGGGTCAGAGGATCAGATGAGGATGACAAATTCTAAACAGCACAAGCAAACCCAGGGCATTGCCTCCTGGGACAGAATCTCAATCTATGTAAATTAATTGTTTCACCAGTTGATCCAAAGCAGTGAAATCATGGTCTAGGAGCTTTGTGTTTGCCTACTACACACGGAGACTACTTATAAATAATAGAA
This sequence comes from Tolypeutes matacus, assembly GCA_026826555.1. Classification (NCBI taxonomy): domain Eukaryota; kingdom Metazoa; phylum Chordata; class Mammalia; order Cingulata; family Chlamyphoridae; genus Tolypeutes; species Tolypeutes matacus. Next base: position 2,052,155 of record JAKSZT010029748.1, on the reverse strand, counting down.
TTTAAACTTCTGTAGCACCTGTTTTATGCCAGGTCCTGACCAAATCATTGTGAATCATTAGTTCCTTTGATCCCTGTGACAAATCTGTGAGGTAGGTGCTACTGTTACATCCATTTTACAGATGAGAAATCAAGGAACCTTGGGCAACTTGACCAAGGTCACAACAGAGGTAGGATTTGGACGTGGACTGTCCTTCACCCAAGTCCATGCTCCCAACCATCTGGCCCATGTGGATTGTAGGACTGCTCTGTGCCGTGCAGGGTTTACACAGCAGAGCTGAGCTTAAGATGGCCAGACTTCTAAGGACATGGCCTGACCAGGTGCTACGCTACCTACCACACAGAATAAGCAGTATTTGACTCTGGCTTTTTAAAATATATATATTTTTTATTTTTTCTAAAAGATAGTTAGATTACATAAAATGTTACATAAAAAAACATAAGGGATTCCCATATGCCCCACTCCCCACACCTCCCACTTTTCCCCACATTAACAACTTCTTTCATTAGTGTGGTACATTCATTGCAATTGATGAACACATTTTGGAGCATTGCCACTAAGCATGGATTATAGCTTGTATTGTAGTTTACACTCTCCCCCGCTCAGTTCTGTAGGTTATGGCAGGGTATATAATGGCCTGTATCTGTCATTGCAATGTCATTCAGGACAATCCCAAGTCCCCAACGATTCTTGCTTTTTAATGGAGACAGAATTGTGACACCATGGAAACAGTGGCTTCAGCCTTTTTTATCATTTCTTCTCATTTGCATATGTCAGGAAAGCTGATAAACTCTTCACATCAAGGTATAAACAACTGAGGAGTGACAATAGGTAACTTCTAATCATCAGCCCGCCTGGTGGAGGGCACTGGGTCGGGGAGTCTGAGGAACTTCAGAAAGCAGGCAGTTGAAAGAAAACAGCGGCTCTTAATTTCCATGGCTGCCTTTCTGAATGAATGAATGGATGAATGAGTGGATGAATGCATGTAAGAAAAATTTCAAAGTATTTGTTCTGGACCTAAAGGAATCACAGCTGTCTATCACAACACAGAGTGAATGTGTGAGCTGAGCTGGTCCACGGCGCTCTCACAGAGCGGAGAGGGGTCGGATTTCATCCCTGCTGGGATCTGGGCCCCAGTCAACTGGCTTGGCTGCCCTCTGGAAGGGAGAGGGTGTGGCGAAGACGGCCGCTAGGTGGAGAGCCTGAGCTGGCGGCGCAAAGTCGCTTCTGGACTCTTCGGAGTTTGGCTTCAGGGTCAGCCTGGTTCTGGGGAGCCTGGTGGTGGCATCCGGATCATCATACGTCAGCAGACCCCTGGGTCCCGCTCCTTCCCGTCTCGTAGGATGTTAGTGATGCAAACCCCACTGGGCCTGTCGAAGCAACGACTCTACAAGTTTTTATTCTGCTCTGAGACGGGAGTCAGGACACCAGGGCTGAGAGAGGGGGCTGTTCCCTGGTTCTCCCGAGGGAAGCCTCTGACTAGCAGACCACTTTTGTGGGATTTTCCAGAAAGGGGGAGGTGGAGGACTGGATTCTCCAGACAGTCCCACGGATAACTGTCAGGGGTTCTCAGACTTTGAGCTGGGTCTGTAATGACTTTTAGATTGGTTTGCAATCAACCCCCAAATGTTAGGCTGTGTTAGGTGCCCAGGGCGGAAACTCATCTATGAAAGTGCCCCAGGGAAGCCCTTTCTGTGAGCTGCTCGTTGCGTGTGCCAGTCAGATGTGCAGGGGGATGAGCTGGTTTGCCGCACAGACAGCCACCCACCAACACTTTGCCTTTTCTGTCCCAGGGACGAGAAGGCCAACGGGGACCCCAAGGTGAACCGGTAAGTACCCGTTATTTCCTGTCCTCTTGGTAATGGTGCAAATGGTGCCGCTAATGAATGAGCGTTTAAAAGGGCGTTGTCGGGAACACCGAGCACTGGGCTTGATCCCCATCGACTGGTGGGGGTACACAGTTCCCCTCAAGTCAGCTGCCAGGAAAGGGGCAGCCCTGACTTCAGACACGACCTCCTGCCCAGATACGTGGTCAACAAGCAGAACGTGCATAATTCTAGGTGGTCTCTGTTGAGCTGCTTTCAAGTGCATTTGGAATTGACTGCGAGAGAGTAAAATCCTTTATGAGACTGAAAAATGAAGGTGCTTTCACTCCTTGGGTAGTAGAGGAGAGTAAAATCCTAACAAAGTACGGGGTGACTGTGAGCCTAAAAGCCATGAGCTAGAAAAAATTGTATCAAGGTACTGTGTAGGGAAATCCATACGGAGACTATATGGAGAAACCCCTAACACTGAAAACTCTCATCCTGCAGGGGAAACCAGGCAACCCGGGACCCGAAGGTGCACCGGGAGCTGAAGGGTTACAGGGACCACAGGTAGTGTCAGAATTTGTGACTAATATTGTTAAGTGATGCCGAGTTATTCTGAGGGGAAGAAGGAAGTGCTGTATAAAAATAATAATTGAGAGTTTTTTTTAACAAATCAGTTTTTTGATGTATATTAATAAAGCATAAATCCATCCAAAGTATATAATCAATGATATTCATTCGGTATAATCACATAGCTGTGCATTCATCACTCCAATCATTTTTAGAGCATCTTCACTATTCCAGTAAAAATAATAATAATAAAAAACAAAAACCAACCAACCAACCAACCAACAAAAACAAACAAAACTCATCGCCTCTCAACCTCTCTCTGTTTCCCCTGCCGTACATAGCTGCTATTCTGTTTCCTTATCTCTAGTTCATTTGTATTATATTTTGTAAAAACAGTCTTATATGTGCAATATCACCCATATTCATATTTCACATGAGGTTTCACTGGCTTATACAGTCCCATGTTACATTTTTTAGCTCTCTTTCTAGTGTTATAAATGTCCTTAGCGTTCCCTTTCAACCACTGTCATACCCATATAACAGCTCTGCTAGTCACAAACACCATGACGCACTCTCACCATTTCCCTTCATTTCCAAAGATTTCCAAACAACCTTTTAATCAATTCTGCACAGATTAACCATCAGCCTTCCATTCTCTACCCTCATTCTATTTTCTGGTGACCTATATTCTAATTATCAATTCCATGAGTTTATATAATATATTTAGTTCATAATAGAGCATTCATACAGTATTTGTCCTTTTGTGTCTGGCTTGCTTCACTCAACATAATGTCCTCCAGGTTCATCGATGTTGCCATGTGCTTTATGACTTCATTTCTTCTTACAGCGGCATAATATTCCATCGTGTGAATAGACCACAGTTTGTTTATCCATTCGTCTGTTGATGGACACCTGGGTTGTTTCCAGCTTTTGGCAATGGTGAATAATGTGGCTATGAACATCGGTATGCAGATGTCTGTTCGTGTCACTGCTCTCAGTTCTTCTGGGTATATACCCAGTAGTGGTATTGCCGGGTCACGTGGCAAGTCTATATTCAACTTCTTTAGGAACTGCCAAACAGTCCTCCACAGTGGCTGTACCATCCTGCATTCCCACCAACAGTGAATAAGTGTTCCTGTCTCTCCACATCCTCTCCAACATTTATAGTTCTCTGACTTTTTAATAGTGGCCATTCTAATAGGTGTGAAATGATATCTCATTGTAATTTTGATTTGCATTTCCTTAGTCATTAGTGATGAACATTTTTTTCATGTGTTTCTTTGCCATTTGTATTTCTTCTTTGGACAGTTGTCTTTTCAAGTCTTTTGCCCCTTTTTTATTGGATAGTTTGTCTTTTTAATGTTGAGTTGTATGATCTCTTTAAATATCACAGATATTAAACCTTATCAGACATGCTATTGCCAAATATTTTCTCCCATTTAGTTGGCTGCCTCTTCACCCTTTTGAGAAAGTCTTGTGAGGTGCAAAAAGGGCTTAATTTTGAGGAGGTCCCATTTCTCTCTTTTTTCTTTTGTTGTTTTTGTTTTGGGTGTAAGGTTCAGGAAACTTCTACCTACCACAGGATCTTAAAGACGTTTCCCTACATTTTCTTCTGAGTTTTGTGGACATGCTCCCCATACTTGATCCATTTTGAGTTGATTTTTGTACAAGATGTGAGAGAGGGGTCTTCTTTCTTTCTTTTGGATATGTATATCCAGTTCTCCCATGACCATTTGTTGAATAGACTATTCTGGCCCAGCAGGGTGGGCTTAACAGCCTTGTCAAAAATCACTTGACTGTAGATGTGAGGGCCTATTTCTGAGTTCTCAGTTTGGTTCCATTGGTCAATCTATCTTTCTGCCAGTACCATGCTGTTTTTACCACTGTAGCTAAGTAATACGCTTTAAAATCAGGAAGTGAGAATCCTCCTTTGTTCTTCTTTTTAAAGATGTTTTTGGCTATTCGGGGCCCCTTATACTTCCAAATAAATTTGATTATTGGCTTTTTGATTTCTGCAAAAAAAGGATGTTGGGATTAGGATTGCATTGAATCTGTAAATCAGATTGGGTAGAATTGACATCTTAACAATATTTAGTCTTCCAATCCATGAACATGGAATGTCCTTCCATTTATTTAAGTCTTCTTTGGTTTCTTTTAGCAATGTTCTGTAGTTTTCTGAATACAGGTCTTTTATGTCCTTGGTTGAGTTTATTCCTAAATATTTGATTGTTTTAGTCGTTATTATAAATGGATTTTTCCCCTGATTTCCTTCTCAAAATGCACATCAGTAGTGTATAAAAATGCTATTGATTTTTGCATATTAATCTTGTACCCCGCCACTTTGCTGAACTCGTCTATTAGTTCTAGTAGCTTTGTTGTGGCTTTTTCAGGTAATTCTAGATATAAGATCATATCATCAGTGAATAGTGAAAGTTTCACTTCTTCCTTTCCTATTTGGGTACGTTTTATTTCTTTATCTAGCCTGATTGCTCTAGCCAGAACTTCTAGCACAATATTCAATAATAATGGTGACAGTGGGCATCCTTGTCTTGTTCCTGATATCAGCAGGAAAGCTTCCAGTCTTTCACTATTGGGTACAATGCTAGCTGTAGGTTTTTACCATATTGAGAAAGCTTCCTTCTATTCCTTTTTTGGAGTGTCTTTTACCAAGAAAGTATGCTGTATTTTATCAAGTGCCTTTTCTGCATCAATCAAGAGGATCATATGATTTTTTCCTTCAATTTATGAATGTGGTTTATTACACTAATTGATGTCCTTGTGTTGAACCACCCTTGCATACTTGGGATAAAACCCACTTGACTGTGGTGTATAATTCTTTTAATGTCCCTTTGGATTTCTGCTTGCAAGTATTTTGTTGAGGATTTTTGCATCTACATTCACTAGGGATATTAGTCTGTAATTTTCTTTTTTCATAGTATCTTTATCTGATTTTGATATTAGGGTGATGTTGGCTTCATAGAATGAGTTTCGTAGCCTTCTTTCCTTTTCAATTTTTTGGAAGAACTTGAGCAATATTGGTATTAGATCATCTTTGAATGATTGGTAAAATTCACCTGTGAAGCCATCTGGTCCCGGACTTTTCATCTTCGGGAGGTTTTTGGTGACTGTTTCAACCTCTTCACTTGTGATTGGTTTGTTGTGGTCTTCTATTTCTTCTAGGGTCAGTGTAGGTGGTTTGTGTGTTTCTGGGAATTTGTCCATCTCCTCTAGGTTGTCTAGTTTTTTAGCATACTAGATATGATAGTATCCTTTTATGAGCTCTCTTATTTCTGTGGGATCAGCGGTAATGACCCCCGTCATTTCTGATTTTATTTATTTGCATCTTCTCTCTTTTTTTCTTTGTCAGTCTAGGTAAGGGTTTGTCAATTTTGTTGCTCTCAGAGTACCAACTTTAGTTTTGTTGATTCTCTCTATTGTTTTTGCTTTGTTCTTGATTTAATTTATTTCTGCTCTGATCTTTATTATTTCTTTCCTTTGGCTTGGTTTGGGATTAGTTTCTAGTTCTTCCAGGTGTGCAGTTACATCTTCGATTTTAGCTCTTTCTTCTTTTTTAATGTAAGCATTGAGGTCTATAAATTTGTCTCTCAGTGCTGCCTTTGTGGTATCCAATAGGTTTTGATATGTTGTGTTCTCATTTTCATTCATCTCAAGATATTTGTTGAATTCTCTCACAATGTCTTCTTTGACCCACTGATTAAAGAGTGTGTTGTTTAATCTCAATATATTTATGAATTATTCCATCCATTATTGATTTCCAGCTTCCTTCTTTTATGATCAGAGAAAGTATTTTGTATAATTTCAGTCTTTTTAAATTTATTGAGACTTGTCTTGTAACATAACGTGGTCTATCTTGGAGAAGGATCCATGAACACTTGAAAAGAATGTATATCCTGCTGTTTTGGGGTATAATACTCTATAGATGTCTGCTAGGTCTAGTTCATTTATCATATTTTTCAAGCTGTTTCTTTATTTATCTTCTGTCCAGATGTTCTATCCAATACTGACAGTGGTGTATTGAAATCTCCAACTATTATTTTATGGTCATCTATTTCTGCCTTCAGCTTTGCCAATGTGTGCCTCATGTATCTATGGGCACTGAGGTTAGGTGCATAAATATTTGGTATAGTTATTTCTTCTTGGTGAAGTGTCCCTTTTATTAATATATAATGACTTTTTTCATCCCTTGTATTAGTCAGCCAGAGGGGTGCTGATGCAAAATACCAGAAATTGGTTGATTTTTATAAAGGGTATTTATTTGGGGTAGAAGCTTACAGTTACCAGGCATAAAGTATAAGTTTCTTCCCTCACAAAAGTCTGTTGCTACATGTTGAAGTAAGGCAGCTGCCGATGTTTGCCAGGGCTCAGGCTTCTTGGATTCCTCTCTTTCCAGGGCTGCGTTTCTCTCCGGGCTCAGCTTCTCTGTTTCCTCCACAAGGTCAGCTGTAGACTTTGAGGCTCTCTAGGCTTTGCCTCTCTCCACAAGGTCAGCTGTAGACTCTCAGGTGAATAGCTTGTCTCTGTCCTGGGGCCTTCTCTCCTTCCTTACGACCAAGCTCTCTTACTTCCCAGGGCTCCAGCTCAAGACTCCAACATCAGAACTACCACAACTCTGTCCTTTGCCGTGCCTTTTATATTTGATTCCCCACCCACCAAGGGGTGGGGCTCAACACTCTACTGACATGGTCCAATCAAAGCCCCAATTATAACTTAATCATGCCCAGATGAACAGATCAGTTTACAAGCATAACCCAATATCTATTTTTGGAATTCATAACATCATCAAACTGCCAAACTGCTACATCCCTTATAACAGTTTTACATTTAAAATCTATTTTGTCTAGGATTAATATTGCTACTCCAGCTCTTCTTAGGTTGCTATTTGCATGGAATATATATTTTTTCAACCTTTCACTTTTAACCTGGTTGTGTCCTTACATCTAAGATGAGTCTCTTGTAGACAAATATAAATGGCTCATATTGTTTTATCCATTCTATCAGTCTATGTCATTTTATTGGGGAGTTCAAGCCATTAATATTCAACATTATTACTGTAACATTTATTTCATCCATTTTGTCCTTTGGCTTTCTGTTGTCATATCATACCACTGTCTGTCTTTTTACCCTTTAATTTGCCCTTCCTAATTATCTTCATTTCTATACTCTTCTCCAAGTTTCTCATCCTTGTTTCTTCCTTTCAGGCTGCACACTTCCTTTAGTATCTCTTGTAATTCTGGTCTTTTGGCAACATATTCTATCAGTATTTATCTCTGAAGACTTTGAACTCACCTTCATTTTTGAAGGACAACGTTGCCAGATACAGGATTCTTGGCTGGCAGTTTTTCTCTTTCAGTACCTTAAATACATTATACCACTTTCTTCTCTCCTCCATGGTTTCTGATGAGAAGTCAGTACTTAACCTTATCGAGTTTCCCTTGTATGTGATGCTTTGCTTTTCTCTTGCTGTCTTCAGAATCCTCTATCTTTCATATTTGTCATTCTGAATAGTAAGTGTCTTGGGGTACGTGTTTTCGGATTTATTCTGTTTGGGGTACATTGTTCTTCTTAGATATTGATATTTATGTCTTTCATAAGGGTTGGGAAGTTTTCAGTGATTATTTCCTCAAATATTCTTTCTGTCCATTTTCCTTTCTCTTCTCCTCCTAGGACACTGATAATGCATGTTTGTGCATTTTGCAGTGTCATTCAATTCCCTAACAACCTGTTAAATTTTTTTCATTTACTTCTCTTTCTTGTCTCCTGTCTTTTCCAGTTCAGATGTTCTGTCTTTGAAATCACTAAATCCGACTTCAAGCAAATCAAATCTGCTCTTGTGTGCCCCTAATGTATTTTTAATCTCATCCTGCGTGTCTTTCATTCCCATTAGGGCTATTACTTTTCTTCACAGACTTTCAAATGGTTCTTTATGCTCACCCAGTGTCTTCTCAATATCCTTTATTTCTTTAGTGATATTTTCTTTAAATTCTTTGAAATGATTTAGGAGAATTGTGTGATTATAATTGATTGTCTTAAATCCTGTATCTCTTCAGGATATTTGGTTTGTTTCTTTGTCTGGGCCACCTCTTCCTGTTTCCTAGTGTGGCTTGTAATTTTTTGCTGATGTCTAGGCATCTGAATATGTTGGTGAATTTACCTGATAGCCAATTTCTCTCTTGTCTATTGTTTTTTTCACAGCTCTTCTTTGATATTGGGTTTGACTCATTCTAAGTCTGTAAAATTGCCCAGCTTAAGTTATCAAAATTGGGCCAGAAACTCACTAATGGGATGCTGATTTTCTCCCAGGAGTACATAGAGAGTACAGAGAGACCCAAAAGCAGTTTTTTCCCATGCAAATTCCAGACCAGCCAGCAGATGGCGCTCATCGGTGCACCTTTTCATAGAGTGGAAATCTCTGTTATCCTGTGTTTTGATCTGGCCAGAGACAAAATTCAAAGTGGGCGCCACTGGCCAAATTCACTGAAGAAAAGACCCCGACCCCCCCCCTCCCTTTTCCCTTGTAACAGCTGACAGGGAGGAAGATGTCTGTTCCGCTCTCAGTAAACTACCGTGAGCTGGGATTTTACCCTAGCTTAATATTTTTGGGGTGGGGGAGGGGAGACCTTCCTGGCTGCCATAGGGGTTTGGTGACTCATGTTTTTTTTTTTTGGGGTGAGGGGCGGTTCTTTGTCTCTCCATCCCTCACCCTCCTGGGAGTTGTAAAGCACTGTCCTCGTCTGCTGGCCCTCCAAAGCAGGAACTTTGGATAGCTTTTGGCACTTTCTCTGTTGTTTCTGTGAGAGTTGATCCCTGCCTGCCTAATCTGATGCCATCGTCCCACAATCCAACTGAGAAATTTTAAATCTGCCTTCTGTCCCTCTCCATAGTACATAGCTCTAAAATTCTGTGTTTCTCATAGTGAGTAGGTGACTTTGCTCCATCAAACTAGCTTCCGTATTTGGAGTTCATGGATAAGTCTTTTGGAAAGATATGCTCTTGTGATCACCTGGTGTTCTGTCGGCATGTTAGAAATAATGAAATATGAAAGCCTTAATATTATATATATAATATATCATATATACCACTGATGGTGTTTGATGCAAGCCACTTGCATTTTGTCATGGCCATATCATTAGCAATATGGGCATCAGGTGTCAGGGATTCTCTGTCTTGCTCTTTTCCATGCCAGAAATATTCCAGGGTCATCCCTAGATAGTGGCTTGGTAACACATAGGTAACACATTGTCACTGTGTGGAGCCCACTCTGTATGGACCCCCCTTTAAGCCTGAACTTGACTGGAAGGATCTGTATAGATGTGCCTGTTCTAAGACCTTCCCAGGAGTTATTTTTATTCTGGAAAGTTCCATATGATCTGTACTACACAGGGATTTGGGATTCTCTTAAGTAGATCTGGGATCTCTGAGCCAAGCCACCAGCCAGCAGGTCCTCTACACTGAGTAGCCATGGGCACAGCCCAGATCCACTCCTAGGCTTGCAGGGGATGACAGGTCCTCTGACACTCAGGCAGGGAACAAGACTAGACCAGTGGCTGCAGCCGCCATTTGCACTGGGCCTCCAGGGGCCATTTCACACCTGGGGCTTAGGTAAAGAAAACATTGCTGGCACCCCCAGTTTTTCCTTCAGTGTGAGAGACCATGGATTTGATGGCAAATATGGCAGGAAAATATACTTTGATTCCTTTGATAGGATTGGATGCTAAAAGTCCTTTTGTCTTAACTTGAAACAACTTGGCTCTCTATTCCACATCACGATCAAGACTTGGCCAAGGTAGCCTGCCCCATCGAGGACTCCACCTGACCTTCGTATTTTACTTCCTCATCCAATGGGCTTTATGCTTCCCTTTAGTCTTTTTTATTTCTCCCAGTAAGAGAAGGATGAAGGTCTTATACAGGCAGGGCATTCCTTAGAAAGAGCTGTACCACTGAGTCTGGGTCTGCCTCCAGTTCCCTTCCCTATAAAAGGCCTCAACTGAAGGTTTAGTTTTCTGCCCTTTAACACTGAAGCAAGAGTCTGCTTGAACAGTTGGCTCATTCCTTTCCTATGGGGGTATTTCAAAAGCACTGACCGAGAAGATGACTTTTTCATTAACACCTTTACTTGCATTTTTGTTTCTTTTATTAACACAAAAGGGATTAAATGGAAACCCGGGCCATAGAGGAGAAAAGGGAAGCCAGGGACCCAAAGGACCACAGGTGAGTGGCTCAGAGGCAGTAATGAATGAACCTCAACCTTAATTTCCCCTTTCTGACTTCAGAAACATCTTCATATATAGTTTATTTTACATTATCCACCTGTTCATTTTGATAATTCATTCATTATCCATCTATTTCATTTTTGGATTAACAGGGGGCAAATTTTTAGCACAGCTCAGTTTCCTGGTCTAAAGCTTAATCACACTTCTTTCTCTTTCACATGGGTTTTACTCAGAAAGACCCATTTCATCAGTCTAAAGAAAGCTTTTGGAGGAATACAAATATTGCTGAATTGTAACCATTTCCTCCAAAACCTGATACATTATTGTGGCTTTTCTAACTTTTAAAAATTATCTCTGCCACAATGTATCTCCACTAGTGATAGATATTTAAAACTGATTCTACAAAGATCCCTCAGTCTCCAAATTTATTCATTTCCTATGTTCAGCTCTTGAACTCTCCATCTGAATCTACTTGGTTCCTGAGTTCCTGAGGGTGAATAATGAGAATTTGGATGGTGAGGGATTCATATGAAAGTTCTGAATCTATTCACGTCTTCAGCTTGGTTAGCAGGAGTTCAGAAGGGAAGGGATACGCCATTTGCTCAGTCATCTATCCTCCCAGCATGTTTGTGAAAGACTTTAACCCGTATTTATGTGTATGTCTGTGGTGCAGGGCACAAAAGGCCTGGTGGCGGCAGAATGTCTTGTTCTAACAAAATCAGTACACTACGACAAATTTTCCATACTTGTAAATAAAGGTAAAGGTAAAGGACGCCTTTTCAGTTTCTCACAAAGGCACCATATGGACTAGTGATATTCCTGCAGATAGACTCGTGGTCCTCTCCCGGGACTGTAGCCCGAGTCATCTGGTTTTCAGCCCTGCTGTCTCTCTCCTCTGGTGCCTGGCTCTCTTGTGAAGGAGGCATCAAGGAGTTCCTGGAAGTGACATGATGAAAAAGCAGACGTTTCTAATGAGTTTCCTAAGAATCGCTGCAATGCCAACCTTTGTATCTCCCATTTCCTTTCAGGGTTCTCCTGGGCTAGAGGGATCTAAGGGGAGCCTTGGAAGACCTGGAGTTTTAGGGAAAAAAGTAAGTGCTATGTCTTAACTATTTAAAATTCTGAAAGCAAAACACCACCATTCTCGTCCTGATTTTCATGTTAATTCCTCACTGGTTGAATCCAGGCCATCGCTTTCTGCCAGTATGTTCTCTTCCTTCACTGAGCAGAGAATTTCTAACTGCGTGCTTCCTCCTTGAAGCCTCGCCCCTTACCCTAAAAGAGAAAACAGAATCTTGCCATCATGAAACAACTCTGAAAGTCCCTTCAATCCCAGGTCCTCTGAATGCGTGAACGCACTTGGTGGCAGGGCAGGTGTGCATGCGGTTCACGTACTTGACCTGCTAGCTCTGAGGTGGCTCCTTTTGGAGAGTGTCAGAGAGCACGAGTGGCGCAGTCAGGGTCTTGCCTGCAGGTGTAACAGCTTCAGTGCTCCCTCTGCCAGGTTCGTGAGCCTGTGACCTGAGCAGTCACCCAGGGCCCCGGGCTTCGAACGACCTCATGCTTGGTTTAGTGCTTTGCTGTCACCTTCTTGACATTCTTAATAATTTTTGAACCAAGGGCCTTTGTTTTTGTTTTACTTTGGGTCACAAATCCTGTAGTCGGTGTGGCTTTCCTCCTGCCCTCGGGAAAACCTCCAGACTGTAAAGTAGCTTGCGAGGCCTTTGGGGGTTGGCCGTGTTTGATTCTATGGCTCCTCAGCTCGTCCACCTGCTGCCCTCCATGCCTGCAGCCCAGAGTCCGGCAGTCTCCCAGTTCCTAGAGCTGCCCCAGGTGCTCCACCAGTACCTCTCTTCCACCTGGCTCACTGGCACCCCTCCCTCCCTCCTTCTACTCACACAGCTCATCCGCCAGGCCTCAGTTTCCCTGCTCCTGTCCTTTAGGCAGCCTCCCCAGCCCACTGAATCTAATTTAGGCTCCTCTTTGCTCCCATGGCATGCTGGCCTTTATCACTCCATAGTGCTCTCTTCCCAACCAGCCTGTGCTTTGTGGCAAGACCATGGCTTTTGGGCTCACCAGTGTTCATTTTCCAGGACAATAAGTAATTGCTGAATGGGCAATGAATCAGCAAATGAATCTGCTTTCTCTGGAGTAAAGCTTCCGCTCTTTGCCTTCTCCTTCGGCCCTCTTGTAACGCCAGGCAGGCAGAATTTGAGTCCAGCCCCTGCCCGTGCTGGAGAAGATGTTTTCTGCTTGCCTGGGGGAAGATCCTTCTTTCTTCCCCACCCACCCCTTTACTGAGCACTGAATCTTCACAAGGAACCTCGAGTCTCCCCATCTGGTGGACAGAACGTCCTGTGGTGGAAACTGGGCCTGGATTTCACTGACCTGAAGTTCTTCTGGTCTCACTTATTAGGGAGAACCTGGAATTCCTGGTGACCAGGGGCCAGTGGGGCAAACTGGACAGCGAGGAAAACAGGTATGAGGCTTGGGGACCCTTCGCCTTTCCCAGCTCCAAGTTTTCGGTTCTCACGCCCGGAGACAGATGAAGGCATCAGCCTAAGCCTTGGGGGACTGAAGGCATTTCAGCACTTGGGAGGATGCGGGGACGTTCTCCTCGCCCCACAGCTCTTTCTATAGCAGAGCTGTCTGCTAAAGTGGGAGGGAAAAGGAAGGTGGAAGAGAATGCAGAGGATAAGGGGTGGCTTAGGACAGAACATCTCAATACTTTAACATGGTGTGGCCATAGACACATGTCAGTGGAAAAACAGCACCACGCACTGGTCTCCCCACTTTGCAAGGCCCCACACTGCCAACTAGAAATGGGAGATTAGGGCCAAGAGACGGGGCATCACTTTTCAAGCTTTTCAGCCCTGTTCTGGTGGCTCTGGCTGTACCGAGATCTCAGCCCACAGAGAAGCCAACAGAGAAACGATTTTTTAATTCCTTTTACAAAAGTTATTCATAGACATTATAAAAAATTTACCAAGCACAAAAAGAGGGGAAAGGAGGAAGAAGAATTACCCATAGTCCTTCCATTTGTGATATTTATCATTAATATTCTGTAGATACCAAAAATAAAATCATTGCAGTATATGCTTTGTCATCAATTTTTCCCTCTTAATAATAATGTACCTGAAATATATTTCCGTGTCATTAAATTTTTTCCTCAACATTTTTTAAAAATAAAATTTTATTGAAGTATATCATTCATTCATGAACATATATAAACAATAAATGTACAAATAAAATTTGTGGATTTTACTGAACAAGCATGCATGTCATCATACAGGGCTTCCACACATCTCCCTACCACCATCTTGCATTGTTGTGAAACATTTGTTACAAACTCGGAAAGAGCATCATCAAAATATTTCTACATATAGTAATGTTTATCCCATATCTTACATTCAGTGTATTTCCCCCCAACCCACCCAATTATTAACACCCTGTATTAGTATTATATATTTGTTATCATTCATGAGAGAATGTTTTCATATTTGTCCTGTTAACCACTGTCCATCCTCCACCACTGGATTCCCTGTGTAAAAAGTCCCATGCTTTGTACAATCCATTCAAACTGTACACTCAGTGGCTCTCATTTTCATCACAGACTCAACTTCAAAGTGTTCTAGTGAATGTAGAAATCTTAGTTTATTTGATCTGTCTCTTCTATTGGATATTTAGTTTGATTCTAGTTTCTCACTGTCATAAATAGTAAGGCAGTGAGCGTTCTTGTACCTGACTAAATCTTTCAGCAAAACTATAATTAGTTTCTACATAGGAATTTCTAGAAGTAGCACAGCTGGGTAAAAAATGTGAACATGTTTAATTAGGGCCTATGGCCCCTGTTGGAAAGTGCCCCAAGGAAGATTTGACCCAGCACACGTGTTGTGCAAAGAGGGCTCACTTCAGGACATCCACACCAGCAGAGATTTGTCACCTTATTATTTTTTTTTTCATCTTTACCAATTTTATTGACAGAAAGAAAGAGAGAGAGAGAGAGAGAGAAAGAAAGGCAGAGAAAGAGAGAGAGGGAGAGGTAGAGAGGGAGGGAGGGAGGGAGGAAATGGTATTTCATTACAGTTTCAAATTGAATTCCTTTGGTTACCAGTGGGAATGACAGTTTTCATATGTCTATTGGTCATTTATAATTCTTTTGGGACTTCCACACTCGTGTCCTTTGGACCAGCTCCTAATTTTCCTGCTCACTCCACGAGTTCTGAATAACTATCACTCTGCCTCCTGCAGTGGCCAGAGTGAAGCTGGCCAAGGAAGTCCCAGGGGAATGCCAAGAAGCGAGGAAAACTCACGCATACCCTGGGGTTCAAGGTCCCCGGTCAAACCCTCCACCAGAGAGTCCCCAGTGCATCTCTCCTGACACCACAATCTCCCCAGTATCAATTACAGTCCATTCGCAATTCTGAGACGTTGAAATGATCTGACATGTTCACAGGGAGAGTACGGCATCCCAGGCTACGGTCGCATGGGACTGAAAGGAGTAAAGGTAAATATGGAAAACAAGGATTTTTTTCATTGATAACACAACCCTAAGTAATATAAGAAGAAATGGTCTTACTGTGGAAGTGGTATGTTGATTTATTTATCTTCTCTGCTGCAAATTATAGGGCCCAAGAGGCTTCCCTGGAGATATGGGGCAGAAGGTACTGTGCACATGCTTGCTTTTGAAATGACCATGCCCTTACCCTTCTTAACCTGTTTAAGAATTGAGATAAGGCTGTGAGTGAGTGAGAGGAAGCAGGGCAGGAGTTTCCCCGGGCTTCACGAGAGGAAGACCACACGGAACTCCATGAATCTTTACTTTGGGAAGATTATCTTGTCTTACAGGGTCTGATGCCCAGTCTGTTGAAAACGGTTGTTTCATGTATTTTGTTCACTTTTTGGTTGTGTTAAGTAGAAGGTGAATTCAGTGTCTGTTTTCCCATCTTGCCCAGAAGTGGAAGTGCAGTAACACATTTAATCAGTGTAGTAGACGTATGAAAAGAGAGAAGAACCTGAAAATAATCTACTTGGTCTGAAGTATTGAATCTTGTCATCTTTTAAAAAAATTAATAACAAACTTTATTTTTAGAAACATATAGATTAGAACATTTCCATCGAAAATATAGGGGATTCGCACATAACCCACTCCCTCCTCCCCCATTTTCTCCTACTAATAACATCTTACACTAGCGTGGTACGTTTGTTACAACTGACAAACCGACACCGAAGCATTGCACTGACCACGGTCTATCGTTTACCTTGTGGTCTACACTTAGTGCTGTAGCTTTGTGGTTTTGACAAGTGTGTAATGGCCTGCATCCTTCACTGCAGTGTCAAGCAGAACAATTCCAGTGCCCTAGAAATGCCCCGTGTCCCACCCGTTCTTCCCTCCCCACCCCTCAGGACCTCTGGTGGCCACTATCTTTATATCAATGTGACACTGACTCTTGTACTCTTTTAATAATTCACGTTTTTTGTGAAATAGTGAATGAATTGGAGATGAAAATAGTACATATTATATTCATTAATTCATCCATTTATTCAACCAACATTATTGTGTGCTTACTATGAGCAAGGCGCTGGAGAGTCGAAGAGTAATAAGGCATAATTCACGCTGTCAGTGAGCAGACCACCTAGCAGAGATGCGTCCTGTCTACATGGCTGATCCTCCAGGTTCTGGCTAAGGCTAAGCTGGTCATCTTTCCAAAACCACTGTGCTGATAGCTTGCTTGTGAAGGAGTCACCATCTTCCAAAGAGTCAGAATCCCAAGTAACTTTGTAAATGTGTCATATAAGAAACTGGGCTCCTCTGTGTCTTTTGTTACACCTCCACTTCCAGTTCAAAGTAGGACTGATTCAACTGGGATACAAATACTTCAGTAATTTTTAAAAAGTGGCACTGAGTGCCTTTTCTTATTCCCAGCTCCTTAAATAATATTCTAAATGAGTAAACTATATTGGAGGCATTTTTGACAAACATGTTCCCCAAGCTTTAGTTATGGAAAATACAATATAAATAGCAGTTGGTATAAAATCTGCCCTCCTCTATTCCGTTCCAAAACTCTTTATGTTCTCTCTTCTCTCCCAAGTATGATGAAGTGCCCCTCCCAGCACCTGAATTATTCACTGTATTAGTCTGTTGGCTTTTATAAAGAGTATTTATTTGGGGTAGAAGCTTATAGTTACAAGGCCATAAAACGTAAGGTACTTCCCTCACCAAAGTCTGTTGCCATGTGTTGGAGCAAGATGGCCCCGACATCTGCAAGGGTCCAGCCTTCCTCTTCCTCTTCCTCTTCCTCTTAAGCCTCCGTGGTCCCAGCTTCTTCCAATATCAGCTGAAGGCTGGGATAAGTCTCTTCTCTCTCTGGGCTCAGTTCCTGTGTTCTCTCCACAAGGTCAACTGCAGACTATCAGGTGAAAGTCTCATCTCTCTTCCTGGGCTCCAGGATCAAAACTCCAACAAACTCCCATGCCTTGTCGTTTTCTCCCAATCAAAGCCCTAGTCATAATTTAATCAAGTAAAAGTGTAACTTCTAAATTCAATACACTCTAAGGGTATCAGTAACCCAGAGGAACTGACCAGTTTACAAACATAATCAGTATTTCTTTTTGGAATTCATCAATAATATCAAACTGCCACATTTACCTTATCAACATATTTTAGGTCCTATCTTAAATCCCTTTCTCAAGGAAACCTTTCTTGTTCCCCATCACCACCTCTTAAATTCCTCTGCATTAGGTGTAAATACTGTTCTCAATTCTCAATCTTCAGTCTACCTGAAATGTTTACCATACTTAGTCCCCTTTCTTAAATTCTTTCCTCCCTTAGCCTACATTTCTCTTTGCCTCCTTCTCCCTCCCACTCCTTCTCCCTTTCCCTCCCTCTCCCCCTCTCTCTCCCTCACTCTGTCTCTTTCACCACACTAGGTCTTCTCTTCCTTTCCCTGCTTCCAAGCTTCCTCTCAAGTCAAGTCCTTTGTCCTCTCCTTGATCTCCCTGCCCTGGTAATCTCTTTCAATACTATTGACTTCAGCTATCTTTTGGTCTCTGTAACTCATTATTGGGTCTTCCTCTCACTTGAATGATTACAATATTTTTTCTCATTGATCTCCTACTTCCACCTTTTCCCTGCTTGAGTTAATCCCCTTGATTAAAAATCCCTTGATTTTTTTTCCCCAAAGCATAAGCATGATTATATTACTCTCCTGCTTGTACATCTTCCAGAATTCCTTATTGGCTACCAAACTGAAATCCATTTCCATATTCTGGAACCAGTCGTACCTTCTATTTCAACCAGAGTAGCTCACAATATTTCTGTTTTGTCTATTGGGATTCTGTAGAAGATTCCCTTTGGGAAAAAAGTGTCTAGAATAGTGCCTTCCACACATTTTATTTTCAAACTAAAACACAAAATATGGTTAAAAATAATGGGATGCCTGATTAATCGACTCAAACTAACTATATGGAAATAGCCAATTTTATATTCCTTTTTAAAAGCAGTGTTTTCAGTTGATGAATTAACAAAAGAAAGATTTTTTCCTTTGGTTAGAGAAAGGAGCAAGAAGGGCCTATATAAATAACTCTCAGGACAAGAGTTTTCATTCTACACCAATTTTCTAATTTACAGATAAAGGGAGGAAATTAACATTTTCAATTTACTGAAAAAGACAAATTTAACATATTGATAAATAACTACTAAAATTAGTTTCACATCAAAGTAAGAGTACTTTTTTAAAATTTTCAATTTTTTTCAGAAATGATTTATTTATTTAGAGAGATTAGTATTTGATGTAATTAATACTCCGTATGTTTTCCTTAGTTTTCATAACTGTTTTTGGGGTACTTTTGGTAACTGGATTATAATTGCTTTGATATTTATGCATAAATGTTTGCATGATTAGAAAATTAAAACTAGTTTGGAGAATATATAAGCGTATCAATGACGTAGTTCCAAATGACGGAAGGTGACATTTAATGTACTATTTGGCTTCATTAATAAACACTATCATTGTTATAAGATCAATTGTTTCGAGAGAAATGTTTTTCTGTTCTTTCATAGCAACTATTTTACCATCTTGGTTTCTTGTATCTGAATCTTCAGGGTGATGATGGTGATCCTGGAATTCCCGGGGAGTCGGGACCCAAAGGATTCAGAGGGCTATCAGTAAGTGGCTGTGATTCCAGAAGATAAGTGTTTCTTCAGAAGACTTTGGTGTTTGTGTTCTAATAACACAAACATGTGAATTATTGATCCAACCCAAGGCATCTGAAATGCCACTTGCTAGCTGTGTGATCAATGTACCTTCTCAGTGTCGCCATTTCTTTAACATAAGAGTTGAACTAAGTGGCAGTTAGGTTCCTTTCAGCTCAAGATTTACAAGATGATGACCAGCTGTTCCAAACCTTCCAAGACAGACTTCCGGCCTTTTCTAAGGCACACGTTAAACCCACAATACTAACCCTAAGGCATGAAATGAAGCTGCTGGTGTCCCTCGGTGTCCCTCGGGTGTGTCTGATGACCCGACTCCATAATCAAGCTCTTATGGGGTCTTCGTTTAAGGAAGTCTATTGAAATCTTGTAATAGGGAAGTGCAGAGTAGAGTAAAGCATCAGTGGTCGTCATCAGTGTGAAGGAGATGCGATTCCACAGATGCTGTCCGTCTGGCTGGATGAATTTCATTATCACCCATATCTGTCACCTCAAGATATGGGGATGACACAGTCTGCACGTCCTCTTATGTGGGGGGATCATTTTCCTTATTTGATCTTTGGCAGGTGGGAGGTTTTTAATTAGACCTCTGTGTGCCCTTGTACACTTGCTTTTCTGGTTAGGTCCATTCCCAATTTGACTAATTGAGATTTAAATGCACAGCCAGTGCCAAAGCAAAGTAAGTCACTAAATGAAGAGGCTAAGAGGGAAATGGATATTTACAAATAATTAAGAGTGGCTAATTTATATCAAGTAAGCAATTTATATGAATTTAATGAATTGTTTCTTTTTGTTTTTTTTATTTTAAAGTCTCATTAAAACTGGGGTGGTCCCCATGGATAGACCATGTGATAACTAATGCATGTTCCTATCTGCAGCTCACTTTAGGCTTGAAAGGTGAGAAGGGGTCTCGAGGAACCCCAGGCCCACCTGGACAGAGAGTAAGTACGCCTGTGAGAAACACAGGTCCACTCTGGAGCCCCCATTTGGGGATCCTGCATCTTCCTGTGCTTGTGCTTGGCCCCTGCTGGTCTGGCCTGGGATGTGTCTTCTTTGTCTCAGGCCCTTTGCTCTCAGCCTCTGTTTAAGAACTTGCTCTAAGTTTTTCTGTTTGGTGTGTGGGCTTTAAAAAAATTATTTCGAAATAATTATAGACTCACAGGCACTGGCAGAAAAAAATGGTACAGAAAGGCATACCATTAAGCCAGCTTCCTCCATGGTAACACTTACTTAAGTCTAGCACAATATCACAACTAGGAAATTAATATTGGTACAATCTATACACCTTAAGATTTCAGTGTTTTTACATGCACTTGTGTGTATGTATCTCCATTTATGTTTCTATGCAATTCATGTAACTACCACCAATGCGTAGTATTTTAAAATATTCATTTTCATGCCAATCAGATTTTTCTCATAATAAACAAAAAATAATCTTGTAAACAACAACAAAAAATCATTTGGTCTAAAAAATAGAACTTGGGTACCTTAAACAACACTCAGAAATGGACTGGGTATAATGAATGCAAAGTCAAATTCTATTTTGGTTTAAAACTAAACTAAGAAATAGATTCAAGTCAAAACATCTTCAAATTTTTAAGTTCTATGCTTGAAGTCAGTACATCCACCAAACAGCAGCGCATCTGGACTTTATTACCAAATAAAACGGTCTTCACTGAAGTTCCCAGAAGTACTTCTTGGATTCAGTTGAAGGTTAGTACAAGAAACAGTCAGATGGAGAACATTTAGGCAGCTTTTGTAGAACCATTATCGAAGACACTGTCCATAATGCTAGTCAGTGTTCTTTACTTATTTTAACTAGGGATGGACAGAGAATCATCCAAGGAGCTGATAACATCCTGAAGATAAATTCCTTCTAGCGTGTTGGTCTCAACAGTTTTTTGTTTGACTGGAGAACTGGAATATTTGGCTATCATAAGCTGTCTCCTAGCACTCTGCCCATTGGAAGCAGCATTGCCTGGTCTTTGCTATTTAGCAACTGCACCGGTGGCAGAGTCAATCCAGCACTGACACGTGGAATTCATGTACATTCATTTTTGGCTCCTTCTGCTTTGCTGTTAGCCACTTTGGCTATACAGGAAGACTGTGGGCTCAGGCTTGCAGAGTTGAAGGATTCCACTTCCCTGGGTTTTTTCGCTTGTTTCTGAACATAAAGGTAAAGTCTAGAAGTAGAATGAGCTTCATGAAGGCTGTCGTCAGGGCTCCTGCTCACTCCTCTGGAGTCCTCTCAACTTCACCCTCTTCTGTTTGCGCCAGTGTCCTCAGACTAGTCCACATCACAGTAGCAACATGCTCGTACCAGTCCCAGGTCTTATAGGAACATGACACGCAATCCCGAGCAAGGCAGAAGCCTGTTCTCCCTCCCCAAATGGCCAAAGACCTCAAAGTTGTCCTAACTCGGTCTTCCAGAGCATACTCCCCCGAGGATGATCCTCTGGAAAAATGTGGCTGCCGACTCTGTTAGCCAGAAGCTGTTCTTTCTGCTCAAATGGCTCTGCAGCCTTTTCTGTTTTATGCCCTAACTTGTGAAAGGAAGGACAGGACTCGTGTCTTTCAGGGATGTGCATACTTTCCAAATGGGGCCCAAAAGGAAAGGTCCCCCAATGGGTAGAATCACGGAGGTCATCTGAGTTTTAACATCAGCAGCACGCAGGTGGTCCTCTACAGCCGTTTCATTGGCCTTCCCGGCATTCAGCAGACCCTTGATGTTTGTCGGACGGACGGACGGACGGACGGGGGGATGGATGGATGCATGCATGCATGCAGGCATGGACGGACGGACAAGTGGATGAGCAGGAAGTATGAACGGGTAAAAGAGAATCACTCAAGATACCCAGAAGGAAGGACTGACGTCTTTCAGGAAGCCTTCCTTAGTTTTTATCACCCAATTCTATGTATTCCTTTGCTCTGTGACCTCTTGGGATTTATGAGTTTAATGTATATTCTCTTCTTTTGTGTCATGTTCATTTTGCTCCATAATCTTTGGATCTTTTGTGTATGTAGAGGATATATCTTACCTCATGCACTTTAAACCCCTTGATTTGTGTTATAACTATCTCTGAATTCTCAATAAATTATTTTCCTTAGCACTACTCTTTGGAAAGTCTGCTGGTTACAATGTTAAGATTTTAAGCTTTCTTACGAGAAATGTCTTCTTCTAATTATTGCATATTTACTACAAGTATCTCTAAGAAATTCTTGTTTCTTTATTTCATTTCATCCTAGAAAAATAATTCAGTTCACTCTGAGTAGGCATTAGCTTAATTGATGTGACTGTGAAACAAAACAAGTTTACACTCTTGATGCAAATGGGAAAAGTGTGTTGTATCCAGTGGGTCCAGGAATACTTTGCTCTCTCTCAGCTGTGCTTTTATGAGTTAAGGTTTTTGGTTTTTGTGTTTTGTCAAAAGACTCTCGTTCACATATCAATAACTTCCTCTGTTTTGTTTTCCTAGGGTGTTAAAGGCATGGCGGGACAGTCTGTATATTCTGTATGTATTTCCTTATTCACGATAGCAAACCCAGCCCGTCCACTGGGAAGTAAGTGCTCATGTTTCACTCTCCCTCTCTTTCACCTACAGCACTGTGATCTGATCCAGTTCACGCGGGAGCATACTCGTGAGTATCTGTGAGTGTGTCATGGAAAGAGCATCAGGGCTGGGTGAGGGTGTTTAGCATTGAACTCAGGGTGGGCAGGCAGAATCCGTAGCCTCCGTTCCCTGGGGAAGGCATGTCCCGAGTGCATGCCGTAGCGACACACCAAAGTGGGAGCAAAAGGGACATAAAGGCGTGACTCGTAGGGGGAGAGAAATCACGCATGTGGGAAACACTTAGAGACAACTCAAAGGCTGTGTGAGCTGGCTCACACCGACACACAATCACGTGCAAGAGGCCTGAGGGGCGTGATGCTGGAGGGACAAGCAGGGGGAGTTAGTGTTAGTTGGAGAGAGGAAACTGAGTCTGGTTATGGAAAGTGATGGGGAGCAGCAAGAGAATGCTCGCTACAGAGGAGTGAAGCAAGTGCCAACATAGGTAGCCTTTGAATGTGAAGAAGGGGGAAATGATGTAGAAAAGCACTCGGGTCTCATTTCTGAAAAACTATCCTAAGGAAACAATGCAAAAGAAGGAAAAGTTCTATATAAGCATGTTTGTTGAAGTACTACTGAGTAGAGAAAATGACTACACGCTTGGGCTGTCACAGTTACAGGGTAAGTGTGGGGCGTCGTGTACTTGAAATATTAAGCAGCTTTGGTTTTTAAGAAAGACTCAGGCAGAACATGGAAAAATATTGGCACTGAAAAAAGAAAATCAGTCGAATTCTCAATGCGATCACATGTAGACATATATACACACAGAAACAAGGGCAAGAAGCAAAAGCAGAAAAATATAAAAATGGTGGGATTTCAGGTGATGTCAGGTGATTTGTCTTATGTTTCCACTGTGGTTTCCACATGTGATTTTTACACATCCAGACAAACCTAAAATGGGAAAATCGGAGAGACTTAGCTGAAGAGGAGTAGATAGAAATGTAAGGACTGCAGGTGTGTGGCAAGGCGAGGACACGCACACGTTTTAGAGACCTGACGGGCAGGGTGGGGCTTATCACTGTCGGCTGAGGAGGCCGCGAAGTCGTGGAGGGAATTCACATGGCAGGAGAAGACGCGCTTCCGCCTTTCACAGGGAGGGGACAGTTGTGTCGGCCGTAAGCTGAAACGATCCGCAGGCAGCTGATGACCTGAGGCTCTGGGAACGGTGCCGGTCGGGAAGGGCATGTCCCATTCCTGTCCTGGTTCCCTGCGGCTGCTGGCAGTCCTGGGCAGCCTGGGCGGGTGGCAGGTCAACTGCGGCCTCTGCGTGCCATCGAAGAACAGCAGTCATTGGATTTAGGTCCCCCCTAATCCCGTGGGACCTCATCTTAACCAAGTGTACGTCCAGAAGATCACCTGCTGAGGTTCTGTGTGGATGTGAACTTGAGGGGAGCACTTCCAGCCCCGTAAGGCCTTTCCAAGGAGGACCGAGGGGAGCAGGGAGGGGATTCCTGGAGGATGCCAGGAAGCGGGGGCGGGTTCTGTGCTGACCCGGTGCTGACTGGAGAGCACGGACTGCAGACCAGACGGGGCGCGCGGCCGTCAGAGCCAGCTCAGCGGGCACCAGGCGCCACCAGGGCAGCGGGCCTGACCCCACTGGCCGCTCGGCCCTGCGGCAGCTCCTGCTGCTCAGGGACAGGCCTCGCCCTGCGCTGGCGGCCGGACGCTCCTCTGAGGAGCCAGCAAAAGCTCTCGGAGGCTGGCGGGGAGGGGAGAGAGAAGGGGGAGTTCAAGAATCCAGCAGACGGAAGAAAAGGGGATTTTTAGGGAAAAGAAGACAAGAAACACACTGAAAGAGGCCAAGTTATTTACCCAGAGTCCCCCCGGCCCTCCCAGACTCAGCCCTGGATGTGCCTGCGCCCAGAGCCTGGGCTCCCACCCGCGAAGCGGGGCATGAGGTGAACAAATGAAGTTCTCGGCCACAATGCAGGCCCCTGGCTAGGCCTGCGATAGGGAGGCTGAGTTACGTGGTCTGCGGCTGGCGTCCAGGCCCACAGGTCACGGCAAAGGAGCGGGTAAGCCTGCAGCGAGGGGAGCACTGCCGTGGAAGGGCAGGCTCTTGCCAGCACCCACAGGGTCTTCTCTTGTGTTGGGGTGAAACCGAGTGAAGTGGACATGACGTCCTCAGGCCCGTGCGTTCTCGAATCTTCTTCAGCGATTCTCCGATTGTCTCAGGCTCACAGAGTGAGTGGCCTGGAGGAGCCCTTGGGTCCTGCCTCCCTTCCGTGTGGATGTGGCGATTCACTCAGGGATCTGTCTTCGTAGCAGAGACAGAGCTTATTTGGAAACCCCGTAGCTCTGCAGGAAAATTGAGGCTCCAGGTGTTCCTCAGGGAAGAAAATAAGAGCCCGAGTTTTGGGCCTGCGTGTCCCGATGCCTCTCAGAAGGCGGTGGGCAGAGAGAACCACAAACTGAATTCCAGTTCGCTTGCCGTTTAACAGAGGCTCATCTGCTGTTCCCAAGACAAGCAACCAGCGTTTCAGATTTCAACAAAATCCTGCTGAAGTCTGCTGCGTGGCACGCAAGGAGGAGAGGTCAGGAAGGCTCACGGTTTAGGAAACTTCTTGTACGTTTTACTCAACCCTTTAGCCTTGGCTTCCTGTAATTCAGGGCTTAGCCTCATTTGCAATTTGAGTTGAATAAAATATTAAGTTTTGTTGAAATTTTGTTTTCTTAATTATTTTTAGTCTCTGTGCCAAAAATCTAACTGACTTTTCTCTCTCTTTCCTTTTTATAGCTTGTTGGAAAGGTGAGTATTCTTTTTATTTCTTGCTGAAATAATCACTGCATTCGGACAAGAGCCGTTTGAAAGAAACACTTACCCTCATGGAAAGAAGGACTTTTTAAAGACTCTGGTATCTTCTGATTATGACTCTAACTGCTTTGTCATTGTTCTGTTGGTGGTTTGGCCTGACTGTAAAATGGGGAGCCCCCGCCCCTTTACTTTACCGCAGTTTACAGCTCAGCATCTTCCTGGGAATTCAGGAGCAGGGCTCTCTGGCTCATCCCCATGTTCTTTGCAGCTGACCCCACGGGCCTGGCTTCTTGCGCACACCTTATTTCCTTTCCTCCGCTGATGCTCGCTCATTCTGCCCATCGCACGCACCGAGCGCCATCCTCTCGGAGACCTTACCTGTGGCTGGATGAGCTCCCCAGGGGCTGCTCTGTAGTCAGTGTTGCTTGGTGCCCCCGTCCTTTAGGTGGCCATTGGGGTCTGCTGAGGTAGAGCCCAGGGTCTTTGAGCTTGTCCTACAGTTTGTAGTCATTCCCTTTAACTCAGCAAAAAAATGCCTTGCATGTGGTAAGTGCTCAATAAAACTTCACAGGTCTGAATAAAATGGATCAGGTGCCCTGCTGGGCAACGCGTTTAGGTTCCTGCCGCCGGGAGAACCTGTGACGACAGGTCATCTCGAAGACGCTTTCCCACCACTTCACCCGTCATTGTTAGAAGAGGGCCAAGAAAGAAGGAGTGCTTCATTTTTCTTATTCTAGTGTTCTTGGTTGGCTTTCCCCCTTTTTAATTCCTTCGCAGTAAAATTCCTGGATTTTAAGCACGTCTCCAGGCCAGTGCTTCCTGTCCTGTTTCTGTAGTGAGAGCAGTGGTGGGGCTTTAGCCACTTTTGGGTGCTGGAAGAGCCTGTGCAGACAGCGATGCTTTTCTAAGCTCCTTTTTGCTCATCCTGTGCTCAGAGCTTAACAAGGACTCCAAGGGGCCAGGTATGGTGGAGCAGCTCCCCTAGAAATGCCTCAAGCTCACTCATTTTAAGACTCTTGGCCCTGAGTTTAGACAGTGCCCTGGCCAGGGGCTGCTCCTCTTTCATCCAAAGCTTTCACGGATCCCCAGGGCACTGCCCAAGTGTCCTCTGCCCCCTCACTCAGAGTAATGGTCACTGGATACCTTATGTCATAAGAACCCTCCCCAAACCTAAGCGTCCTGAGGGCTGACCTGCTCTTCGTCCATCTCTGCATCGACCTCGCACTGCGTCACACCTGTTTCATATGATGAACATTCAGTAAGTGTTGCAAAATGGACGAAAATGTTCCAACCGGCTTGCCATTGTTAATATTGTTAACAGGTCATTCCTGAAGATTTTGGGGAGGGATAGGTTATCAAACTCCTCAATAAACTTCAATCTCTTTTTCTCTTTTTTTAAAAATTTGCATACAGTAAATTTCCCTTTTGTGTATGAGTACAGTTCTGAATTTTAACTCATGTATAGATTCAGGTAACAATGATCATAGTCAGGTACCGAGTAGTTCCATTAGCCAAAATGTTCCCTGCCGTTTCCTTCTAAACGGCAGGCTGCTCGTGGGCTGTTATATGGCAAGAGCTACCACTCTACATTTGCATAAAAACCTTCCTGCCTACAAAGCAGGTTCCTTTTCTTCCTCTAGTTCTAGAACTGGATTAAACATGGTGTTTTCCTAGACCTCAGAGGGAGCCTCACTGCGCTAAAGGCATAGGAGAGGCTTTTGATGACTTAATATCCTGTTTTTCGTTTTTGTAGAAAAGTGTCCAGTGTATCCAACAGAGCTGGTATTTGCCCTGGACCGATCCTCTGGCGTCACAGAGCAGAGATTTAATGAAACGAGGGACATCGTCACTTCCATTGTCAATGACCTTTACATCAGGGAAAGTAACTGCCCCGTGGGGGCAAGAGTGGCTGTGGTTGCCTATGACTCGGGCACCAGTTATCTTATACGATGGTCCGACTACCGCGGCAAGAAGCAGCTCCTCCAGCTCCTGTCCCAAATAAAATGTCCAGTCCCCACAGAGGCCCGGGATATTGGGAATGCCATGAGGTTTGTGGCCCGGCACGTTTTCAAGCGGACACATGCAGCAGCCAACGTGAGAAGGGTCGCCGTGTTTTTTAGCAATGGCCGAGCAGCCAGTAGGTCGTCCATCACCACAGCCACCATGGAGTTCAGCGCCCTTGACATCAGTCCGGTGGTCTTTGCTTATAACGAAAGGGTTTTCCTTGATGAAGCTTTTGGGGTAAGAACTTCCTTTGGTGACTTCTTAATTTTTTAAGGTAGTGGTATTCGTTGGGCAGGATGGGAGTGGCGGGGAATTGCGGGCATCAAGGTGGCTTTAGCTATTCGGGGCCCCTTACCCTTCCATGTAAATTTGATGATTGGCTTTTCCATTTCTGCAAAGAAGGTTGGTGGAGATTTGATTGGGATTGCATTGAATATATAAATTGCTTTGGGCAGGATTGACATCTTAACAATATTTAGTCTTTCAATTCATGAATACAGAATGTCCTTCCATTAATTTAAGTCTTCTTTGATTTCTTTTAACAATGTTTTGTGGTTTTCTGTGTACAGGTTCTTTACATGCTTAGTTAGATTTATTCCTAGGTATTTGATTCTTTTAGTTGCTATTGTGAATGGAATTTTTTCTTGATTTCTTCTGGTTTTTCATTGCTTGTGTATATAAACATTACTGATTTGGGGGTGTTGATCTTGTAGCCTGCCACTTTGCTGAATTATTAGCCTTAGGAGGAGAGTATTGTAGATTTTTCAGGATTTTCTTGAAATAGGCTCATGTAATCTGCAAATAGGGAGAGTTTTACTTCTTCCTTTCTAATATGGAAGCCTTTTATTTCTTTTTGTTGCCAAATTGCTGTGACAAGAACCTCCAGTACAACATTGACTAACAGTGGTGACAGAGGGCATCTTTGTCTTGTTCCAGATCTTAGAGGCGGGAAGCTTTGTCTTCGAGCATGGCGCTAGGTGTGGGTTTTTTATATATGCCCTTTAACATGTTGAGGCAGTTTCCTTCTATTCCTTGTGTTCTAAGTGTTTTTATCAAGAGGGGCACTGGATTTTGTCAAATGCCTTTTCTGCATCAGTTGAAATGATCATGTTTTTTTTTTTCTTCATTGTGTTAATATGGTATATTACATGAATTCATTTTCTTATGTTGAACTAATGTTGCATACCAGGGGTAAATCCCACTTTATCATGGTGTTTAACTCTTTTAATATGCTGTTGGGGTTTGGTTTAGGATTTTTGCAAGTATGTTTATAAGAGAGGTTGGTCTGTAGTTTTCTGTTCTTGTGGAATCTTTATCTGGCTTTGGAATGAGGGTGATGTTGGCCTCAAAGAACGAATTAGGCAGTGTTCCCTCCTCTTCAATTTTTTGGAAGAGTTTGAGCAGAATTGGAGTTAAGTCTTCTTGAAATATTTGGTAGATGTTTTTGTTTCCTAAGCTGCTTCAAGCAAATACCCTGCAATGGGTTGGCTTAAACAATTGGAATTTATTAGTGTACAGTTTTGAAGCCATGAAAATGTCCAAATCAAGGCATCATCAAGGCCATGCTTTTTTCCCAAAGACTGGCTGCCAGCAATCCTTGGCTCCTCTGCCACATGCAAGGCCCTGGGCAGCGTCTGCTGGTCTCTTCCTCCTCTTCCAGGGTTTGATGCTTTCGGCTTCTTGCTTCTGTGGCTGTCTCACGTCTCTCTCTATACTCCGTCCTCTGGTAATAGAATTAAGACCCATCCTGCATAAGGTGAGTCACCTTAATCAACTCATCAAAAGGTCCTACTTACAATGGGTTCACACCCACAGGAATGGGTTAGATCTAAGAAGACGCTTTGCCATGACACATACCGCCTCAGACCACCACACTCTACCCTCTGGACCTCACAAAGACATGTTCTCTCTAAGTCATTTCAGTAAAAATGCTGAGTACAAAGTCTCACCAAAGTCGGTTACAGGTGTGGTCTGTCTTGGAGCACAGTTCCCCTCTGCCTGTGGAACTGTGAAGCCTGGAGAACAAGTTATCTGCTTCCAGTATACAAAGGAGCAACGGGCTTAGGATAAGCATTCCCATTCCCAAAGGGAGAAATAGGAAGGAAAACAGGGATCATGTGTCCCAAATTATTCCAAAACCCTGCAGGGCATACTCCATCTGTGGAATGAAGCTTTGTCCTCTAGGCCTGATAGAGTGGCCGCCCTACCCTTTCCAGGTGCTTGTGCAGTGGCCAGGCTCTCCCCAGACGCTGGGTGAAGGCTCCAGCCTCTCCAAGCATTGGGGGGCAGCCAGACTCTGCCATCCCTGGGGCACAGGCTCCAGCCTCTGAGGACACTGGGTGGGCTGCACCGTTCCTGAACAATGGGATGAAAGGCCCACCCTCTCCATGTGCCAGGGCAGACTCCCCCTTCCCACAAGCATGGGCTGAGCTCTCTTGGCTCAAGATGTCTTCAGTCTGGACCTCAGCTTCCAGTGTTCTTTATAAGTGTGTTAGGTCTAGTTGGTTTAGAGTATCGTTCAAGTCTTGTATCTCCTTATTCGTCTTCTGACTAGATGTTCTCATTGAAAGTGGGGTATTAAAGTCTCCTACTATTAATGTAGAACTGTAAATTTCTCCCTTCCAATCTGTCAGCATATGTGAAAATATGTTTTTCACATATTTTGGGGCTGTGCTGTTAGGTGCATATATATTTATAATTGTTACATCTTTTTTGGATTATCCCCTTTATCAGTATATAATGACCGTTTTTGTCCCTAGTAACATTTTTTTTTTGCTTAGTCTATTTTATCTGAAATAGATTTAAAAAATATGGTAACTCCTTTAGTTACTACTTGTATCATATATTTTTTCCATACTTTTGCTTTAAACCAGCTTGTATCTTTGAATTTTTTTCATTTTAAATAATTTTATTGAAGACAGCATATAGTTAGGTCATGCTTTTTTATCCATTATGACTAGAGAATTTAATCCATTTACATTTAAAGTCACTACTAATAATTCAGAACTTTCTTCTGCCATTTTGCTATTTGGCCTTTGTATGTCTTATACCTTTTTTGTCCCTCAATTCTTCCATTAATGTCTACTTTTATATTAAATTTGTTTTGTGTGTGTGTGTTGTACCATATTGCCTGCCATCTCTTTTCTCTCTAGATATATTTTTCATCTATTTTCCTTGTAGTTACCATAGGGTTAATATTTAACATCCTAAATATATAACAATCATATCTGGTTTGATACCAACTTAACTTCAATAGCATCCACATATATTTTTCCTATATCCCTTTGCCTCCCCCCACACACACACCTTTTTTGTTGTACTTACTGCCACTTATATATTTGTACATTGTAGGTCCAAAACCATAGGTCTATCATTACTTTTTATGCATTTGCATTTTAGCACCTGTAGGAAGTAAGAAGAGGAGTTACATACCAAACAATACACTGGCATTTATATTTAACCAAATGGTTACCTTTACTGCAGGTCTTTAATTCTTTATGCTGCTTTGAACCAGTGTCCTGTGTCCTTTCCCTACAGCCTGAAG
Source organism: Tolypeutes matacus (assembly GCA_026826555.1). NCBI lineage: Eukaryota > Metazoa > Chordata > Mammalia > Cingulata > Chlamyphoridae > Tolypeutes > Tolypeutes matacus. Next base: position 2,021,423 of record JAKSZT010029748.1, on the reverse strand, counting down.
AATCCCTTTAGCTTTGTAGGTCTAGTGGTGTTTAGTTCCCTCAGCTTTTGTTTATCTGGAATGTCTTTCTCTCTCTCTTATTTTTGAAAGAAAGTCTCACCAGATATAAAATTCTTGTTTGGCAGTTGTTTTCTTTCAGCAGTTTAAGTATTTCAACCCATTGCCTGCTTGTCTCCATGGTTACTTTTTTGTTTGTTTTCTTTTTCTTTTTTTTTTTTTTCCTCTCTTTCTCTCTCTCTCTCTCCATGGTTTCTGATGAGAAATTGGCACTCAATCTAATTGGGATTTTCTTATCCATAACTTGCAGCTTTCAGTACTTTTTCCTTGTTCTTTGTTTTGATATTGTGATCAATATATGACAGGGTGTTTTAGTTTGCCAAAGGGCTACCATTGCAAAGTACCAGAAATGGGTTGGTTTTTGTAAAGGGGATTTATTTGGGGATAAAAACTTACAGTTCTGAGGCCTTGAAATGTCCAAAACAAGGCACCATCAGTGGTGCTTTCTCACCAAAGTCACCCGCTGTTGATCCTGTTGTCCACGTGGTGGGCACTGGTGAAGCAAGATGGCTGCCAATCTCTGCGAGGTCTCTGTCTTCCCCTCCAGAATCTACCACCTCCTGGAGCTCAGCTGTGAACAACGAGTCATAGGGCCTGTCTTTTTCCGGGCCTCCTCTATCAGTCTCTGCTGCTCTGCTTTCCTCCTGAGTTCAGCTGTGAGCTACCCAGCATATGTCTCATCTCTCCCTAGGCCTCGGCTTCTTGAGCCTCTTGGGACTTCTATTATTCTGCAGACCTCTCTCTCACAAGGCAGGATCAATATAATATGGCAGCTCCTTTTCCAGTGTGTGTGTCTGACTCTTTCTGTGTCTCCATTTACATCAGACCCAGGAAGAGAGAGGAGAGTCAACCTGAGTCACAGCTCATGCTGTAGTCTGCTCAAAAGGTTCTCACTCCCACAGGAATGGATTAGTGAAAAAAAACATAATGTTTCTCTTTTTTGGGATTCATAAAAAAAATTTCAAACTGTCACATAAGGCATATTTTTCTTCATGTTTATCTTGTTTGGTGTTCTCTGAGCTTCTTGGATGTGCACATGTATGTCTTTTCTAAGTTTGGGGAATTCTCAGTCATTATTTCTTTGACTATTCCTTCTTCCCCTTTCTCTCTTTCTTCTCTTTTTGGAACTCCCATAAAGTATATATTGGTACACTTAATGGTGTCCCAGAGGGTGTCTTAGGCTATTTTTGCTTTTTATAATTCTTTTTTTCTTTCTACTCCTCAGTCTGACTCTTTTCAAATGTCTTGTCTTTGAGTTTGCTGATTCTTTCTTCTGGCAGCGCCAATGTGCTGTTAAAACCCTCCTGGGAATTTTTCATTTCAGTTATTGAGGTCTTCAACTCTAGTAGGTCTGTTTGCTTCCTTTATAAAATTTCTGTCTTTACTAAAATTCTCATAATGTTCATTCATTGTTTTCCTGATATCCTTTAACTCTTTCTCTGTATTTTCCTTCATCCCCTTGAGCATTTTAAGATAAACTTTTTAAAGGATTTGTTCAGTATGTCCACATTCTGGTCTTTCTCACTGGTATTTTCTGGATTTCTCAGCCAAAATAGGACCAGAGACCCACAAAGGGGTAGACCAGCTCCAAAGTGCCATGGGGAGGTGATCAGAAGGGACACCAAGAACCTCTTCCATGGCTCCCCAAAGCTGAGCTTTCTTGGTCTGCCCAGCAAATTCAGCCCTTCATCTAACTGTCTTCCACAGCCCTGAACAAGCCTAGTGTATTTACATCTCCTTCACTGTGACCTTTGTCCAGGGCAGGTTGAAGCATTGGCTGCCCTTAGAGCCAGGCCACCAGTGATTCGAAGTCACTAATCAAAATCCAATATCAGTGACCAGCTGTGCCCAACCTTGGTCTTGGGGAAGAGAATTTTTATGTCCCTTTCTGTCATGAGCAGCTAGCCAGGGCCTGGATCCCACAGTGGCCTGCCATGACAGTGGGTGTCAGGCATCAGTAGCCACTGCACAGAGGCAGCAACTTACTGTTCTTTGCTGTAATTTATCAGTCTCTCCCTCTCGCTCTTCCTTGGATGCTGTACAGTGTTCTTCTGACCTCCAGAGTTTAAAATACTTGTTTCAGACAATACCTGCTGTTTAATAGCTGTTCTGGTGGAAGGACTGAGTGCTGGAGCTTTTGCCATTTGTATTTCTTCCTTGGACAAATGTCCATTCAAGTCCTTTGCCCGTTTTTAAATTGGGTTGTCTTTTTATTGTTGAGTTGTAACATCTCTTTATATATCATGGATATTAAACCCTTATCAGACATGTAATTTCCAAATATTTTCTTCCATTGAGTCAGCTGCCTTTTCACCCTTTTGACAAAGTCCTATGAAGTGCAAAAGTGCTTAATTTTGAGGAGGTCCCATTTATCTATTTTTCCTTTTGTTGCATGTACTTTGGGTGTAAGGGCCAAAAAACCACCACTTACCTCAAGGACATTAAGACGTTTTCCTACATTTTCTTGTAGTAGTTTTATGGTCCTGGCTTTTATATTTAGGTCTTGGATCCATATTGAGTTGATTTTTTAAAAACAATTTATTGAAGTATGTCATTCATACATGACCATACATATACTACAAGTGTTCAGTAAACATTGTGAACTTACAAAACAAACATGCATAACCTCATACAGGGCTCCCACACATCACCCCCCTTTCCATTTGTTTAGGTCTTCATTGACTTCTTTTAGCATTGTTTTGTAGTTTTCTGCATAGAGGTCCTGTACTTCTTTGGTTAAATTGATTCCTATGTATTTGAGTTTTTTGTTGCTATTGTAAATAGATTTTTTCCCCTGATTTCCACCTTAGATTGTTCAATATTAGTGTACAGAAACATTACTGATTTTTATGTGTTGATCTTATATCCTGCCACTTTGCTGAACTCACTTATTAGCTCAAGTAGCTTTGCCATAGATATTTCAGAATTGTGTAAATATAGGATCATGTCATCTACCAATAGTGAGAGTTTTACTTCCTCTTTTCCTATTTGGATGCCTTTTAATTATTATTTTTCTTGTCTAATTGCCCTAGCTAGAACTTCTAGTACAATGTTGAATAACAATGGTGACAGTGGGCATCCTTGTCTTGTTCCTGATCTTAGGGGGAAAGCTTTCATCCTTTCCCCACTGAGTACAATATTGGCTGTGGGTTTTTCATATATGCCTTTTATCATAGTGGGAAATTTTCTTTCTATTCCTGTCTTCTTTTGAAGTGTCTTTATTAAGAAAGGATGCTGGATTTTGTTGAATGCCTTTTCTGTATCAATTGAGATAATCATGTGGGGTTTTTTTCCCTTCAATTTATTAATGTAGTGCATTATGTTGATTGATTTTCTTATGTTGAATCACCCTTGCATACCAGGAATAAATCCCACTTGGTCGTGATGTATAAGTCTTTTGATAGGCTGTTGGATTCAATTTGCAAGTATTTTGTTGAGAACGTTTGCATCTATGTTCATTAGAGAGATTGGTCTGTAATTTTCTTTTCTTGTATTGTCTTTATCTGGCTTTGATAAAATGCGTTAGGTAATTTTCCCTTTCTTCAATTTTTCGGAAGAGTTTAACAGGATTGGTAATTCTCAGAATGCTTGGTGGAATTCATCTGTGAAGCCTCCGGTCTTGGACTTTTCTTTGTTGGGAGGTTTTTGATGACTGATTCAATCTCTTTAAATATGATTGGTTTGTTAAGTTCTTGTATTTCTTGTAGCAACAGTGTAGTTTGTGCATTTCTAGGGATTTGCATATTTCATCTAGGTTGTCTAGTTTGTTGGCACACAGTTTCTCATAGTATCCTCTTATGATCCTCTTTATTTCTGTGGCGTCAGTTGTAACTTTGCCCCTTTCCTTTCTGATTTTATTTGTTTTCATCTTCTCCCTTTTTTTCTTTGTTAGTCTAGCTAGGGGTTTGTCAATTTTATTGATCATCTCAAAGAATCAGCTTTTCGTTTTCTTGATTTTCTCTATTGGATTTTTGTTCTCAATTTCATTTATTTCTGCTCTAATCTTTATTATATCATTCCTTTTGCTTGCTTTGGGAATGGTTTGTTGTTCTTTTTTGAGTTTCTCCCGTAGTTCAGTTAGATCTTTGAATTTAGCTCTTTCTTCTTTTTAAATATAGGTGTTTAAGGCTATAAATTTCCCTCCCAAGACTGCCTTTGCTGTTTTCCATAAGTTTTGATAAGTTGTGTTCTCATTTTCATTTGTCTTAATATATTTACTGATTTCACTTGCAATTTCTTCTTTGACCCATTGGTTATTTAAGAGTGTATTGTTTAGCCTCCACACATTTGCTAATTTACCTCTTTCCTGTCTATTATTGAATTCCAGTTTCATTCCATTATGATCTGAGAAGGTGCTTTGTATAATTTCAATCTGTTTATATTTATTGAGACCTGCATTGTGACCTAACATGTGTCTATCCTGGAGAAAGATCCATGAGCACTTGAGAATGTATAACCCACTGAGTTTAGGTACAACATTCTGTATATGTCTATTAGGTCTAGCTCGTTTATTATATTGTACAAGTTCTCTGTTTCCTCATTGATTTTCTGTCTAGTTGTTCTATCTAATAATGTGATTGGTGTGTTGAAATCTCCAACTATTATTGTAGAGATGTCTGTTTCTCCCTTCAGTTTTGCCAGAGCTTGCCTCATGGGATTTGGGGCACCCTGGTTAGGCGCATAGATGTTTATGACTGTTATTTCTTCCTGGAGGATCGTGCCTTTTATTAATATATAATGGCCTTCTGTATCTCTTATAACTTTTTTGCATTTAAAGTCTGTTTTGTCCAATATTAGTATAACTACCCCTACTCTTTTTTGGTTACTATTTGCATGGAGTATCTTTTTCCAACCTTTCACTTTCTGCTGGTTTGTATCCCTGGGTCTAAGGTGAGTTTCTTGTAAGCAGCATATGGATGGCTCACGTTTTTAAAATCCATTCTGTCAGCCTGTATCTTTTGATTGGGGAGTTTAATCCATTCATATTCAATGATATTACTGTAACTGCATTATTTATTCCCACCATTTTATTCTTTGTTTTTCATATGTCATATTTTGTTTTTGTCTTTTATTCTTTGTGTTACCCTTTTTGCTATTCTTTCTTCTATACTCTCCTCCAAGCCTCTCTCTCTTGTCTTTTTCTTTCAGGCTCTAAGGCTTCCTTTAATAGTTCCTGCAAAGGTGGATTCTTTTTTATGAACTCTCTTAGTTTCTGTTTGTTTGTGAATATTTTAAACTCACCTTCATATTTGAAGGACAATTTTGGTGGATAGAGAATTCTCAGCTGGCAGTTCTTTTCTTTCAGTATTACACCACTGTCTTCTTGCCTCCATGGTTTCTGATGAGAAATCCGCACTAAGTCTTACTGGGTGCCCCTTGTATGTGATGGTTTGTTTCTCCCTTGCTACTCTGAGAATTTTCTCTTTATCTTTGACTTTTAACATTCTGAGTAGTATGTCTTAGAGTAGGTCTATTTGGATTTATTCTGACTGGGGTACAGTACGCTTCTTGAACATGTATGTTCATTTCTTTCATGAGATTTGGGAAATTTTCAGCTATTATTTCCTCAAATACTCTTTCAGCCCCTTTCCCCTTCTCTTCCCTTCTGGAACTCCCATGACACGTATATTGTTGTGTTTCATGTTATCATTCAAATCCCTGAGCCCTTGCTCTATTTTTTCCATTCTTTTCCCTCTTTGTCTTTTCTTTCTTCAATTTCAGCTGTTCTGTCTTCTGTATCACTTATTCTTTCTTTGATCATTTTGAGTCTGCTGTTGTATCCTTATAATGTGTTTTTGATCTTACTTACCATGTCTTTCATTCTAATGAGCTCTGTTACCTTTTTATTTAGGTTTTCAAATTCTTCTTTGTGTTTGCTCAGTGTCTTCTTGATGTCCTTTATCTCTTTAGTCATATTGTCTTTCAACTCATTAATTTGATTTTGGAAATTTGTGTGCATCTCATTGATTAGTTGTCTCAAATCCTGTGTCTCTTTTGGGCCTTTGATATATTCCTTTTTGTAGACCATTTTTTCTCCGTTATCTTAGTATGGCTTGTAATTTTTTGCTGATGTCTAGGCATCTGATTAGGTAAGGAGTTTACTCAGATGCTCTATTTCTCTCTCTTTCATAGGATTTTAGTCATGGGAGGCTGTGTGTTACTGCTATTCTTTGATTCTTGGTTCAACCTGTTCTGGGCCTTTAGGATTGTCCCTGTTAGTTACTCACATCTGGACCCTGGAGCCAGTAATGGGTTGCAGACCTGCTTCCTAGGGCCTTGGGGAAGGAGGCTGTAAATGTTGGAAATATTTTTCAAAATTATTTATTTTTAATTTCCTCACATGCACTACCTTGATTGGCCAGCAGATGTTGCTCTTTGACAGCCTTCTCAGATCAATGCCTGGTTGGAGTGTCTTCACTGCTACACCAATGGGATCAATGTGATAGAGGTTCCTGCCTGGAGGCTAAGAGCCTTGTAATTAAAACTTTCTCAGAGGCATTCTCCAGCCTTCGCTGGCAGCCCCCTCCCTTTCCCAGGAAGGAAATAATTCCACTCCCCTCTGTGTCCTTAACAACCAGTCCTGGTCAATGAGAGGGAGATTGAGAGGGTTGGATGGCTTTAGTCCCTTGCTAAACAATGGCGCAGCCCCACCCAGCCCGGAAGGGCTCCTGGGGCCCAGCAGACCAAATCTGTGGGTCAGAAGCTGAGTCAGTGCTAGGCTGGGTCCCTCTCTCTACCTTTCCTGGGGAGGTGGGTCCCTGGGACCCCCTTTGTCTGTAGGCACCAGCCCAGAGGCCTGAGAATTCAAGTGTCTACAGTGTGGAGGAGGGTGCCGGCAGCTGCAGCTGCCACTTTTAACTCACACTTTTGCTGTCACGATTCTTTTCCTTTGCCCTCTCTCCTCTGGGTGGTGTCCAGCCTTCCCCTGGTGTCCTAAACCCTAGAAGATTTTTTTTTTCAGGCTGTTTCTGCTTGTCCTGTAGCTTTTTTTTCTGGGAGATAGAGAGTCCTGTATGTTTTTAGTGCGCCATCTTCCCAGAAGTTCCTCAACTAGATTTTAAACTTTCCATTTCCTAAAGATGTTCCAAAGATTTCCAAAATTTCTACATCTCTAACAGGTTGAATTTCTATATATCTGGTCCCCCCTCTCTTACATATATATATATGTATATATATGTATATATATAGCCCATGATCTTTTCTTTTATGAGGTTGGACAAAATGTACAGCATTATTAGTTATTCATATTCCCCTAAAGTGTTAAAATTTTATTATTGCGGGAAGAGGCCCTCTAACACAGATCAGTTTCTCCCTCTACTGAATCATTGTAATCAGTAAAAAAAAAACAAAAAAAAACACTTTCTTGACCCAACTTTTCACTTCAACTATTGCTCATTTTGTAGCTCCACTTACAGCAAATCACCAGAAGAAAATATTATCTGTATTTGCTTTTTCTAATGCCTTTCTTTGCATCCTTTTTTTAACTAACCCCAATCACATTTTTATCCCTACTGCTCACCTGAATCTGTTCTTGTCAAGGTCACCAATGATCTCCATATTTCTGAACCAATTTTGATTGATTTTCAGTCCTTATCTTACTTGGCTTCTGAGCACTATTTGATATCGTGGATCCTGCCCTGCCTTGGAAACATATTTTCCTCTGACTTTCAGCATACTCCATCTTCCTGGTTGTTCTCCTCCCGTATCAGTTGCTCCTTCTAAGGCTAATGTTCTGGTTCCTCTACTTTCCTGACCTCCAAAAAGTTGGATTTCCCACAAGTCCATTTCTTGGTTCTTTTCTTTATCTATAATTAATCACTTGATGATCTCATCTAGATTCACAGGTTTTAAATACCCTCAATGACTTAAATTTATATCTCTTGTTTAGATCATGTTGTTGAACTCTAGACTCATATGTATAACAGCCTACTCAATGTTTCCACTTGAATGTCTAATGGATATTTCAAACTGACCAGATCAAAACAGAACTCCTGATTCACCCCATACCCAAAGCATGCTCCACATGTAACTTTCCCCATCCCATTTAATAAAAACTCCACCCTTCTAGTTTCTCAGGCCAACAACCTTGCAATTACCCATAACTCCTTACCATCTCTCATATCCAAAATCTTTACCTTTAGTATATGTATTTAGTAATATATATATCCAGGATTTGGCCCTTCTTACCACCTCTACTCTTGATGCTCTTGTCCATGCACCATCCTCAGCTGCCTGGTCTTGGCAATAACCTTCTCATTAGTGGCCTTGCATCCACTACTGGCCTGCTATGGTCTATCTCAGCATCGCAGTCAGAGCAACCCTATTAAAACCTAAGTCCCATTGGGTTACTCCTCTGCTCAGAACCCTCCAATGATTCATCATTTCTCTCAGAGTTAAAGCTAAACTCTTTATAATGGCCTGTGAGTCTCAAAATGATGTCCCCCGAACCCTCTGGTTATCTCTCTGACTTTATTTCCTCTTTCTCTTGCTCTCACTCACCCCATCCCAGGCACACTGTTCTTCAACCATCCAGTCACACACCTGCTTCCCCAGACACTTTGCCCTAACTATTCCCTGTGCCTGAGACTCTTCCCCCAAGTATGACTCGCTCCCTTCCTTGTTTGAGTTTTTGCTTAAATGTCATTTTCTCAGTAGGTTCTACTTAAAATTTCACTCCCAGCACTTGCTATCCCTATTACCTGGCTTTATTTTTATTACTTTATTAATTACCTCCCAGCATACTAAATGATTTATTTATTATGTTGATTGTATGTCTCTTCCCACTAGAATGTAAGGTAGAGATTTGCTTGTTTTGTTCATTTCTGTATCCCCAGCACCTAGAGCAGTACATGTATCTTTTCAGGCATTTAGTAAATATCTGTTGAATTAATGAAAGCACATGGTGTGTTCCTGTGGTTATATTTCTTTGGCTTACCAAGGCAGCACTTAGTTTTTACAAGAGAAACTAACAAAGCCAAATACAAAATAATACCCAAAGCACCCAATTTCACAAAAAGTAATAGAATAGGGGTGTAGTAAATATTTTCTAACCATAAAACTAGAATGATTAGAAATTGTCCAAATGTACACTCAGCTCTTTACAGAAAAGAAAAAGGATTTTTCTAACCCCTTAATTTCCCAGGGGAGAAAGAGAAGAAACATGAGCATCTTTGTGGATTGAGAGATACCCTCAGGACACCCTGGGAATGACAGATTTTTTTCATTGTAATAAAAGTGTCTGCCTTGCAGGGTGCCTCACACAGAGTACATAAACAAGTTGTTATTGACTCACTAAATAAGTGAATGAATGGATGCTGTTATATATATATATTGTTTCTTTTAGTGAATATTAAAGCAAAAATGTAATCAAGATGGAGACTAAATCAGGCAGTGCACTACCAAGAATTTGGAATAGACAGTATCTTCTGTCTGCTGCATTTGAAATAGGCTTTTATTTGGAATTTGTGATTGGGAATGTCCACTTAACATCTGAGAGATGTACCTTCTTCTAGAAAATATGATTGGGTTGGAAATAGGTGGAATCACTACTTAAAGAAGGCAAAGGAAACTTGTGAATATAAAATTTCTGCAGGGCTTGATTTCACTTTTCAATTTCTGTTGCACAATCAGAAGCACGTAAAAATTCCATGCATAATTGCAAGCTTGAAAATAAGAGAATATTTTAATTCTCACCCCAATTAGTAAATCTCATCAGGTTCTCTTATGGCATTTTCTCATCATAAAATTGGAATGCTGCTACCATTCCCTGATGGTAATGTGGTAATGTGATCCTTCTTCTAATCACTTCTTTGGGTTATATTCAGGATAAAATACCCTAAGAGAGCTACGGGCTGTAGTGGAAGGTGATGGTGACTATCTGGGTGTTTTCCAAACTTAATTCTTAAAGTAGGTGCAAAATGGCTTCCTGAGAGTCACTAAAGAAAAGGAGCAAAGAAATATCTACTTTTTTTCAATGCAGTTTGACAACACTGGAACATTTCAGGTGATTCCACTTCCTTCAAATGGGGAATATGAACCATTGGAAAGACTTCGGCAATGTACACTCTGCTATGGTAAGACCAACGGGAAGAATGTAAATTGTGCTAAAAACCACAAATGCATTCTGGATGAGTTATTGGATCTGGATTTATTAGAGATTTATATTCTTGATTGTAGGTTCTTTCTATAATTTTCTGTTTTTCCAACACTACTTGTCAGTGTTTCAATCCCATAATGTTTGGAATTTCCTTAAAATGTAGTAATTAGTTTTGAAGATTATACCATTCTTGGGAATAATTTGGTAGTTTGTATCAAAAGCCTCTAAAATATTGAAATTATTTTCTAAATGAGTTTGGACATGACTTGTAGACTTCAGGTATACATGCTACCTACATCTGCTTTCATCTCTGTCAACCTAGAAGCAAAAAATTATGCTGCAAGGCAATAAAAGCATTTATTTGGGATTTTAGAATTGTAATTCTGGAAGCATAGATTCAGGTAGCAACCCAAATCATGTCCCATCTTGGCATTTGCAGGCAAGGTTTTTAAAGGAAAAGAAGATTCCGCAAGTTATTTGTGGTTGGTGGCTATTTGGGGTACTCTAATTGTCCTTCAGGTTAGATAGTTAACTGAGGTCTTTATCTATGGTTTATGGTGTCCAGATGTTCTTCGGGTTTTGAGGAACACTGTTGCTTGAGGCTTTGCATACTTTGGCAGTTTGTAATAACTGATAGATAGTTACTAAGAGTAACCTCCAGAATGATTTCTTGAGTCCATTTAAAAACTCTTAGCCATAGAACCTCTATTTTGTTTTATTCCTTTTAAAACCAAAGACCTTCCCAAATTGTCTGCTACTAGCCAAAGAAATATTGGGATACTGAAAACTCCTCATTAATTTATATGATGGAGACAGGAGCAATATTGATCAGATTATTACTTCTTGGCAATTAGTCATTGAATCATTTGAAGATCTCAACAGCGCTAATGTTGAACCAATGACGAATCTCTCTGTATGTTTTCAGATAAATGTTTTCCAAATGCTTGTGCTGAAGAGATTTATTTACCCGAAAACTCATACATGGATGTAGCCTTCCTCTTAGACAATTCTTGGAATATAGCAAATGATGAGTTTAAGGCCATGAAAACCTTGGTGAGCTCAGTGCTTGAAAATTTCAACATTTCTTCAGACCCTTTAACTTCGGAAACTGGTGATAGGATTGCCTTGTTGAGCTATTCTCCACGGGATATTTCTGGGAAAAAGAAGGGTGAAGTAAAAACAGAATTTGACTTTACAACTTATGGCAACCAAGTCTTAATGAAGAACCACATCCAGAATTCCATCCAACAGCTAAATGGAGAAGCCACTATTGGCCTTGCCCTACTGTGGACCATGGAGAATCTCTTCTCAGAAGCACCCAACCTGAGAAGACACAAGGTCATCTTTGTGGTCTCAGCTGGAGAAAATCATGAGAGAAAGGAATTCTTGCAGAAGATGGCTCTGAGGGCCAAGTGCCAAGGCTATGTCATATTTGTGATTTCCCTGGGCTCGACACAAAAGGATGATATGGAAGAGTTAGCCAGCCACCCACTTGATCACCATCTGATACAGCTTGGGAGAATTCATAAACCAGAGCTGGATTATATTGTGAAGTTTATTAAGCCATTCGTATACTCAGTCAGGCGTAAGTCATTATTTAGTTGTTCATCTATGTTTTAATAAGAAGTGTTTATTAATAATATTACTAATTTAACATATGCTTGCTTTTACAGATAATACAAACACATGAATTAGATGGTGAAATGGGAGCAGGGATGGGGCGTATCCTGATCATACCCTATTTATACATCCCTTGGTCGTAATGTGGTGAAACCTTTCTCATGGTAGAGTCCTTTGTCCAAAATCTCAGTACTAGAAAGCAGGGTGACTAAGGTCTCCTGAACTAAACTCTTAGAGAGGTCATATATGGTCTCTAGGATAAGGATTTAAATAAAAATTTACCTGCCTCACCTGGTTCAATTCCAACCTTGGCACACACAGGAGAACCTTATAGAGATGGCACAGTCCTGTGCTCCTCTCAAGAGGCTGAGCATACAAATCACCTGGTAATCTTGTTATAATGCAGGTCAGATTCAGTATGTTTAGGGTCAAGTCTGAGATTCTGCATTTCTAACAGGCTCCCCAGTAAAGCCAATGCTGCTGCTCTGAAGACCACGTTTGAGTAGAAATGCTCCAGACCAGTGCAACATAAAGTACCATCCGTGGATGGAGGCCAGTCTATTAGCTGTTTATTACTGATGTGCATAGAGATTAGTGCAGAAATTGAAAGTAAGCATCTAGATACTTCTAAAGCAATTTGACATTGCTACAAAATGCAAATACAACATCACTTGACTGTCTCATTGAACAGGAAATAGATCCAAAGTATCAGTCTATATAGGTAATAAATACAGCTGGTCCTTCACCACAAATGGTTTGAGGAACACTCTTATTGAGCAGTGATTCTCAACCGGGGTCGATTCCCTCTACCCTCACCCGTACCAGGGGACACTTGCCATTGTCTGGAGCCATTTCCTGTTGGCAGAACTGAGGAGTGCTACTAGCAGCAAATGATGCTGCTAGACATCCTGCAGTGCAAATGGCAAGAGTACCAAGGTGGGGAAACTGCTGGAGAGGACCTCAGAGGAGCAGAACTGAAGCTAGTCTTTCTGGGAATCCGATAGGTTTAGAGCTCTATTCTGCTGGAACCAGTTGTCCTCATGGGAACTCTACTACATTTCTTTAAGTCTAAGATGCCCTCAAATGTAAAATGTGCCATTATTTTATATAGAAAGGAAGAAAAAAATGCTTCCAATGAACTGTAATACAAACTTTCCTGCTAGAGTTTTTATTTTGTAGTAATTGAAAGAGTTTGTTTAGACTTAGGCTGCCATATGTGACTCTTGTGCAAATGTAAAAAGGAAAATTTATGTGAAATAGACTGGTTAAGGCACTCCTAAAACCTCTTCTCATTCAGAATTTGACTTCCTGTGAGCTACTTTTTGACTCAGTCTCATCAACATCCACCTTTTCCATGTAATATTGTCCTTTGCTCCATCAAGATGCTGCGGGTGCGGCATGAAGACTATAAAACGACTCGCAGCTGGTGGTCCTGGGCTCGAGAGCGGCTCTGCTTTTGATGCACACCTGATTCTCTGCCTTCCCACAAGTGCCTGGTCCGAAGGGGTTGCGAGATTCCCCTTCTACTGCTTCTGGAGTTTTCTTTTCCAAACTGCTAACCCAATTCAACGAGTTTGGGGGCCGGCACTTCTGATGTCCCACGTGTGACTATGTCACATTTCCTGCCCAACCAATAGCAAGTGTCAGATGCAATTGATTAGAAGACACATTCTCATTTCAGAGAAACCAAAAAAAAGAAAAAAGCCACTCATCTTAAAATCCAAGCGACGTGACCCCTGTGAGCCCGCAGGGGTTCTCTGTGATACTTTCACGGAGTCTTGGGTCTCTCAGTGGTCAAAGGCCTCCTTTAGCTAAAAGGCATTTATGTGCACTAAATGAGGGGGAATCATATACTTCTCAATACCCCAAAGCTTGGAAAAGGGATAAAGAGGCATATTATGTTGGCCAATAAACTAAAATCTTTTCTGTGATTCTTTTCCTCCAACGAAATGAGTGTTAATTGGTGCAGAAGCAAAGAAATAACATGTAATAAAATATCACCTTTTCTGTGTTTGGCCCAGTATCATCAGTCCGAGTGAAAAGGGCATTAGGTAATCAGAATAAAATTCTCCTTAGGTTATGTTGGCCTGGAGCATGTCTCTCCATCACTATTAACCCTTAAATGAACAATTTGAGGAGCTGTGTTTCCATGACCTTGGTCATTATTTGGCTGCTAAAACTTTCTAAAATCAAGTTTTGAGTGCTATTTCTAGTTGCTACTGTTCTCTGTTCTTACCTGGACAAATTTTGCTGAGATATTTTAGTTACGTTTATTGCTTCAAGAGGGTTCCTGTCGGGATTCTCTTTTCTTAGCAAACACAATTTCCAGTTTAAATCTCTGCCTCTAACTTCGCTCTCTGTCCAGGGGAATTCAATCAGTACCCACCGCTGATGCTTGAGGATGCCTGTGGACTCATCAGTTCAGAAGGAGAGCGCGATCAGCATGGACATCTCCAGTGAGTCGGAAAGCTCTAATATTTATGAGAGACCGTTAACTGACTGAAGTGTGTGTAACTGGATGGCTGGTTATTAGGCGGAGGAAGCCAACAGCGAGCTCGGAATTGAAGGCCCTTCAGGCATCCCCCTGGCTGTGGCAGAAGTCCCCTATCAAGCAAGCTTTCCAGTTTGATGTTTTTATAACATCCTCTTGAGCTTGATTCCAATTTCGCCTCTAAAATCATATATTCCTCAGAAATTCCCATATTGAAACTGACCCCAGAATAGAGCCCCCAGTTTAGCCTCATTCCCCGTTTCTCCCCACCACGAGCCCTGAGTTCTGGCCACACTGGACTCTCGCCCGCCCCGGGTGAGCTCTGTCACTCCACATTCCTGAGCTCAGCTCACACTTCCTGGGCCCCTTCTCTGTTCCTCCTGCTGAAACCCTACCCATCTTTCATGGTCCAGATAGACAGTGTCTCCTCCTTGAAGCCGTTCCTTGTGCTCTGTCAAAATCCTTTGTTGTTCCTTTGTTTTTAAAGTTTTATTGAAACACAACAGCAGCCATTTGTCTACATATCGTACAGGGCTTCTTTCGCACTCTGCCATGGTTTTTTTTTTTCTTTTACCGGGAGGTCCCGGGGATCGAACCCAGGTCCCTCCATATGGGGGACGGACGCCCAGCCATCTGAGCCACGTCCGCCCCCTCTGTTCTTCCTTTCTCGTGCACCTTTCTATACCCTGCAGAGGCACTTGCCACGGTTTATCCCGATGACTTGTCTTTTTGAGGCCTGGGGCTACACGTGCTCATTTTGCCCCCCGACACCTAGCATGATGGCCCCACAGCCTAACTGCACGTGTAAATAATTTTCCTTAGTATCATGTCCCAAATAATAACATAAATTATTAATCTAACTGCATCTTGAGCCTCAAACAGAGCAAAAGTGGCCCATTGTGGCTGCACATCACTGGGCTTGAATCCCTGGCCCCAGCCCCTAGTTAGGCCCCATAATTACCCCGCCCTGACAGAGTGAAATGAAGCAAAGACCGTTCTCAGAGCAGAGAAGACCTCTGAGACGCATCCAGGAGCAAAATGGCAAGAGGGAGGGCCTCCCAGAACACGCTCCAGCCCAGGCTCCCCCACGCCCGCTCTCCTCTGCTTGGGAGCCCGCCAGGACGTGTGTCCAGCAGCCAGCACCTTCTGACGGGCAATATGGCGCTGATGTCGTGGGAAGCAGCGTTTCTCAACCTGGAATGAGCCTCAGACTCTAAAGGAAAACAATTCTTTCAAATGCAGACAGAATATTATGTTACTTAAACATGTTCAGACATAACTCTAGCTGCAAATACCATATGCTTAGAGTTCTTCTGCAACTATTAAACCAAAGCAAATTTATACATCAAATCCAAACAAGCTCAGTAAAACACAAATCTAAAACACGGCTTTAAGGTAGCAGATGAGTCTGTTCTGCCTGACAGCACAATCAGGGCACTGCTGCCTGCTGCAGATGTGTTTTTTCAGTCAGCCCACGCTGCTGCGTGGAGACTTGATTCCCCACCACTCACCTCCACCTGCACCTGCACCTGCACCCGCAAAACTGCCGTGCGTGCCGGGCATCATGCTATCGTCTGGCTTTCACTTGGAGTGAGCATAGCATTCATGTATTATATCTGACCTCTTCTTTTCCTCTCTACCCTTCAACACTTAAAGTGTACTCTGGATGCCAACATGACAGCAAACACAGGCAATGAAATCACATGAGATTGCATGATCAGTAATAAACTGATATTGAACATGTTTTCTATCATCTAAATGGAAACATAAGATTCTCAAATTGTCATAGAGAACTTGTGAACTTATCAGAATATAAATTTTAAGAGCATTGATGTCAATGGGATATGTTTTATATAGCTTTATTTTTCTCAGAGAAATTCTTGGTAAACTAAATGTCTATTTTCTATATTTTTTTGTCATTGATATCAATCAAAAGATTTTCACAGTAACCTATGATTGAGTTTCTTGTCATTTATCTAACACTGTGGGAAATGAGGCTTGATTTATACCAAAGTTGTAATCCATAGGCTATAAAATGGAAATATTTTTAATTATCATTTTTAAGAAGTTTAATCTTAATGGATCATTTGATTGAAATGAATTAAGAATTTTACCCCAATTGTTTTTCTTTTAAAAATAAATAGCAATTATAAATTATTAGAATGTTTTATTTGTATGTCCTAAAGTTGTCTAGATTCACCTAAAACTTTCCTTTTCTTCCAGATTCACTTCTGAGCGGTATGAGGTTTCTTCAAGAGAGGACAGCTTCTCTGGCGAAGAATTAATCGCTCAGAGAGACTCAACTTTTATGTTGGAGGACGATGAAGATGACCATTTGGTTCACATTCCAAGCCGCATATTTGAGCCACAGAATTTAATGGTTAAATATGAAAAGAATCAGGAGTCTGAAGACATGCCTGAAGACATGCCAAGTCACATTTCTGGTAAGGAATGAAAAATTATGTCAGAAATTTTGAAGTAAACTGGATCCTAGTCTTTTAACACTTGGGAAAGGATCAAATAAATGAAGGCTGGTATCTAAGCGGCTTTTTTTCGGGTTCCGGATGAGAGCTACAGCTGCTGCTTTTACTGAAGCTGAAGAAGTAAATGGTGGCAGGCACCCCCTAAGGGGTCATTGATACAGACCCTGGGATACGTCCCTGAGAGTCTCGCCAAACTTAAAATTTCTCTAGAAACCTGAGGTTAGAAGATCACTGCGTCATAAAAGGAGGCAACAAGGAGAACGTCAGAGCAAGGAGGGCTTAAAATGAGTTTTAGAAGCTGGCCCAGCCAGGGCTGTCAGACCAACAGAGGATGCCAGTTTATTCTGGGGGTGCCTGGAGATGCTTGAGCATAAACTACCCCCTCCCCACCTACTCTGGACTAGTAGAGAGCCGTAACGACTCGTCAGGATTTAATAGTTTCAGGCAAATCAGATATCTGGGATTTTGTCTGATTTTCATAAGAAGGGGTGGAATTCTCCGCAGACTACTCAGCGATTCCATCTGTGCATCGAGAGTCTTCCAAAGCGCTCCTTTGGCCAGAATGCTAGTACTTTAAGTATTATGTCCTAAGTATGATGTGTGTAGTTAGAATATGCAAGCGTAAAGGAAAGGAGGGCCAATTTCATGCTATAATAGTGAGTCTTAGTAGCATCCTTTGATAAATTTTCTTTTCCTTTGGTTGAAGGCCCCATAAACTTCCTGAAATATCAATATTTTGAACTTTATCTTTAAATCAGTCAAACTTAAGAATTAAGAATTCAAAGCAGTCAGTAATTGAAAAATAAGGCCTTTTAGCTAAAATAAAAGAAATTGCAGTAAAACTTGATGCATATAGTACCAAGGCATCAAAGCCTTCAAATGTGTGTATTTTTCAGTTGAACTATTTCTTTCATTGTCATGCAGACGTAGCCTAAAGAAGAGAAGTAAATGGTTGTCCTTTTAAATGATTGTGTTAATTTTGGGTATCCGTGTTGACGATATGGGAATTGCAACAGTCCTCAATGCACAGGAATTTTGTTTAAAAAAAGGAAGAGAAGGTGTTTTGGCAGAGTGTGAGAAGAGCAAAATTCTCATTTGTGATTGTCTTGTTAGAGATAAGAATTCCAAATTCCAGTAAGTCAGATGTGTGAACCTTTTCAGAACAGACATATGGCTGAATATCAAAATATAAAATTCCTCCTTGCAGCCATCTTTAAAAATCATTGTTCAGTAGTCAAAGACTTTTCATTTGTGTTTTTCAAGATGTCTGACAATCAGGATGATACTCGTGGTCAAAGTAAGGTCCAATTTGGCTGAAGAAATAATTGCATGGCTCCAGCTGGGGAGAAAAAAGTAAATTGTCCGTTCCTCTCACCTCACCCAATTTCTCCTGCAGTGGGTTGATGTGTTCTGGGAGTTCTGTGGAGAATCATGTCAAGTTGTGATGGACTAGACACACTGCCTCAGACCTGGGAATAATATACATATATATATTTTATCTGTTAAAAATAAATCTGAGACTCAGATTATAAATGTTTTCTGGGGACTTTGTGCTATTCCTTTCTCTCTTTTTTTGTCATTTTTAGCCAGTTGCCAAGAATTACTAAGAAATTTCTGTATAATGTGGTCTCTTCTGGGTAGTAAATTGTGATTCAGATATTTTATTCAGTGACTGGGATATGAGCTTTCATAGGTTCCAGATGTATTGGACAAATAAAAGCCTGGTAACTTTCAGCAGCACATCTACACAGTGTTTTTGTCACACTTGATAATGCAGTCCGTATGGCTAATGGCTGATCTTTCTGCCCTTGAACTGAGAGTCTTGGAGAAACTCAGGGACCTTAAATTTTAAAAAATTTATAAAGCTCCTGGGTCCTGTGCAACGAGTCGTGCATCACTGTCACTGTGCAAGAAGCACAACCAGTGATGGTCTTCCTGTCTAAACCCCTCCATCTGCTCCTTCCCATCAGCCCTGACTTCCAAGTCAGCTCCAACTCCTTCACCTTCTCCTGACTCTCCATCTCCTAAGGCAGTCCAAGGAAGGACCATATCAGAATCACTGGGACTTGGTGAGCACCGAATCCTGGAGCCTCCTCAGAACTACTGCTTCCGATTTACGGTCGTGAATGGGGAGGGGAAAGCAGAAGCACCGTGGGTGACTTTTGTATGCCTTCAGGTTAGACGTTCGTTATCCCAGCAGCAGCAGCAGCATGACATTGCAACTCAGACATGCAGATTCTCAGTATCCATCCCAGACCTACTGAGTCGGAAACTCTGGGCATGGGCTCAGCGATTGGGACTTTAACACCCACACAGGTGATGCTGGGATAGGCTGGAGCTCGAGAACCACTGCACATCCTGTGACTTTGGTTTGCCCCGTTTGGTCTGTGTTCTCAATGGAGCTGGGAACAGCCGGGCATCTAGCATCACAGAACAGAGACGTAAGATTCCTGCTTCCAAAGAATTTCAGGTGAACTGGATTATACATTTATTTTACTCATCCCAAACGACTGAACATCCACCTATCCAACATCAATGTAACAAAACACTTTTAGTATGGAGACATCATCTAGAGAGTCTAGCATGCATTTTGACCACAGTATTAGCACTACAAATTTCCATTGAAAATCCAGCCTTCCCTAGTCACCTACCAGTGGAATATACTTTGTTATTTGGAATCATGTAATGAAGCATGGGTAATTTAATTCTAAATTGCAGCTGTTGACCAGTGGCAAGCCTAACACCCATATTACCCAATATTTAGGCACGAACTAGTTTACTTTCAAGATTAAAGAGAGAAAAGGTAATTTGTGATAAATGCTAAATACCAACCAAAACTCAGCCTAGAGCCCACTCAAAACTTTAAGCAGCCCAAGGCCTTAGGATAAGTTCAGATGACGTTCTTTTTGATGAGTTTCATTAAGAACCTTATGTAATAACATTTTCCGTATTGCTTAATGCTTTGTACTGATTTTTCCAAACGTCTTCAGGCTATTCCTTTCAATGAAAGGATATATTTAACCACTCCCCTCTGTTGCACACGTAGCTTGCTTTTGTTTGTTGCTGTTGTATTATATGTTAAACTGCTGCATATATTTTTACTTGTGCTACATTTAAGTCTGTGTTGGAATTAAAGACAGAATTTCTTCTGAGTTCTCCAGTGGGACACCAGCTGCGTGTTCTCCTTTCGTATCAGTACTCATTATAAAGGAGAGATCAGTCATAGAACTGTGGCCACTTCCGAATTTTAATAATGTTTCATAAAATCTTTAGAAAATCTTAACCATCTTAATGCTTTGGGGGAATAACTTGAGTCTCCTTTTGCTCCTTTCTAAACTGTTGCCTGAGATTGTTGCTTTTGCCTTTATTCGAGAATTTAAAAATATACTGTTATTGTAAGTTAGTTGTCTTCCTCGAAGGGTTTGCATGTGGACAAGACTGATGAGGACTGAATTTCAGTGTGTGTGTACGATGTGAATTCAAATGTACACTGAGGGTGCTTCAGTATGACTTAGGCTTCAGTATAATTTGTTGCAACACAAGCAATGTTCTAGAGTTCTGTTGCCATTTTATTTCATATGGTCCCCTTTCTAACTGAATTAAACTTGGATACTTGAAGTAGTAGCTGGGTGGTAGAGGTGGTGGTGATAATGTGGGTGCTGGTTGTATAGTAGTGATGGCAAAGGTGGTGAAGGTGTTTGCTGTCACTGATGATGGTGGTACAGGTGGGTGGTGGAGATGGTGGTGATGAAGGTAGAGGTATGAGTGTGGGGTAATGGTGATGATGGCAGCGGTAGTGTAGTGACAATGGTGGTGGAGGTGATGGTTATGGTGG
>JAKSZT010029748.1:1938993-1990811 GCA_026826555.1 Tolypeutes matacus | reverse complement strand
CTCTCTCTCTCTCTCTCTCTCTCTCTCTCTCTCTCTCTCTCTCTCTCCCTCCCTCCCTCCCTCTCTTTCCCTCCCTCCCTCTTCTTTTCCAAGAGTCGAAACAAATGGGAAATCTAAAAAAATTGTTTTCATTATTTTAGAAGATATGAATGAGTCAATAATGTATTATCACTTTAAGCAAGAATTGATTTACAAAATGAGTCACTTTTTCAGTACAGTTGATAGCAATTTACTGAGAACCCTTTGAGAATTGTTATAAATAAAAAGTTGTAAACATCTAGAGTGCACTAAAACTAGCTGTATGTTTTTCATCTTGCATATGGAAACTAGTTGGAGGATAAAGAAATCCTTTGACAAAGATCTATGATGGGGTATAAGATGGATTTCTTCTCCCATCAGATTGTAATGGCTCCCACTGTAGGGAGAAGGATTTGAAAAATGCTTCTGGGAGCAAGTACTGTTATTGATTGGTGGTCTCTGCCATGGGAGTAGAAATGGGCATGGCAGTAACCCATGCTGTGTATTTGCCATTCTTGGGCTAGGGGTTATATGAGTTTCTCCTTCTACTAAAAAGAGTGACTTGAGTTATTCTGTTGCAGGACAGGAAAACGTTAACAGAAAAGAACCACTCCCTACATATGAACCTGGAAATCCCTCTCTTCAAGACTATTACATGGATGTGGCTTTCCTCATAGACGCTTCCCAAAGAGTGGGAAATGATGACTTTAAGGAAGTGAAAGCTTTTATAACCTCAGTGCTTGATTACTTTCACATTGCCCCAGACCCGATGACCTCTGCCTTAGGAGATAGAGTGGCAGTCCTGAGCTACTCTCCTCTGGGCTATATGCCCAACACTGAAGAATGCCCAGTCTACCTGGAATTTGATTTGGTTACTTATAATAGTATATACCAGATGAAACATCATCTCCAAGACTCTCTTCAACAGCTCAATGGAGATGTTTTTATTGGCCATGCCCTGCAGTGGACAATTGACAATGTCTTTGTAAGAACCCCCAACCTGAAGAAAAATAAAGTTATCTTCATAATATCTGCTGGTGAAACCAACCCTTTAGACAAGGAATTCTTAAGGACTGTGTCTCTGACAGCCAAGTGTCAAGGCTACTCCATATTTGTGTTTTCCTTTGGTCCTATGCACAATGATAAGGAATTAGAAGAGTTAGCCAGCCACCCACTGGATCAACACTTAGTCCAGCTTGGCCGAATTCACAAGCCAGATTTAGACTATATCGTCAAGTTTGTCAAGCCATTTGTCCATTCCATCAGACGTAAGTCCTTAAAGCTTTTCTATTGCTTTTGCAGTACATTTAATGTCCCTGTGAAAATCCATCAGTAGATGTAGTAAAGCAAGCCTCACTTCAGTCAAGGGCGGCGGGAAGTCTAAGGCTTGGGTGGGCGGCAGTGAGACACCTACAGAAAACAATCCCATGTCTTGTTGGCCCCGAGCCTTGGGGCTGCCCCATCAAAATCTTTGCCAGGAAATCTACATCTGGATGAAAACAGTGTTTGACATTAATCTGAAAGTGTTTGCTATGTGTCAGTTGCTGTGATAAATTCCTTCCTTGGGTTGTATAACGTAATCCTCAGTGCAGCCCTCAAAAGGAAGTATTAGTGTCCCCATTTAAAAGATGGGAAAACTTGAGGTTCAGTGACATTAAATAATTTACTCAAAGGCTCAAAGTTAACAGTTGGCAAATTCTCGATTCAACTCCATGCACTCTGACTCCAGAGCTGTGCTCCTGTCCATGAAACATACTTCAAATACTAAATCCCTAGTGGGATATGCTACTCTAAAAAAGACAGTCTATTTCATCTTGTCATTGTAAAATGACCTTGGTTCTGATTTGGATTCTTATGAGCTGAGGGCACAAATCTCTTCTCCAGCCTCTGCCCCAGGCAGCTGGCAGATGCAGCCAGGCAGGGGTTTGGGGTGGGGCTGTGGGGTGCTGCCCCAGCCTCTGCCCATATGTTGTAATTTTAGGCATGGATGTAGTCGTTAACCTGAGAGCTTACAGTGTCAAACCAGTCCTGGCCTGTGCCGGGGAATTCGGAGTGAGGCGGAAGCCACATTAAATGGGTGTCTGCAGCTCCTATGACTTTAATAGACAGTCACAGTGATGCAGGGTTTCTGGACTTCTTTAATAGACAGTCGCAGTGATGCAGGGTTTCTGGCGCCCACAAGGGCTCACGTAACCCTCAGGAATCTTGGAAATCCAGGCGTTATTTTCAGCACCAGACTTGTCACTTCTTCTAATCCCAGATAAATAGAGCAGACAATTTCAAGAGCTCATGGAGTCTTCTAGATGGATCTTCCTTTTAGAGGGAGAGACACAGATGAAAGGGGAAACCGAGATGTCCTTGAACTAGTCACAAGCCTGTGACGTACAGAATGTGGGGACTTCTGACTCAGTTACTGCCATATCTCATTGACTTTGCCAACACAGGGTATTTCAATGTCAGAGGATACCTACTTTATTGAGTCTCTAATAAAATTAACTTTCTCTTGGTAACATCTCAAACCACAGAAAAAAGATGGGCTGTCTTTGGGTGATAGACTCTGGATGGGTGCAATTTAGACTAACCAGTTCACTCTCTCCCCAGGTGCCATCAACAAATACCCCCCCACAGATATGAGACTCCAGTGTGTTAACATCAGCTCTCCCAACCCAGAGAATGTCAGCAAAGAAAACACTGTGCTGTGAGTTGAGAAATTCAGAGTTTGGGTAATGCTAGAGCTGAAAATAGGCCTTAAGAAAATAACTTGAAATAAATGGTATTTTAGTTTACGTGCTTGGTACTGTATGTGACTTTTAAATGCTCCTGGTTTGTGATGACAGCACAGGTCTGAGGTTAATGGCAAAAAGAATGTGATCTATATTAGAAAGAACCGTGTTTTGATTTTGTTGCTTTTTAAATAAAAGCCCTTTATTACTAACTACATAGAGCCACTCTCATATTGGTTACTGCCAAAACCGAAAACTTATAATATCAAAGGTTGCACGTAACAATTTTAGATCAGAAGAAATAGATGAAAAAGGCCATTTGGAAGACAGATCTGATAGGTAGATTGGCAGGGAGGGTTCTTTCAAGTTAGATTTGGCAGAGTGTGACCCTAAGTCACACTCAATAAAAATTCAGCGATGAGAATAATATTCGTTTGGAGTCTTAAACCACTGAGACAAATGTCTAATTTCCCTTTGGAACAGGAAACTTGTTGCCCCTGCGTCAAATTTCATCCACCGATCTACATTTGGACTATCCCAATCACCAGCGTAAACTGGGTTCATGTCATTTTATTTGGGTGTGTTTACACGTGATCCTGCTGGGGACTTGGCTAATGCACTTTCCATCACTTCTCTTTGCCACATCAGCCTTCCTCCGGAAGTGTATGGAATGGTGTCAGGAAACAGGGAGCTGCTTGGTGACCTTGGTTCCCAGGAGTGGCATTTCTTTGAATTAGAGAGCAATCTCAGTGAGGGTTCTGAGACCGCTCCTGATTTGATCCAGAAGTTATACATGCTCTTTTCAACTGGGAAATTGATGGTGAAAGACCAAGAAGAGGCACCCAGAGAAGAAATTGCATATCCAGGAAGTGACAAACAAGAAGGAAAAGGTAACCTAGCACAACCGCTGTGCCTTTGTGTGAACTTCCATTGGAGAAAACAAGCAATGAGAACTCATGACAGGGCAGGGATGAAAGAGAGGCGTGTCATCGAGGGCAGCAGGGGTCCCCAAAATCAGAGGCGAGGGAGGCAAAACTCCAGAAAGGCCAAGGAGTGAGTTGGTTGTGCTGACGAAGCCAGGGGTAGAAGTGGGTATGATTGCTGGCGTGGAGACGGGCCTGGTGGAGAGAAGGACCAGAACGAGCACTCGCGGTTCCGAGGAAGCAGGAGGAGGCCTTCACGCTTGTGCAGACTGGGGTGGGGACGGGCGGTGCAAGGAGCCTCCAGACTCCAACATTCAAACTCTGCCTTCTCCTCCAGCAGCTGGGCCCTCGGTGGTCTGAGGTGCAGCCCCAGCCCCCGTGGGGTCTGCAGAGGACCAGGTCTGTGTGGAGGCTGAGGGCCAGTCCTTAGGCCCAGCAGGGAAACGATTAAGGATCTACACTAAAGAGGAAACGGGAGATGGCGCATGGGAAGCTATAGTGAGCTCACAATCCTTGCTGTGTACCAGATCAGGTCAGAAATTATTTTAAAAGGAAGGTTCCTGAGAATCTACAAAAGATGAAAATATGCATATCCTATGACCCAGTAATTTCCCTCCAAAATTTATACCCAACAGAAATATATAATTATGTTCACCAAAAGTCATATACTAAAATGTTCATAGAAGTGCTATTTGTAGTAGCCCCAAAGTAGGAACAAAAATGCCCAGCAGCAGTGGAATTGATGAACAAATATTGGTAGAGTCCAACGATGAGATACCATACAGCAGTGAGAATAAATAAATTACAGCTACACAGGACATGGGTGAATCTCACATGCTATTTATTGGACAAAAGAAGTCAGAAACAAAAGGCATGTGAGCCCATTTACATAAAGAAAAAACACAAGGAGATTTTGCGGGCACCACATTTGTGGAGGACTGCTTTTTAAGTTTATATCGGGTGGTTGTTAAGTAGTTCAACCATAAAAACATTTCTTAATCTAAACAAAACAAAACAAAAGGTGAAAACAGGCAAAATTAATCTGTGTTGTAATCCGGGGTAGTGGTTATCCTTGGGGAGAAACTGAGGGGGGCGGGAGGGGGCATCTGGGGCGCTGGCAGTGTTCCCTTCTGGCTCTGGTGTAGCTCCCTGACTCTGCCCGGTTCGTGAAAATTCGCTAGGCTGCCACTTGCTGTGTGTGCACGTCCTGGGTTGCACTGAGCTTCAAGCAAGGTCACAGGTACAGTTAAAAATGCAAATATAGGGAAGCGGCTGTGGCTCAATCAGTAGGGCTCCTGTCTGCGATGTGGGAGGCCCTGGGTTCGGTTCCCAGGGCCTCCTGGTGAGGGCAGGCCCACCCGCGCGGTGTGGTTGGCTGACCCAGCGAGCACAAGCAGCAAGGGGGGGATAAATGAATAAATAAATAAAATCTTTAAAAAAAAAAAAAAAATGCAAATACAGTTCACGACAGGCATGTACAGCTCTACATGCAGATAGAAATGTACATATTGCTAGATATATAGATATAGAACAAAATCAACAAAATGATGGAAGACAAGAGAGATGGGGTGGGGAAATGGGGAAGAAACCATGGAGGCCAGAAGACAGCTGAACAGCGTTTTTTTCACAGCACTGAATGCAGTGCTACGAAGAGCTCTGGGAGCAGAGAATTGCATAAGCAAAGAAGATAACCCAGAAACGCAGGCAAAATAGAGACATTCTCAGATGAAGGAAAACTCGGAGAATATGTTGCCAGCAGACGAGTTCTAAAAAAGAAATGTGAGGAGGCAATCAGGGAACTGAAGTGAGGTCAGATGACTGTCGACGGGGGGAGTGGGGGACCATGGTGGGCAGAGAAACTGAGAAAGGAACCCAGTGGGCTACTAAGCAGGACATGGGAAGGGCGGAGAGAAAGAGGCAGGGACAGGTGCCGTTCACCCACGCAAAGCACCACGTGGTCTGTAAGGCGATTTCATGCACTTGATCCCGTGGGAATCCCTCCAGAAGCCTGTGTGGGAGACAGGAATTAATATCCCTGTCCCTCCTGTGCAGACAGAGAAACTGAGGCTCAAAGGGGTTTCTTGACCCTGGTTTGGCAACTCCTGGAGGTAGGAATTAGCAGTAGATCAGAGACAGGGAGGGTGCAGGAGGGGACAGCAGTGTAGCCATAGGAAAGAAACCCGAAAACCAAGGACCCAACTTGCCTTGATAGTAGAATCACG
Source organism: Tolypeutes matacus (assembly GCA_026826555.1). Classification (NCBI taxonomy): domain Eukaryota; kingdom Metazoa; phylum Chordata; class Mammalia; order Cingulata; family Chlamyphoridae; genus Tolypeutes; species Tolypeutes matacus. Next base: position 1,984,925 of record JAKSZT010029748.1, on the reverse strand, counting down.
GGGATGGCTGGGAGCGCAGGCTCTGGGGGCGAGACACGGCGGCCGTAGTTGAAAGCTCCGCGGGAGGTGCTGATGTGCGCGGAGTCTGGAAACGCTGCTCTAAATCCTGATGGAGTCAGTCCTGCTAAGCCAAGGCGGTCTGCTCGAGGATTGTCAGCCGGTGAGCTCACGGATACCTTTCTTCAGCATTCTCCTGACTTATGTCCTCCCACAATGGCTCTCGACTTTTCCATGGTCATCACATGCCCCACAGCTAGAAGTCGGTGGCGGCTTTAATTTTCTTTCTTAGGGAGCGCTAGCCAGCCACTTGGCTTGCTGAGATTCGGCCAGTCCTGTTCAGTTCAGCAAGTCTGAGTCTCTTCAGAAAATATTAGTTTGCCTTTTGTCTTGGAATCTTGAAAACTTAGAATTTGAACATTGGAATGGCTTTAAAAATCAGGGTTCTACTGTATCTCTTTTTTTACAGATAAGGAAATGGGGCCTAGAGACATTTGAGTCGTCTTACCCAAGAATACACACAACTCCTCGTCCAATAGCTACAGCACCGTGATTCCTACTCTATCACAATGTTTGTCGAGCACAAGCCGTGAAAAGAAGAAATAAAATCTATCTCTGAATTGTTGAAAGGTTGGAGAGGATACATAGAAATCTCAGAGTACACATTGTGCCTGGCACATAATCAACAAGTACTAGCCTTGTATGACTTACCTAAGCCTGGCAATATATTTGCCAATTAAAAGTAAAAGTCCACTGACCAGCCTTTATATTTCTTCATTCATCTTTTGTTTTCCCAAAGAGAGTTGGTTTTTCTTTTTTCCTGCCATTTTCCCGATATTTTCATTTTATCATCTACTTAACGTACAGGTTTTCTGTTTGCTTAATATAGTATACATTTTCAAGGTTTTAGTGTGGATGTTTTTAAGAATAACTGGATCCCTTTTCCCTTTATGCCAACCCAGGGCTTGTGTCTTTCTCTTTATTTTTCCAATATCAGTGCAGCGTTTCTCCATGTCAAGTACTACCTGGGAACCAGTTAGAAATGCAAATTCAATCCACCTAGGCAGATTGAATTGGAAACTCAGTGATTCTGATGCTAGAGTTTGAGAGAGAACCCCTGGCCTAGTGTTAAAGATACTTTGTCCAAATCAGTCTTCCTTAATGGGCATTCTTATGGGATATTAATAGGTATTTGGGGGAAAAAAATACTTTTCTTGGAAGTCACTGTTAAGTAGGTGTCCTTTGTGCAGGACTTCTCAGTGCCTTCGATGGGCTGAAGTTCACTGAGAGTCTGTAAGAGGGACTGTAGTCAAAGCAATTTGACCACAGAATCTTGCAAGAGGGAGCGTCTTCTACGGCTGGTGTTTTATGTAAACCATTCTGGGAAACACTAGTGGGAAGAGGGAATCCCGAGGCCGGACCTAGGCTCGAGTCCTAGTTCTGCGCTTAACCTGCCGTGAGATCTTGGACACATCGCTTTGCCTGCACGAGCCTCAGTTTCCTCATGTGTGAAGCAGGGGTGACGGAGCCTACGTGATAGGCTGACGTGGGCATGAAATGAGCAGCGCTGCACAACGTAAAGCTTAGCGATTACGAGCTTTCACTAGAATGGGGGCAGGACGATGAGGACGGTAACGATGACAATGACCACCGAGCCGATGGCCCTGCTGGAAAGATCACCGGCCTGGCTACCAGTTTCGGTTCTGTCGCCCACTTTGCAGTCCCAGAAAGTCTCTCCTCACTGCTCCAGCCTTAACTTTCTAGCTGTGTCACGAGGCGCCTGGGCAAGGCCAGTGGTTTTCTGTTGTTGTTTGCTTGTTGCATTTTTAACCTTTATTTGGTTCCTGCTGAGCGGCCACCGTCTTTCACCCTGGGCGCACGGATTTCTGGGGACACGGAGACGTTCCGAGGCTTTTCAAAGCTGGCCTTAAAGGACTCGATCCACCTAAAGATGTGTTTGTGTCTGAGGAAGCAGGGAGGGTCTCCTTTCCGATGTCCACGTTTACAAATGTCCCCCACTTCACACACAGACAATGGAATGCCCCTCGGCCATTCGGAATCTCGTCTTGGTGCTGGGCCCAGACGTTAAAACCTCCCGGGAAGAATAAGGGGTCTGCTGTCAGACGAGGAGGCCTTTCAAAGCCCTGGGTCTGTCCCCTCTTGTCAAACACTGTCACCCAGAAGGCTTCGAGTCTTCCCTACGTTGAACACATCTCTGTTAAGAAAGAGGCGTGTGGCTAGAAACGGGGTATGTGTGCCCATATCGGGATGTTCTGAGTTTGGATACATCATAGCGTGAGGATGGTGAAAGTGATGACACGTTCCATTTAGTAATCTGGCTTGTAAGAGCGCAGCTATTGTCAAAGGATGCCTCTCCCGTGAGCCAGAATTCCGTGAGAGCAAAGCAAAGAGAATGTTAGAGAAAAGCTTGGAGAGCAAGCACTGTTTCATGACGCCAAAAACCTCATGGCAAAGGCCTTAACCACTTGCCCATCTTGGGGTGGAATCTTACGATGTCAGCGTGGGGACCCCAATAACAGTTATTTCAATGGGAAAATGAAGTCAGACTCTTTCTAGGGCTTTTTGATCAGGACTAGTCTTGCCAGTTAGGCCATATGGGGGACATTTTCCATAAATAGAATGAGCTAAATTGAAACTTCAAATTTTTGAAGAAAAAAAATATAAAACATAAGAATTATTTTATCAAAAATATAGTAATAGCACAAATTGTTAAACTTTTCCAACAATTTGTTTTATTTTAGTTTTTCAAGCTAAACAATGTACCTTTAAGTAAAAGAATAACTGGTATAATTAATATACGGTTTGGTAAAGTTTTTATGGTACATTTCCCAGAAATGAGAAAGTGAATAATTCTAGTGACTGGGTAAGAGATTCTTTTGTAAAACATTTTGAAAGATTACTAGGTGTTTTTGGCACATAACTCAGAAAGAATTCAAAGAATTGTTTGACATTGTTATAATAAATTTGTTCAAACCCACCTATCTATGTAAACAATATTTCCCAATGCTAAAACCTATAGTAAGTATTAAAAATAGAATTGATATTAAAGTTTACATCGTTTTAACAATAAATAATTCAAATAATAGGGAAAACTATCAATTTCATTAAGAACATGTATACTTTTTGTGTATGTTGAATTAACAAAATTTAAAAATATATGCTGTTTGATGAATTCTGATAATCTATCTAGAAAACCTTTTAACATACTGATGCATATAGTCATAGGAATTAAAAAAGCAAATTTCAATTTACACACATTTTTATTGCAGAATTATGATTAGGCAAGCAATAAAATATGTGGAAGCATAGAAATATATTAGAATGAAATTCTATGGGAGAAGTGGAAGGAAAATACAAGTTTAAGGAAAGAAATAAACACTAAAATAGACTTTTAAACATGAGCATATTCACATATTAAAATGACTGATGGGATTGAAACACTGATATTTAGATTCCGGTGGGTAAATTAAAAGAGAACCATGAAAGTTTTATTTTACACTGTGTCACAAATTATATCCTTTCCAACTACTTAAACTGACAATGGGAAAAAAAAGTAGAAGTTAACTTTGAAATGTGCTTTTCCTTGGATGTGGGTATTATAAGCAGAAGCATTTGAGGACAGCTAAGCGAGCAGCTCTAAGAGTCTGTCTTGGGCTAGGTTCACCTGAAACAGACCCCCCTCTGGTTAATTAAGAGGGAACCCCCAGAAGAACCAGGAAAGGAAGGGCCAGCAAGAGAGGGAAGGGAGGGAGCCAGACCAGGTTTCCCATCAGGGAGGCTCAGCCTTGCTACTTCAGGGGAACTGGGGAGGGCAAGTCCCGCCTCAGGGACATTCCGAGAAGCCCGGGCTCTCCTGCCCCCTCAGGATTCATTCTTGGGGGCAAGCTCCCAGGCGCCACGGGTGCCTGTGGGTAAAGCCACTCCCTTAGCTCGAATGACAGCGCACGTGGGAAGCTCAGGCTCGCGTGGTGCTGGGAGGAGGAGGCCACCGAGACCTGCGGGCTAAACAGAGGTCAGGGGGCTCTGGGCGGGGCCCTGGCGGGGGTCCCTGCAGAGCCCGGCTGGCTCCTGGTCAGCTGCGCGTGGACTAGCAGGGCTGCGTGCGCGGGTGTTTCCAGGACGAGGCCCGTTCTGCCTGTCACCACGTCCCCCTCAACTGGGCGTTGCTTTGGACTGCTGAAAGTGGTGGAAGCTCCCAGGAGGAAAGGAAAGCTCCCGAGTGGCACAGAGAGGGCCCGCTCCAGAGGGAACATCTTAAATAACCTGGCGTGGAGAGCGACGCGCTCTCTGTGTGTGCTTTGCAGATGGTGAGGACAGAAGATGATCCCCGCAGAAGGCACAGCAGCTCCGTGGCGCGGGCCGGCCCACGTGCCTCCGGCCGGAACGCATGGGTCATCTTGGAATTCACCGCCAGAGCTACGGGGTGTTCTGTCTCAAATCTGAGGGAAAGCCGCCTGAGCGAAGGCGTCCGAGCAGCTCTGGGGAACCGGGTGGCACCTTCTCCCGGGAATCTGCACGACTGGCATGGAAGAGCCAGCTGAACCTTTCCTTTGCCAGCTCTGTGCAGTTCAGGCATCAGGGTTGATGATGCATCTGCGTAAAGAAGATTTTCGTCATCGCCTTTATGCACTCCTATATAAGATTGGACTCTGTGTAAAAGCATTAGAATTAAAATCTCCTGGGAGCGTCTTCCGTGTAGTCTCAGAACTAGAAACCCGCCCTGGCTGTCCTGTGAAAACCACCTGCCAGGCTGCTGCCCTCACTGACAACACTTTCCCTGTACCAGAGAAGTGAGCGAGGGAGAAAGGAAAAATGGGAAGAGGCTAGTTTTAGGAACTGCTTTGTGCTGAAGTTATTTGTTGTAAGTTGTAGCATGCTTTGCTTTGTGTGTACTTGATTTTTGCTGCAAAACAATTACAGAAAAGCCTGAAAGCTTTATATGAAGAGAATTGTTCTTGGGAATTACAGTGTAACAAGTGACAATTTCTAAAATAAATCAAGTCTGACCTGGAAGCTTTTCTGTTCATCTTTATTTCACGTAGTCTCAGACCAGTTAAACACCAGTACAGGACTAGACGTAATCGGAAATGTATATAAAAGGTAAAATAAGCCAACAGTGCATTAGTTTTAAAAAGCATTCAATTTGGTTAAGGCAACAAATAATTATCACGTCAATGAGTACGGATTGTATGAAAAAGAGAGTGACTGCATTAGTTGGGTAATACTACAGGCAATTTTGTACTTTTTCCACAGCATAAATTTCCTTACCATTACTGTTGTTTATGTAATTTAAAAATCATCAAGTCAGTTGATTCTAAGTTGTCAAAATTTAAAAGCAGCCGTTTATTGCTCTCTGGAAGTTCTGAAGTAAACTTATTTAATGAAGTAAAGCTCTGCTTTTCCCTGAGAATGGTGATGTGCGTGGTATGTGTGTAAATGTGTGCGTGAAGAATGCATCACATCCGTGGCCCTGGAAGCAGCGAGGGCTGCGGAGACCGCGGAGCCACAGGAACCACCGCGGCCTGCTGAGGGAGCGTGAACTGGCTCAACCCCTGAACAGCATTGTGGCGGGACAGCGGTTAGGCCGACGGCTACCCTGTGACCAGCAATCCCACTGCCAGGGCTGTGTGTGCTCCGGAAGCGCCCACACGGTCACAGGCTGAGTACACACACATGTAAACTGCAGCTCTGTGTGTTTTAGGGGAAAGCTGAACACAACGTACACATCCTAAATGTGGTCATACAATGGAATACGATATAGCAATTAAATTGATAAACTGCATCTTTAAATACGGAAAAATCTCAAGCATAATATTGAACCAAAATGAGTTACAAAAGGATACATTCAGACATCATTTACACAACCTTTGAAAACCTGAGAAGCCATACTGCGTATTTTTCATGACTACACACACTAGTAAAGTGTAAGGCGCATATACGGATGATATACACCGACCTTAAGAGAGCAGGGACCTTTCAGTGCAGGAGAGGTAAAATGGGGTCCAACTGTCATACTGTTTTATTTCTTAAATTGTGTAATGGAAACACAGGTTTCTGTTATATTGCTTTTTATACATTTTTGGATGTCTGAAATACTTCATATTTTAAAAATGAGTCAATTTTTGTGAAAAATAAATACAAAATTCAAGTAAATCCTTACACTTCACTCAGAGCCGTGTTAGAAATTACAAGGATGTTTTAAAAATAAATCACCATCCCTGCCCTGGAAGAGTTTGCAACCAAGTTGAGTAAGGTAACATTAAGGAGTGAAGGTTCTCCTCAGACACCAAGCACCAGGCACGCTTGTCCCCTTCACTGGAGTGCCACATGATTTTGATCATTGTATAAAATTAAATTATGTTACCACTGAGTGTTCACAACTTGCAAAAGCATTCGCTTTTGAGGATGTCTGAGTGAGTCATTTGCAGTTGTATAGAGCCTGGATGCAATCTCATGCTAATAAGAAGTAAGAGGGGTAATATTAAATGACATTGTTTCACTGGAAGAGAAATTATACAACAAATATAGGCATTTTAAATAAATATATTATGTAATTTGGGTATTCAGGCCAAAATTATAATACTTGAATGCATGCTGTGGGCACAAAAAAAACTGAGAACTAATAGCTCAGAATGACCACAGAATGATGAAAATACAGAGCATAGATTCAGAGTAAGTAAAGCTAGGAATTGCTCTGGAAATCAAAGGACAAAATCCCTTGGGATTTAAGTAAATGGAGAAGACTTCAAGGAAAAAATGGATTCACAGCAGGTCCTGACTTGTAGCTCTTCAACCTTCCCTTCTGGTTCCTTTAAGGTCCCTTACAAACTCCCTCTTTGCTTTGCAGGACCCCTGTAATCCATTGCCAGGAACCTCTGCCCCTCCCTATCTCCTATTCATCCTTTCAGGCTGCCTCGTACCTACTTGGGAACACCTTCCATAACTTCCCCAAACCATGGTCCCTCTGGTATTCTCCTCACACCTGGCTCTATCCTTCTGGGCCCTCACTGGGGGGGGGGGGTTGTAACGGCCCCTTGTCTGTGTTGCTAAGAGGCGTTAGAGCACACAATGCCATCATGTTCACTCCTGAACCCCCAGCCCCCAAGATGGCGCTGGCACTTAGAAGGCACCCAATAAAGAGTTGATGAGAGAATGAACAGACTCATCTGGAAGGATAAACATGGTTTAGATTCATAGAAAGGGGGTGGGCGGGCATGAGCAATGATAAGAAAACAAAAGTTAGTGAGAGAGCAAGATGGCGGCAGAGTAAGGAGCTCCTAGAGTTAGCCCTTGCTCCAGGGCAGTTGTAATCACCCAGAGCCGTCTAAAGCACCTGTTTGGGGACTCCAGGAGACCAGGAGAGCCTCCTGCAACATCCTTGAAAGAATGGAAAGAGGAGACTGCACATCTGCAGAGAAGATTCATAAGTAGGGCTCTCCATGCCCCAGAGGCCAGTGCCCATCCTCCACTGGAGGCACAAGCCACCTCGGGAGCTATTCTGTGGCTGGAGTTGGAAGCTCCACTTCCCAAAAACAAGGGAGGAAGAGACAGTAGGCCATCGACTTCAGCTACTGATTAGTAAATTCAACGAGCCAAAGCATAATCCTAAGAACAGCTAAAGTTTGAACCTGTACAAGTCAGAAAGAGGTCTGACCCACCATTTTGACTCTGCCCCTGGCCTGAGAGGAAGCCGGGCTGACTGAAATCACAGTGACGGTAGGGACCAGCTTCTTTCACCCAGATTGGCTTGCAGCCCTAGCCTCGGCTTCAGCCTCACTCCTAGCAGGGAGGAAGCTGATGGACCCTGCACCAGCCTCTCCGGGTAACTGTAGGTACATTTGGCTGGCACAGACTGAATAGTCAGAAGTCTACTGGGGCAACTGTGTTCATTTTGGACCATCACGGCATAGATTGCTGCCCACACCTGCAGCTCCATCCCCACCCCAGGCAAAGAAAAAAGTTAGGAGCAGCTTCATCAGTCCCTGGGGCAATGTGGGAAGCTTGAGCCTCCACAGCTTGTAGCACCAACTACATCTTTGGCTCCTACTATACAACCAGCAAGGGAGAAAGGTCAAGAAAGCCCTAAACTAAAGGGAGAAACTACACCCAGAATAAATACAGCTAGTAAGCCAGATGCTAAGACACCAACAAAAAATTACAATCCCCACCAAGAAACAGGAAGATATGGCCCAGTTAAAGGAAAAAGATAAACCTCCAGATGGCATAAAGGAGTTGAGACATCTAATCATAGATGTTCAAACAAATCTCCTTAATAAATTCAATGAGATGGCTAAAGAGATTAAGGATATTAAGGAGACATTGAATGAGCACAAAGAAGAATTTGAAAGCATACATAGAAAACTAGCAGATCTTATATGAATGAAAGGCACAATAAATTAAATTTAAAATACACTGGAATCATATAATACAGATTTGAACAGGCAGAAGAAAGAATTGGTGAGCTTGAAGAAATGGCCTCTGAAAATGAACATACAAAAGAACAGATGAAGAAAAGAATGGAAAAAATTGAACAAGGTCTCAGGGAATTAAATGACAGCAAGAGACATGTAAACATACGTATCATGGGTATCCCAGAAGGAGAAGAGAAGGGAAAGGTGGCAGAAGAAATATTTGAAGAAATAACGGTAGAAAATTTCCCAGCCCTATCGAAGGACATAGGTATCCGTGTCCAAGAAGCACAACCTACTCCCATTGGAGTAAATCCAAATAGAACAACTCCGAGACACATACTAAAAAGAATGCCAAATGCCAAAGACAGAGAATTCTGAGAGCAGCAAGAGAAAAGCAATGCCTAACATATAAGGGATACCCAATAAGATTGTGCCAATTTCTCATCAGAAACAATGGAGGCAAGAAGGCAGTAATATGATATATTTAAGATACTGCAAGATAAAAACTTCCAGACAGGGAAGCGGCTGTGGCTCAATCAGTAGGGCTCCCGTTTACCATATGGGAGGCCCTGGGTTCGGTTCCCGGGGCCTCCTGGTGAAGGCAAGCCCGCCCGCACGGCATGGTTAGCTGACCCAGCGAGCACAAGCAGCAAGGGGGGATAAATGAATAAATAAATAAAATCTTTAAAAAAACAAACAAACAAAAAAAAAACTTCCAGACAAGAATCTTATATCCAGCAAGAGTGTCTTTCAAAAATGAGGGTGAGTTTAGAATATTCACAGATAAACAGAAACTGAGAGAGTTTATAAGAGAGACTGGCCTTGCAGGAAATACTAAAGGGTCTGAAAAGAAAAGACAGGAGAGAAAGGCTTGGAAGACAGTCTAGAAATGAAAATTATATCAGTAAAAGTAACAAAGTCTCAAAAGAGTGGTGAAAATAAAATATGGCAGATAAAACCCAAACATCAAAATGGGTGAAGTAAGAACTGCCTTTACAGTAATAACAATGAATGTTAATGGGTTAAACTCCCCAATCAAAAGGCACAGACTGGCGGAATGGATAAGAAAATATGTGCCATCTATATGCTATCTGCAAGAGACTCACCTTAGAGCCAGGATAACAATAGATTGAAAGTGAAAAGCTGAGAAAAGATATTCCATGCATGCAGTAAAAACAACAACAACAAAAAGCCAGAGTAGCTAAACTTGTATCAGATGAAATAGGCTTTATAAAAGACACTAGTAATGCACAATCTGAGGAGGAATTCAGGAAAAAAATTCCATTTACAATAGTGACTAAAAGAATCAAATATTTAGGAATAAACTTAACCAAGGATGTAAAGCACTTGTATTCAGAAAACTACAATGCATTGTTAAAAGAAATTTTAAAAGACCTAAATAATTGGAAGAACATTCCATGCTCATGGATTGGAAGACTAAATATCATTAAGCTGTCAATTTTACCCAAATTGATGTAGACATTCAATGCAATCCCGATAAAAATTCCACCAGCATTTTTTAAATAAATGGAAAACACAATTATCAAACTTATTTGGAAGAGTAAGGGGTCCCAGATAGCCAGAAACATCGTAAAAAGGAAAAGCAATGTTAGAGGACTCTCACGTCCAGACTTTAAATCATATTACCTAGCTACAATGATAAAAACTGCATAGTATTGGCATAAAAATAGACTCATAGACCAATGGAACCGAACTGATGGTTCAGAAACAGACCCTCACATCTATGGTCAAGCGATTTTTTCAAGCCTGTCAAACCCACCCAGCTGGGGCAGAACAGTCCATCCAACAAATCGTGCTGAGAAAACTGGATATCCATAGCCAAAGGAAAGAAAGAGGACCCCTATCTCAGCTTGCACAAAAATCAACTCAGAATGTATCAAAAACCTAGAGAATAATCTAGGGACTGAATAACACAGTGAACCCAGAGGTGGACGAGAATTGCGGTTGATGGTACACATGCAAGAGTGTCCTTTGTGAACTAGAGCAGATGTACATCACTATTGCATGGTGGTGGGAATGTGGAAAAGCATGGGAAAAGTACAACTGGAGTCACCTATGGACTGTGGTTAACAGCAATACTGTAATATTCATGCATCTATGCCAAAGATGTACTGTGTTGATAATGGGGGAGTGTGGAAAAAGTGAGCCAAATGTTAATGGTAATAGTCTGATGATATTATCTCATAATCTGTAACAAATGTTCTACCACAGTGTGGTGTGTTGATAGAGGGGTGTTGTTTGGGAATTCTGCACATGTGTATGATTGTTTTGTAAGTTTACAACTTCTGTCATAAAAATATATTTTAAAAATAGTAATAGGGTGGATTGGGGTAAAAATATACCAAATGTAAGATAAGGACTATAGTTAGTACGGTTTTGACAATATTCTTTCATAATTTGTAACAAATGTCTTAAAACAATGCAAGGTGGTGGTGGGGTGATGTATGGGACCCCTGTATGATGTTATGCATGTTTGCTTTGTAAGTTCACAACTTTTACTGTACACTTATTGTTTATGTATGTTCATGTATAAAAGATATAAAAACAAAAATGAAAAAAAAAATAGGGTGAGTTGGGGGGAAAATACACCAAATGTAAGATACTTTGGTTAACAGTAATATTTTGAGGATGCTCATTCACCATTAGTTAAAAATGTTTCACAACAATGCAAGGTATTGGTGGTAGGGTGAGGTGTGAGAGCCCTGCGTGATGTTATGTATGTTTGTTTTGTAACTTCACAACTTTTACTAGACACTCATTGTTTATGTATGTTCACGTATGAGCGATATACTTCAATACATTTTTTTAAATGAAAAAGTGAGAGCTGTGTGTTTGTGCAGTGAGTCAAGTGGGAAACTGGCCGTGTGTGAGCAGGGCTGGCAAGGAGGCCAGCTGAATGGATTGGAAATCTGGGGATTAGTGGAGGTCAAAGCCACAGAAATTGGGGTGAATTGCTGAAGAGTCTTTTTTTAAAAGGTAAAAAAAGAGCAAACTTGAACCATTTTGAACCATTTCATCTTTTCATCATGGTAAGTTGGTAAGCCGCCCATCTATGTGACTAAAGGGTGCCCTCAACAAGGAGCTCTAGTGTGCACTTGAACTCCCGTTTTCTTAGAGGTTCTGTGCAGAAATGAGCCATGGCTGAGCCGTGCAGCCTTACACGACAAGACAACGCACTGTGGAGCAGCTGGTCAGAATTATAGATGACTAAGAAGCCTGTGAGATGTCTGGAAAATTTCATTTGACATTTTAAATCTGATACCTAAGTCTTTTATCGGAAGGGGGCCAGTAGAGGTGAGGATATGAATAGTCCTGGTAGGGAGTTTGAGGAGCCCCTCTCGGTCTCCTTAAATTGGCCTTCTTTCCATCTGTCTAGAGTGAACTGTCTCTACTTCCAGAGCACCTCTTCTACTCCTAGAATATTAGCTCCAGAATTCTGGAACTTTCTTTTGACTAAATTTCTTCTCTGCCATGACAGTTTAAATTTGGTGAATCCAAAGAAAAAGATGTTTTTGAATGAACATTTGTGGGTGTGAGGCCTTTGATTGCATTAGATTCAGTTAAGGGACCTGGTTGGATCACTTGATTAGACCAATTTTGATTGGGCTATGTCAGTGAGTCGTGACTCGGGTCAGATCTCCACTCTCTTTCTGGAGCCTTGTATAAATGGAGACAGAGAGAGAAAGAAGACACACAGAAAAGAGAGCTCTGCCATTTTGATTCAGCCATGTGAGAGAACTCAAGGATCACTAGCAGCCAAAGCTAAAGCGCGAAGCCCCCACGAAGCTGGGCCCGTGGAGTAGCTCAAGGCTGAAGAGGTGAGCCATGTGCCTGATAGTCCACCGCTGAGCTGGAGAGGGTGAGCCCTGAGGGGAAGTCAGGGACCTTAGCAGAGATCGGCGGCCATCTTGCCTCGCCTCGTGGCGGACAGCAGGCTCACCAGCAGCTGACTTTGGTGAGGAAGCATCTCTGACGGTGCCTTGATTTGGATGTTTTTGCAGACTTGGAAAGCAAGGTTTTACCCCTAATAAGTTGCCCATTATAAAAGCCAACCCATTTCTGGCATTTTGCATTGACAGCCTTTGGAGAACTAAGACACTAAGCTTAATCACTGTTTTTCTTCAGCAGGAGAGATGAGTGAATGAGCCCTCTCTTGCTGAGCCTGGACAATACGCTGCTAACCTCCTTCTCTTCTCCCCAGCTTCTACTTCCCACACTGAATTTGGATTCTCTGTTGAGGAAAAGTACTGCAACAGCTAGAAGTTTTCCTCTACACAAATGTCACTGATAAGGAATTTCTCACTTCCTGTGATGGGGAAACCAGCTGTGCAGAGGCCTGGTTCCAAGAGGACTGTCGGTAATCTCTTCCTAAAGAATGTGTAAGAATGCAGGAAGATGGATATCAAGGGAATAGACTAGCAAGTAGCACAGCTCATCGTTTAGCCTTTCCTTACTAGCACTTCTACAGCATAAAAGAGATTTCCTAGTGCGACATAAATTCATCTACAACTGCCCTGTGTTTTGCGGCTTTGGGCGGCCACAATCCCAGCTACTCAAAGTGTCACTGGGGCCAAGATCAAGATCCACTGTAGCAGCACCAACTAGGACCTGGTTAGACTGCAATGTGCCGCCAAATACCAGCAGAATCTCTGGGCTCCACCCCAAATCCACCTATTAGAATCTGCATTTTAACAAGCCCTCCAAGTGATTTGTGTGCACATCTACGTTTGAGATGTGCTGGCTTAGACTTCATTTGCTAGAAGCTTTGCAAATGAGCGGATGCATTTTTAGATTTTTAGTTCAGGTTGGCATGTGTATTGTGCTATAGGCAGAGAATATGGAGATAAAGAAAAAGTGGCATTTACCTTAAACTCCTAGTCCAGCTAGGAAGACTGACCCAGAGAGAGACTACTTCAAGCTAATGTGTAGTGCTAAGATAAAGGTACGCAGGAAGCCCTATGGGATATGGAGAAGGACTCCTTAGCCCAAACTAGCAACTCAGAGGAGATTTATTCAAGGAGATCCTTTGCTCTGAGTCAAAATGATCAGTGCAATTTAGCCAAGGAAAAGGGTTAGGAAGACTCTGTCCTGCCTTCGTCCTTAGAGCAGGTTTCTCTTTAAAACATAAGCCCCATTGTGTCCATGGGGAAGGGGAAATGACTCTATGGATTCTGTACTGTTAAACAAGTCAAGGAGAAATGGGAGATGAAGATAGAGAAGTTCGAATATGCCAGCCATAGAGGGTTTTTGCACCATCCTAAGGTGTTTAGATTCTATTCTGCAGGTGCCAGGGAACCCCTGAAGCCAAGGAAAAGTACATAGTTACACGATTATAGACCATTATAGACAGCTGGCACTGACTGCTGAGGGAATAGGGAATTGAAGGGAGAGGACCTGACCTCAGCATAATAGCTTAGTTATCCGTATAAGAAAGTTGGTGGTGGTCAGGATGGAGATGAGTAGACATAAGGGACATGTTTAGAAAAGAAAATCAGCAGGATGTAGTAATTGATTCATTTGGAGAGAGGATAAGAGGGGTTCTTAAAACTGAATGTGCACCAGACTCACCTTCAGGGCTTGTTAAAGCACAAATTGCTAAGACAACCCTCAGGCATTCTGATGAAGTAGATCTGGGCTGTGGCCTGAGACCTGCATTTCTTCCAGTTCCCAGGTGGTGGCGATGCTGCTGATTCCACGACTACGCTTTGGGAACCACCTCCAGCGCAGCCCAAGGAGCTCACTTTAACATGCTGGAATCACCTGAGGAACTTTTTTAAACTGCTGGTGCCTGAACCTCAGCCCCCGGAACTCCAGTTGAGCTGGTATGGGGCACAGCCTGACACCGGGCCTTTTAAAGCTCCAGGTGATTGCACCAGCTAAATGCCATGTAATTATATGAGGAACTCAGGAAGAGGAGCCACTTTGAGGTTTCTTAAAATTATTGGAACTATTGATTGATATTCTTCTACTCTTTTTCTCTCCAAATGCTTCATTATGTGCATATGTGCACATAGTGTGCACGGATATATATAGTCCATTTGGAATATCATTATAACATATAGTAATTACATTTTAAAAGGACAGCTCCTGAAAAGCCCAATCAAAGAGACACTATCTCCACTCAAAGGCAAGAGGATAGGGTTAAAAAAAGAGAAATACACATGTTGAGTTCTTACTTTATACCAAATGCCGTGGCAGGCACTTAATATATATTATTTCATTTAATGCTGTCCAAAAAACAAGAGTAATACTTCTTCAGGATTGACTTATATACCCCAGAAAGACATGTTCTTAATCTTAATCTATTCCTGTGGCTGTGAAGCCATTTTAAGTACGACCTTTTGAAGATGCTCTTTTTAGTTAAGTTGTGGCCATATGATTCAGTTTGGGCTTTATCCAGATTACTGGAGTCCTTTAGAAGCAGAATGAAATTGAGATACACAGAAAGGAAACCGCAGGGAGAAGCCGAGGTCAACAGAACCCAGAGGAGAAAGGGAAGATGCTGCCGTGTGCACTGTCATGTGATGGAAAAGCCAAAGATGGCCAGACAGCCGGAAGACACTGACGCTGGAGGAAGCATGCAGTCCAGCCTCGGAAATGGTGAGCCAATAAATTCCTGTTGTCCAGCCACCCCTTTGTGTGATATTTGTTTTAGCTAGGAGAGAAGACAGCTATCACCTCCATTTTATAAATGAGAGATCCAGGTCTCAAAAAGAGAAGGACGCATAATCCAAGATGAAGTAGGATTTGAACCTGGATTTGCCTGGTTCTTCCAAAGCCTGTTCTTTTCACACACTCTCCTGGAAAGAGAAATTGGCTACATGGTGTACAGAACAATAGCCAGGGCTTGGCATTAGGAGCTTGAATCTTAGTACTAGCTCGACACCTAACCAGATGTCCCACCTGGAATGAATCAGCATCTCCTGGGGCTTCAATTTCTTCATCTAGAAAAAGGGAATAAAAATTGTGCCTAGCTCGTTGGGTAAATAAGGTAATACTTAGCACAATCCCAAAATATGGAAGATACTCAAATAATGTTAGGTATTATGTTCCTCTTCTTCACCATCATTATCAATAAAAGGAGGAGATTGAGCTAATCTTCCATAAGATTCCTTCAGCTTGTAGATTCTGTGATTAACAATTTGTTACTTTCTTTGGTGTCTTCAGCTACTTTCTGAAACTCTTCAACCAGTGACTTTTTCATAAGAATCGGTCTTTGCTTAAAATCGGCCACTGTGAACGTGTACACAAATACTTACAGCAGCGTTGTTCACAACAGCCAAAAGGTGGGGAAAGCTGCAATTTCTATCGACTGATGAATGGATAACCAAAATACGGTACATCCATGCAATGCACTATTATTCTGCTATAAAAAAGACTGAAGTACTGATATGTACTACAACACAGATGAACCTTGAAAACATGATGCTAAGTGAAAGAAGCCAGGTACAAACAGATCACATACTATATGATTCCATTCCTATGAAAGTCCAGAGTAGGGAAATCTATACAGACAGAAAGACGAGTGCTTGCTTAGAGCAGAGAGCTATGGGGGACTAGGGGGACGACAGCTACACGCTATAGGCTTTCTTTTTAGGGTGATGAAAATGATCTCTATTGGCTGTAGTTGCACATATCTGAGAATATGCTAAAAACCATTGAACTGTACACTTTAAGTGAGTGAGTTGCATCTTATGTAAGTTATATCTCAGTAAAGCTGTTTAAAAAATCAGGGACTTCCTTCCTATAGTCCTTCCCCTTAGCCCACCCTGGATGTCTGGGGCAGTAGATGGCTCCTGTTCATCCACAGCTGCAACAGACCGCTAGCTCACTGTTTTGGTGACTCTTTGGGGGCTCCATTGGGTCTCTTGTGCTGTGTCACTGCGTTTCAGCTCGGTCTTCAACAGCTACATGAGAGTCTTCATTGCAGACCAGCAGAACGTCTGTCCAGTGACTACGTTTGCAGTGATAAGTGGGCCATACTTCAGAGCCTCAATGCTATGCTCTTGTTCTGTTGCCTGATATCCCGTAGGCTTATAGATGGTGCCCAGCATGCAGTTTGGAATCACGGAAAGAGTAAGATTTCTGCTACCATATACTGGCTGCAGATTAACTTCTTGGAACCTCCGTTTTTCTCATCTGTGAAATGGGTTTTCTGAGACTTGGCATATGTAAAGTACATTATACAGCAGGTGCTCAGTGGAAGAACCTTCCCTAAGGACTCTGCCTGGGAAGCTGGCAATAACCTTCAGGGTAGGCCAAGGAGCAGGATTGTGTACAACTTTGGACAGGGCTGACCAATGTTTGGTAAACCTTTTTCAGTGCTGTGGCACTTCTGTCACCGTTTAAGAAGCAGATTTCAGCAGCAGCTTCCACTTCCTTGTTTCCAGTGAAAACACGTCTAAGGTTTTCCTCAGCACAGGCTGGCATGTGTCTCCAGGCACCTTCCTCAGCAAAGGGCTGGGTGCGTGGAAGTGCGGCATCGATGGCGTCACTTCTTGCCTTCAGCCTCATCTGAATGCCACCACCATCCTCATGACTTCTGCCAATGTTTGCAGCCTGCATGGTTGGGAGACTCTTATCAACCACCTGAAAACGTTCCCTGACATTGGCATCTAGGTCTCTTGTTGCATCGTTCATTCTTGGGAGTTGCACTAACTTTCAGTTAAGCTGGGTTATAACCTGCAGCACTGTCTTACACCAATGCCAATAAGAAACGGACACCATAACTTATAGAATCAAACTTGCTTTGTATCTACCAATTTTTGTCCCAGCAAAATTGTTGCTGTTTTCCAGACAAGGGTTTCTTCAAGTAGCGTCCAGGTACCACTTCCATCACAATTTCAAAGGCCTAATTAAAATGTGGAGTCCCATGCTCTACCCTAAACCTACTAATTTAGACTCTCTGGATGTAAACAAAGAAGATGCATTTTTTTAAAAAATATGGAACGCTTCACAAATTTGCATGTCATCCTTGCACAGGGGCCATGCTAATCTTCTCTGCATTGTTCCAATTTTAGTGTATGTGCTGTCAAAGCGAGCACGAGAAGATGCATTTTTAACAAGCATTTTAGAGGAATCATGCACAGTGTTTTTTTCTGTTTAATTTGTATTGCTGTGAAAGTATTACTTACTTGGAGTGTTTTTAAGAAACCAAATAACTCTAAAGGTTGATAATAAGACAGCCATTACCTCCCATTCCTTGCCCAGCAACATTTCCCAGTGGCAACATATTTTAAATTTAAAGAGATTTTTAAAAATTTCTCCTAATTTTCAGCCTCCCTGTTTCTAAATAACATGCTAATGCTGCAATGTCTTGGCATATAAATCTTAGACATTATCCGTTGACTTCCTATTTCCATTGATGACTATTTGGCAATTTACCTGACATAGTTCTCCATCCTCACCTTCTTGACATAGTTGTCTTGCAAGTTTTTGTCAAACCAAGAGTTAGCGTTGCTATTTTATGACTATGTAAACATTGCTTTGTATTGAACAAAGAGGGGCCTATGAATGTATTTTTTAAATTCAACTTCTGTTTTATCTTAGAGTTTCAGATCTGTCAAATAACTGTCCATTTGATTTTCCAAATACTCAAATTTATCAGATATTTAGTAATTTCTTTCCCTTTCCTTGGGCTATCTCTCTCCCAGAGTACCTCACTCTGCTGCTCTGGTATGGACTATCAATTCTGCTTTCCTGGTTGTTTTCTCTGTTACTTGGTCTCTTGCCTTCTTCTTTCTTATTTTACTCATTCATTTTGGTAAAGCATGACCTCCATTAACGTCCTGAAAAAACACTACAGTGGAGGGATAAGTTTTCAGTCCTTTACATGTCCCTGAATGTCTTTGTTTTGCCCTCGTATTTGATTGATGGTTTATCTGGGTATAAAATTCTGTGCTGAGCATGAGCTGCCTCGAAATCGTGACCGCCCTGCCCCGCGTAGCTTCCAGCATTGATGCGAGTGTCCAACGCTGAGTTAATCCCCATTTCTTTGCATGTGAAGCGCTCTCCTTTCCCCTCCACTGCCCTGCACGCTTATAGGATCTTTCCTCTATCCCTGGTGTGTAAAGTCCAGAAGGTTCTGTCTTAGTATGGATCTTTTTTCATCAATTCAGATGACTACATGGAGAATCTTTTCAACCTGGAAAGTCATGAGTCATGTCTTTCAGTTCTGGGAAATTTTCTTACGTTATTTCTTTGATATTTTCCCTCCTTTATTGGTTGAAGGTTGAATTTTCTGGATTGGCCTCCCCAAATTTCCTGTCCTCTACTTTCTATTCTCTACTTCCCTTTTTGTTCTACTTTCTCAGAGATTTCCTTGGCTCTCTCTATATCCTCCGTTATCTTCATGTTGCTTTTTCTGTTTGTTTGCATCTTTCTCATATTGGAAACTTTTCTCAAATGTCCAGGGATCCTTGGCTGTCCACAGGAGAGTGGCAGCAAATAGTAAACTGTGAAGGAGCAGCTTGTCAACCAACTGTGGAGACTGGAGGAGAACATAAGGCTGCAATCACTTCACATGAAAGATTTTGATTGCTTCTGCTCTGCCTCATGCCTCATCTGAATTTTTTTGCTATACCTGCTGCTTTAAATCTCATCTTTTCCAAGGTTCTGATTGTTCCTTGTAGGCATCACTCTATGACACTCATAGTTTATAGCTTTCTCCACTGTGCATAAGAGTTGCTACTCTCACATTTTTTGAAAAATGTGTTGCTAATTCTTATTCATAGCTGTATCTTCTCCAATTTTTTTCATTGTACATTAATCTTCTTTATTACTTTCTTTTCTCACATAAAGGTGGATATGCGTGATCATCCACTATATTTGATCTAGAAGTCTCCGTAATTTTCCAATGTATGATGTAGAAAATATTTCCATTATAACATTTTATTTACTGAGACATTTCCAGTGGAAGGAGAACACTGGTACTGGAATTTGGGAGATTTGAGTAGACCCAGTTCTGCCATTTATCTGACACTTAACCTCTTTGAAACCCAGCCCCCTGTCTTTAAAGAGAGAGAGAAATACCAATACCTACCTCTGAGTAGTCAGTGCTAGTATATGGTAGTCCATGTTTTCCACTTGGGGCTGGATCACAAGTAGGATGAAATTCCCAAATAATTTAGGCCTAATTCCTGAAATCCCTGCAGATCTGCGGCATTGGGCGCCATGGTCTGGAATTCAAGGTTGATGACAGAAGTGATCATTTAACTAACTCAACAGCATCACTCCATTTCAGTGATTTTCTGATGGAGAATTACCCTCAAAGATAGCTCAATGAAAACTTCAAGTTCTCTCTTTCTCTGCTCAGAGTACAATTTCTCCACAGAATCAGGCTGATTGGAAATGAGTATTTTATGCAGTTTCCAAAGACAGTTTATCTTTTCAAAATCTAAGAATAAAATTCCCTTGGAATCAGAAACATTAACTCAGAGCCAAAATTCTGAGAGATAGTAACAAATTATTCATGGCTTAAGGAAAGAGTTCTCACAAAATGTGTTGAATAATTACATTTGAAATATTAACAAGTGTTTCCAAATTCCCACATGTAGAAGCAGACTGACTGAGTTTCCTCTAATTTTAGGCACTGCTTGATGAGATGTTATTTCCACAATATCCTAGAGAGTCTTATTCCTGAAAAGAAGAATACTTGTACTATGGATGTCATGAAAGTCTCTTTAGGAAATATTTACATTATTTCTTGCTGCTAAAGATGACCATATATTTTCTTTTCTAAATAATATTTTTCTGGCTATAAAGATAGTATGTGCCCATTATAGAAAATTTCAAAAATACAAGTCACCTTAAGGACAATAAAGTCCACTCAGAAACCCCTCTCCCAGAGATCATTTACAGTATTTCCTTCATGTTCTAGATCAGCCCTGTCCAGTAGAAATAAAATGGGAACTCCATAGGTAATTTTACATTGAGTAGTCGTCACTTTTTTAAAAGGGTGAAATTAAATTTAATAAAATCTTTTATTTGACCCAATATATCCATTATCATTTCAACTTGTAATTACTGTAAAAAAGTTATGAATGAGCTACTTTACTTTTTTAACTAAGATCTGGTGTGTATTTTACAGTTTTAGGTTCACTCAATTCAGAGGCTAAATTCTGTTGAAAAGTATTTAATCTGTATTTAGAGTTCAGAAAATGTAAACTTAAAAAAAGTAGATTGAAATAGCTGAGTTGCTCCAAACATACATTAACATTTTCTAGTAACTGAATTGAGTATACATTTTTATTAATTTTAATTTAAATGAATTAAAATTAAATTAATTAAATTTGAATTAAAATTAATTTCATTTAAATTAATCAGTAGCTATATGTGGCCAGTGGTTACTGTATTACAGCACAGAGATAGATGGATAGACGCATATAGATAAAGAGAGATCTGGACATATAAAATATAAGTATAGGTACATACTCTTTTGTGATATACTTTCTTCATCTCATAGATTGTCATATATCAGCATTTTCTCATATCAAGTATTATTCAACACATGATTTTCAGTGATTGCAGAATATATCATTTCTCCTACAGGTAAATGTGGCATAATATAACTACTGAATTATTCTCTAAGTTTTGGGGCATTCGTTTGTTAAATTTTTTTACTGTTTTTGATATATAAGAATTTTATTACATTTCTGGTTATTTCTTTCGGATAATTCCTAGTTGTGGTATTACTAAGTTTAAGGGTATGATTTATTTTTAGATTCTTATCAAATCATTATAATAACTTACATTCCTAACTGCAGTGCCCAAGTGAACTCATACCACAACCTAGCCAATAATATTATCTATATTCTATCATTTCTAATTCTATATGCAAATAAATCCATAATTTAAATTTACATACGTTTGATTATTACAAGGTTGAACATTCTCGCCACTGAGCCAGAGCCAGAGAGAACGTGATAACTTCTCAAGGGAAGTCAGTGTAGCTAGGGAGGGAAGAAGGGTCTCCACAGCCAACCCAACAAGTGACGGTGACAGCTTTTTTTCCATGCTGGCTATTATTCATAGTGCTCCTTCTGCAAAGCATCTATTAGTGTTTTCTGCCCACTTTTCTCTTTCAGTGTTCATCTTTTTCTTGCTGAGCTATAAGAAATCTGAAAGTACTCTTAAAGCTGAACTCGGGAGGGTTTTGCAGGAGCCCCCTAAAGATCTCTTCCCTTTGTAGTTAACCAAAGGCAAAGGCGTCTCTGAAGATCCTGTTGTCGTTATTTGTTTGGTTTTTGGCGACCTGTAATTGAAGTATCTAAGATGGTTAAGGAGTGAGCACTCTTTCGTCTTTCTCGGTGTAGGAGTTATAACTATAACACGAGCTGCTATAACACACAACCCTAAAACCACAGCGGCTTGTGTAATGATTTTAAAATGTGGCCTCAAGATTCCTTGACATTTTTCCCACCAAAAAGTGGGTTCTGAGTCCCATCCCCATCTCCTTGAATCTGGGCCCCATCACTGCTTGCTCAGTAAAGTACGGTGGAAGTAATACTGTGCCATTCGGGCCCCAACCTCAAAAAAAGCATCAGTTTCTACTCTTTGTCTCTTGGGACATTTGCTCTGAGAACCCAGCCACATGCCATGAGGCAGCCAAGCAGCCTGTGGAGAAGGGAATGGAGAGGATCTGGGGCCTCCAGCCCTCACCCCAGCTGAGCTCCCCGCTGACAGCCAGCACTTACTTGCCACCTGTGAGTGAGTCATCTTGACAGGGGATTCTGTAGCCCCCAGTGGGTCTGCCCCTGATGACATGTGGAGCAGGGGACAATGGCCCCTTCAGAGCTCTGCCCAAATGAAAGTCTTGTGAGGAAATAAACGATTGCTGTTATTTTTAACCTTCAGGTTTAGGGATTATTTGTCTTGCAGCAATAGGTAACTGATACTGCTTAACACATTGGAAGTTTATTTCTCTTTTGTGGACCAGTACTGATGTGAGGCTTAACAAGCAGTCTTCTACATGGTAACTGAGAGGGTTCAAGGATGCATGCTTCTTCCGTTTTCTCACTCTGCCCTCCCCTGGTTTCAGCTACTCTATAGGGAAAGGGAAAGAGTAAGTGGAAAGTAAGTAGGGAAGGAAATTGTGCTTCCTAAGCAACTAGTCCTAGACATAACTCATTACCTTCAGTTGCATTCCTTTTGGCCAGATCTTGCTATATACCCACACATGGATGCAGGGAGTATGGAAATTATGTTTTGTAGCGTCCCAGTAACAAGTTCACACCATGGAAGGTGGAGCATGGATCTCTGATGGAAAGCCAGCTGTCTGACACAATCACTTATCAAAGAAATTGAACCCTATTCTTCCTTGGACAGCAAGAAAATAAGAGAACCAAGTATTTTGGCTGAAGAATCTCATTGTTCACTCTGTATATAAGTCTCCTCCCGTAGTTTATTTCCTGAGAAAACATGTGAAAACATAGAAGCCCAATTGTGACTCATCGTTTTTAAAATAAATATCCAAACCCATATCTTTCTGGGGTGTGAATTTGCTTATAGGAAATTAAGTAATTTCCCAAAAAGGAATCAATCATGGGAAGCTCAGAGGGAGATTTCCCAGGAGAGAAAAGCTGGGTTGGGTTATATCTTTCACAGCATGGTAGCTCATGAAGTAAGGGGCAGCAGGTCATAGAGGGAAGAGCAGGGGACAGCCCTTCGGACCTTGGCTCTAGGGCCCTTTGCTCTGCAGCCTCGCTTGCTCTCCCTCTGCCTCCATTTCTTCAGGTCGAAAAGGAAGAAGTTGGGTCAGAGAATCTTTATTTTTTCCAGTTCATTAATCTACGAATCTGAATATAAACATAGAGGAAAAAGCCACTTCACTCCTGGAAAATGATGCCATGTCACATGCTCTGGCTACTGATGAATGTTCTCCCCCATTAAACAACCCTCTTCTTTGAGAGCTAGCGTGGCAACCATGGCTCTTTCCACCTTTGCGTGTTGTACACTTGGCGGCAAGAGCAACAGAAACTGCTCTGAACCTCAGTAACAGCAAAGGAGAAGCCACGCCTACGGATTCTTTCCTCGGAATAGAAAGTCACCACCATCCAGCTTCCAATCCGCGTGATTCCACAGTTCCAGCAGGAGGAATGAGCCGGCAGCATCTCCTCCCCAGCCCCTGAATTTTAACGGGGAGAGGTCAGCTTAGAAGGTGAGCAGGGCCGTGTGTGCCCTGGGGGGAGAGGGAAGAGCTACCTGAGCAAAGTCTGCATCTGTTCTCAAAATTGTGCTTAAGAAGAGACCGCAAGGCCCAGCTCCCCCAAAGCGCCGACCAGGTGAGGGCGGGCCTCAGCCCTGGGAAGTGGAGCTTGCGCCCGTGGAGGCATTCACTGAGTCTTCCATTTCTTTTGGAAAATTTTCCTTTCAAACTGTTTCCCGGTTACTCCAGGACTGCTGCACAGGGGAAAGGGTGACTCTGCTTTTGTTCCAGAATACTGCGGTCTCAGCAAATCGGGAGAATGTGTGCATAAGTCGCCACACAGGGCGTGTGCGTGTGCGTGTGTGTGCGTGTGCGTGTGTGTGTGCGTGTGTGAGCACGTGCGGGTCTGTCAGGGATCCCGGAGGGCGAGTGGCTAGTCCAAGAATCTGACTTTCTCCGAAGCTTGTAAGGAAGAGAGGAAGGAGCGGATCCAATGGTCTAATAACAAGTTAAGTCTGGCACGGGAGAACGGAATGGAAAGAGCAGGCAAGGAAAGGCCAGTTTTGTAAGAGTTTGGGGAGAAAATGCAAAGTGATCCTTGAGGAGGCCTTCCTGAAATAAACACCTGAAACGTTTCTGTCTGCAATGATCTTCCTGGCAGAAGAACGGCCGGCTGGAGGAGCGACAAGTACTGCTGCTCTTGTAATAAACCTCACTGCAGTTTTTCATACACTAATTGTCCTTCTAGGTCTTATTCCAGTTGATTTTTATAGTATTAGAAGCTGCTAAAAACACGAAACTGCCATTTATGCTGCACACCAGAAGACTCAGAAAGGGCTCCCAGTTCGCTGGTCCTTCTTTTTTTTTTTTTTTTTTTTAAGATTTTATTTATTTATTCATCTATCCCCCCCTTGCTGCCTGTGCTCGCTGGATCAGCCAACCGCACCTGACAGCGCTCTTTCCGATAGAGACGCGCTTCTCCTGACGCAGGTAAGTCACGCGGTCTCTTCTTGCTGAGCTGCACTTCAGAGTAGGTCTTCCACCAGCAGCTCCAAGGAAAACGCAAGGTCAAATTTTAGCGAAACTGCTTATCTGAACTATATTTACGATATGTTTCTGCAGAAAGCTTCCCTCCAAATTCGACACTCTCCTTTTCGTGTCTCTTGACTGCAAGGTGAGTGTGGCTGGGGAGTGGGGCGACACTTTCAAATGCAGGCAGGCAAGTGGCTACAGCTGTCCCGCCTCCTTAAATGACGGTCGAAAGGCAGGTGACGGGCTTCCGGATTGAGAGAGTCCCAGCTTATCCAATATTTAATTCTGAATTCTGAAAACGTCATTATTATAATGTAAAAGCTGTAACCTTGGAAAATTCCATGTTTGTGGTCCCCTATAGGAAGACAATATGCCTTAGCTTAAATTCTCAATAATTGGAAGGTGATAAGAACCCTCGAATGAAATTTGCTTCCAAAGAGTATCATGCATGTGAGAAAGTGATTCCTTCACAAATTCCCCATGGACCTCAGAGTCCTGTCTTAAAATTTAAATAGGAACAAAATATATTGGAGTTTCTTATTCCAAAAACGCACTGTGACAGATAAATCCACTTCTTTGTGAACAGAATATACAGGCATATTAAGGCACTCAGATTATGAGTTTAAATCTTTCTCATAGCTTTGATATATTTGGTCGTTTAAGTCAGGCTCTCAGGCAGTATATTGAATTCTGTTAGACGTAACCAAGAGGAACGATTATTGTCAGATAAAAAAAATTGCATCCGAACCAACTTTTGATGTGTTTTTTTTTAATTAATTTTCAGTTCAACTCATGAGCATCCAGAGTGAATTATGTGGACCCCGTGTCGCGCCAAGCGCCTGACTTCTTCCTGCTCCCAGACCGACATGTAAATGTCCCCCACCTCCGCCGTGAGCTCCAGGGCACTGGCAGGGGGGCAGCCAGGCGGAGAACCAACGAGGGCAGGAAGGGCCAGAGAAAAGAGGCCCGGCCAGCCCGGGCCCTGCTTGGCCCCTGCCTGAGGCTTCTCCAGCCTGGGGAGCTGGGCTGCACAGACTGGAGGACTCTAGCCCTGTTTGATTTGGGTGGGTGGGCTTCAGATCCTGTCTGAATTTCCTTTGGTGTTGTTCTTGCGATGTTTTTCCTGGAGCTCACGCTGACCCCGGCGCCCAGCTAGAAAGGCTTTCCCGGCAGACGCTGTCAGGCCCGTCCCAGGCCTTCTCAGCCTTCGACTCTGTGTGCTGCAGCCGCTCTGCCTGTTCCCAAGGGGAGCAAGAAGTGCCGGGAAGTTCTTCCTCC
Source organism: Tolypeutes matacus (assembly GCA_026826555.1). NCBI lineage: Eukaryota > Metazoa > Chordata > Mammalia > Cingulata > Chlamyphoridae > Tolypeutes > Tolypeutes matacus. Next base: position 1,959,020 of record JAKSZT010029748.1, on the reverse strand, counting down.
TGAGAGCAGCCCTCAGCCAACACAAACAGGGACGTGGTGGATAGGAACTTCCCAGCAGCGCTGAGCTCCGGTGGTCCACGTGCTGACTGGCTCGATGAAGCCGCCCATTGGTTCCTCCCCTTTCCCGTCTCACTTCCCCACAGCAGTGAATTCTGGGGGTCCCCCTCAAATGAACTCTGGGTCTGCTTCTGACGGGGGAAGGTAAGAGTCTCCATGCCTAGGTCCGGCAGAGAGAGTAAAATGCTGTCTAATTGAGTGATGGAGACAAAGACCTGGGAGGCGGCGCTGGGGCCAGCTCTGGGGGCGCCGTCCACCGCCACGCCCTGTGCGCCACCTGGCTTGGTCGTGCAGGCCCCCGTATCCGCGTCAGTCGTGGCTTCATCAGGAGCAGTGTGGCTGAGCTTGCTTTTCTGTACCTGTTTCCTCACCTGTGAAAGGCACCTCCCGCATGGGGGGGTCAGCTAATTGTTGTTGTGATGATGATGGTGATCCAGGAATTAAAGGAAAGGACATGAGCCTCCTCGTGGGCCAAAAGGTCAAGGTGAAGGCCTGGGAGCGGTAGCCGTCCTCACGAACGAACGAGAGGACTGCGGGACCTGAAGCCAGCGCCACGCTCCAGCTGCCTGCTCTGGCCGTCCTCACAGGATCACGGTTTGCTTTGACTCTAGCGGCTACGGCGTTTCCTTATGGCCGGTAGCTCTCTATCTTCTGTCCCCTAAACACAAGGTACTTACAGTTCAGCCGTGAGAGGAGCATTTAGGGAATTCCTGCTGAATCCCAACGAGGCCCCACCTGCTCCTCTAGCCTCACTCCATACCATTCCCCTCCGCTGCCCGGCTCGCCTCTCTCCGTCGACTCCCACGTTTGATGCTCTATCTTATCAGCTTCCTCACCCGCCTCCAGGCCCGCTCTTTCCCGAGGATAATTCAATATCCTCCCACGGTGCCCAGTTCATAGAGACCCTCATGGTGCCAGTGATTAGCTTGCTCACCCTCTCCAGAACCCGGCTCCGCGGTACTGACCACGAAGGCCACAAATGCAGCCTCAGGGCAACTCTGGGCAAAGGTGGACTTATTGTCCTAGTGATGGCGGAACTGGTAGCGTTGATGTGGAGGCAGTGGCCAGCACAGGGTCTGGGCGGAGGGAGAGGGAAGAGCAGGTGTGGCATGGGGCATTTTGGGGGCATTGGAATTGTCCTGCATGACATTGCAATGACAGATACAGGCCATTATACATTTTGTCAAAACCTACAAAATTTTACGGTACAAAGTGTAAACCATAATGTAAGCTATAGACCATGGTTAGTGGCAATGCTTCAATATTTGCTTATCAATTGTAACAAACGTACCACACTAATGAAAGATGTTGTTAATGTGGGAAAATGTGGGGGGCAGGGGAGGGGATCCCCTATATTTTCAATGTGACTTTTCTGTAATCTAAAACTTATTTAAAAATAAAGTAAAAATAAACATCTTGCAAAAAAAATGCAGTCTCTACCACATAGTAGGTGTTTAATCCATGCTCGATAAACAAATGGATCCTAGTAAACCAAGTAGGATGACTGGCTTAAGTATCGTATATTAATTTATGGTGGAAAAATAGAGACTAACAATATAAAAGTGATTCCAGCCCTTCACAGTGCCTGGCCCATGCTAAGTATCCAATGTATACTTTGCTGAATAAGGGTTGCCCTTGGATTCTGATGCAATTAATGGGCACTTTGAGAAGGTTGTCATGGGCTCCGAACCCCACCCAGACACGTATGGCACCCACACTTCCTTTAAGTTACAGACGATCTGAAAAAGCCCAGGAAGGCAGCAAAGAACACGGGCTGCTTGCCCGCTGTTTCTCCGTCCCGGGAACGAAGGCTGCTCAACAGGAAAGGCTGCATCAGTTCAGGCGGGCATCTGCGTCTACGAGACCCCAGACCTTCCTCTCTCTGCCTTTTTCATACAGCTGGGGGACAGGACGCCTAGTTCTTTGGGTGCCGGTCAAAGGTCAGCCCAGCTGTAAAATTAGTTTGGGCATCAGGTGGAGTGCTTTGAGATGCCCCAGCACAACACTAGTTTGTCCTGTTGGCTTGTTGAGGTAGAGCTTTCTAGCCTTCCAACAGAACTGGCACAGTCCTTGGTCCTGGCTGGGCCATGAGTCACAGGCTGTGACTTGCCGCTTTCCATTCAGGCTGGTGCTTCCTATGGGACCACAATGGGATGGGCGTTGTTTGCGTGTGTGGTGCACTTTGTAAAAACGGCTACGTACCCACTAGAATGGCTACAATCTGAAGTGTGACCAGGATGTGGAGAAACCGGAACGCACATAAATTTGCTGGTAGGAATGTAAAATGGTACAGTCACTTTGGCAAATGGCTTGGCAATTTCTTAAAATCTTAAATATAAATTTATCGTAAGATATAGTAATTCCATTCCTCGGTATCTACCCAAGTGAAATGAAAACGTAGGTCCACATAAAAACATGTATGTGAATTTTCATAGCAACGTTATTTTTTGTTTGTTTGTTTGTTTGTTTTGCAACATTATTCATAATAGTCAAAAGGCAGAAACAAGCCAAATCCCTCTCAACTGGAAAATGGATAAAATGTGGTATATCCATACAATGGAATACTATTCAGCAATAAAAGGAATGGACTGCCGGTACATGCTTGATATGGATGAACTTTTAAAAGTTTATGCCACGTATTTATAGGAAATATCCAGAAAAGCAAAATCTGTGAAGACAGAAGTAGTCTAGTGGTCGCGTGGGGCTGGGAATGGAGATTGGCTGCATCGGGGCACAAGGGATCTCTTTGGGGTGATGGAAATGTCCTAAAACCAGATTGTAGCGATGGTTGGACAATTCTACAAATTTACGAAAAATAGCTGAATTGTACACTGAAAAAGGATGAGTCTTACTGTTGTAACTTATGCCTCAAGAGAGCCACTTAAAAGGAAAAAGCGTTAAACGGGAGTTCGCTATTAACTGTCATTCGGGGCTGCAGACACACGGGGCCTCAAGATCAGAGAGGACCTGTGCGTGGTTTAAAGCTCTCCTCTTGCCGTTTTGAACTTCTTAATAATTTTATCTCTGAACTTGTGTTTGGTAAGTGAAGTCTGAGGGGACCGTGGAGCATAGGTGTGAACAGAGAAGAAGTGCTGGTCCTGGCCGCCCCGTTTGCGTTCGCTTCACCAGGCCCTGTGAGCTCAGCGCAAGTCAGAGGCAGGACAAGACAAGCATGGCACACCAGCCAACTCGGTGACGGGGAGGTTGGGGGGCACGGGGTGCTGAGGGCCCCAAGAGCGCACACTTGCTTCTAATGCAGAAAGAAGGCAGTGTCCTGAGACACACAGGCCCAAGGAACCCTATGATACTGTTTCTTCTCTTGTTAATTCCCAGCATCAGCCAAGCTCTCTCAGGAAATGACAGACGGAAGGCGGAAGGTGCCACAACCCATAGCGTGTCCCCTTTCGTTCCTTCCTTACTCATCGGCCAATGAAGGCGGAGTGTCGGTAGGCTGTGTGCCTATCAAGAGTGAACTAGAAACAGTCAAGTTGGATTTGAGCAGCATTTTCTGTTCTGGTGAGAATGAAATGTATATGGGTGTACGTGCTACAGCGTGCAACTCGTGTAGTTTTGGTGATCCCACATACAAGTTAAATGTGTTTATATTTGAATTTAAAACTGGCATTGCACAATATAAAGATGAACTGTAAAATTCATGCTAATAATGTAAAATCTTATTTTTTCTTTACTTAAAAAAAAAAAAACCATTAAATCGCAAATACAGAAAATGACGAGACAGGAAGATAGGGAAAAACCCTTATATTTTAGTTCCCTAAAACAGCACTGCTTTCCTGCCTTTTGAACAAGGGGCCCCCATCAACTGCCACATCCAGCACTTATTACAACCCTGTTTCCTGTCTCCAGGTTGTCCACCCAGCCAGCGTGTGAGCTGAGACACTGATTTTTTGAGACACTTGATTTTGTACCCCAAGCACCTAATTTTAGCATACTGCAGGTGCTCGAGCATTTGTGAAATGAATTTATGGGTGGATGGACAGAGCGAGAAAAAGTCCTCGGGACCCTGGATCCAGCAGGGCCCCAGGGGCACCTGGCCCCAATCCTGGGGCCCTCGGCGGCTGGGACGCTCCAGCACAGACGGAGCAGCTCGCACTCTTCGAAGGCTCTCGAGCGCCTTCGCAAGACCCCGCCTTCGTCAAGCGGACCCTAGGAGAGGGCAAAGCAGCTCACCGACAGCAGCTGCGGCGCAGGGGCAGGGCCACCAGCGTCCGCGCGCCTCGGGCCCGCGTCCTGCCCGTCCGCGCCGCGCAGCCCCGGCGCGCTCCTCCATCGCCCCCGATTCCCCGCCCTCAGTTTCCCCCCACGCTCGGCGCTGAGGGTAGAGGTCTCGCCCGGGGAGGGTCGAAGGGGATGCTGCAGGAACAGCTACACCCCCAAGCGGTCCCCCACTCGTGCTTCCGTCGCGTCCCGCCGCTGCGCCCCTCTCCCGGGGGACGCGCGCTGGGCCCGGGGCCGCCGGGGCGGGGAAGGGTCGGGCCGGGGCGGGGAGAAGCGCTTATATAGTGCGGGGTAGGGGCGTGCGAGCAGCCGCGCGCCCGCGGGACCTGCAGGCCAGAGGCCCGGGCGCCGCCGCCTGCCCCCGCCAGGTCTCCGGTGGTCCGTGGCCCCGCGCCGCACTCAGCGCCGTGCGCTCTGCCCGCGGGGAGCGCCACGCAGGACCCCGCGCTGGGCTGGGGAAGTGCACGGCTGGGGGCCGCGTGGACGTCTCCCCGAGGTAAGTTCTGGAGCCCGGGGCCGCTGGGGCGACCCGCAGGAGCCCAGGAGGTTTCCAGGTGGTCTGTCCTCGGGTGGGAGCGACGGGCGGGAACCGGGGGCGCTGCGTGAGCGCGGATGCGGTGGCGGGAAAGAAGTGCATCCCAGGAGCGCACAGGCGGCTCCTTCAGGCGGAGCTGGCTGCGCTCACCTCGTCTTGCTCTTAGTTTTCTGCTTTGCTCTGTCGGAGAACAGGTACCTTTGTTGCAATGCCCAGCTTGGGGCCCCATGCCCCGCCGCACCCTCGGGAGCCTGGCAGGCTGCGGGTGCCTCAGCCCGCGCGCGTCCCCACTCCCAGCCGGAGCCTGACGCGGCAGGCACCCAGGACTACGCGGGGAACGAATGAGTGAGGCGAAGGCAGTCTAGGCCGGGAAAGTACAGTCCGAACCTGTACTTGCTTTGCTCCTGCCCCTGGCTGGGAAGGGGTGGGGTGGGGTGGGAATGCCCCTTTTCTCAGTTCCCAGGAGCACTCTGCCACTCTGGCTCGGCATCCACTGCGCAAATGATTTTGTGTGGGGAAGAAGGCAGGCTGGACGCGGGCAACGCGTGTGGAACTGGGGAGTGATTTTTCTTTCATTCTTTGTCCTTTTGTGACACAGATTTCTCATTCCTCTTTTTAGTATCTGCTATATGGAGATATTTCATGATACCTTTGCCAGTGGGGGTGGGGGTGGGGAGACTGTGATGGGGGAGAGAAGTGGTGGAAACTGGAAACTGGGACCTGGACATGGTGAGAGGGGAAAGGATTTCTATAAAGAATTTATGAGTCGCATATTTTTCACAAAAGGATGTGTTTGATGAGTAGCATTTTAAAAAAAATAATAATAATTTATTTGGGAAATGGGAGAAAGAGCAGAGCTTGCTGAGAAATAGGAGAGAAAGATGGAAATACACCCAGAGATTTGGTGCGAGCTGCTCTAGGCGGAGAGCCTGATAGCATTTTACTATAAAATTAACAGCTGTGCCAGTTTGAAGTTATGCTGTTACATTTATTATTTAGTGTTTTCATAGATGGGGTCACCTGCATAAAAATGCTGATGAAACATGTAAATAAAGTTCTTTAAAATATATGGACTTAAAAGTTTTTGTCCTTATGAAAGAAGTTGTCAATTCCCTCCCTCTTCTCTCATTTTATTCCAAAATATTTGAAATGCGGAGAACCCGAAAGAAAAGTTTGCCTTCCACTCAAAAGTGGGTGTGTTTTGGACCTTGTACCAGGTGAAATCATATTTTATGATTTTCATAAGAGACTATGTTAAGGACGCATCAGAGAATCCTCTTTAGTAACAAAAAACTTTTCCTTTTTGCTAAATCTTCTTGGGAAACAATTCTCAAAAAAAAATAAAAAAAAAATACCACTGTTAAATGTGAAAAGCTTGTAATTTTCAGTTTTCCCATTTCCTTCAGATAGTCCGGATTTCAGAAAGTTTGAAGTTAGAAGTTAGAAGAGCTACGAGGAAGTGCAAATTTACTTATTAGCACAGACACTCGTACCAAGAGTAGCGAATTAAGTCACCAAATGAAGTTCAAGTTACAAGAACTGTGAGTAAAAATTGGTGCATTTTTATTCACACACACACACACACACACACACATATATATATATACACACACACACAGTATACGATATACTGCTTCTGTAAAGGTCTTAAAAGTTACTGAAAAGAACTTCCCTGTCAGTAAATATGCCCCGCCTCTGTAAGTTCTCAAAAATGTAGATTGTTAGCTATAAACCCTGCAAATAAATGAAAGTGCCAGGCTAATGCAGATGAATTTGCAACCAGAGAACTCTACATCCTGCAGTCCCAAGTCATAAAAGGATGAAGATTAGATTTTCTATATCCAGGTCAAATAAGTACTATGAATCTAAAGACTTTACCAGGATGATCAAATGTTGGCCAAAATCCTTCTTCCCCTTTCCTGATCACTGTTGTTTAAAGTAGGAAGTGGCTTCGCTTTGGTCTCAAACAAGTCTGCGTTCAAATTACACAATAGCTCGGGCAATCCCCATAGCCTCTCTGAGCCTCACTTTCCCCCATCACATGAAGCAGTGATATTTACCTCTCTCTCAGGGATGTGTGAGGAAAAATAAGGAGATCCTTGCAAAGTCACAAGCGCGAGTGCTCAATAAATGAGGGCGATGGTGATGGTGGTGGTGGTAAAGCTTACGGATCAAGCAAATAGAAACCATCCCCAAAATACAGTTAGTGTTGAGCAGTTTTATTCAGTGTCCTGCCCTCACTGAAACACTGTGTTTCCATGGAGTATGACATGAATACGTGAAATGAATGACCAAACATTCTCATCTCCCTTTTTCACTAAGTGTTCCAGTTTGCAGAGACCGTTTAAGGAAAGAGTTGTACCCAGACACGCTGCCCTAAAAGAGATGTTTGGGGTTGTGCCTATCTGGTTTGATTATGCTCCTTTGTAGCCCATGCTCTGCAGCTTGGGGAAACTTCTCCCAGGGAAGTCAAATGGTTGCTGTAGGTGTATAAGGCTTTGAAAAGTGCATTTTGTGTTTTAGTTTCTTTGGATAATGGTTTTGCAATTTCTACTTTCAGTATTTTAAAATAAAGGTCCCCAAAGCAACCCTCAGTTGTTTAAGGGAATGGAGAGTTAAAAAGGCATAGAGGAGCCTTTGCAAAATGTGACTAATTAAAGTCAAACTTTTTTTTAAATGAAGAAATGATAGAGGCTTTGCCTCACTCTCCTGGTCCCTCACCCTCCTTCCAGAACTTATCTTTTCTTGGGGGTAACCCCAAGGCCCTGGCAGGGAGATTTGGAAGAGATTCCCTGTGGCCATGAAGGAAAATGGACCCTGTTTGGCATAAATCAAGTGCAGAAGAAAAGATTTCTTGCATCTCCTACATGGCTAACACTTCCCACAGTACCTGGAAATTCATAGGTACCTAATAAATACTTGATAAGTGACCTAAAATTTCAAAGGTTTGACTAAAGTATGCTTTTCATATAAAGCTGGAGCAGTTGCACTTTTTAAAAAGTCCAGTAACATGCAAAATCCCAGGGCAAGATAAAGGAGGGCCAAGCTAATGTACATGTGTTTGCAACCAGAGAACTCTATTTGTGGCCCTGCTTCTGAAGTTAAGAATTGCTAAAGCATACAAATGCATTACCTTCCCCCAAGCGTGGGACATGACTCCCAGGGATGACCCTCCCTGGCACCAAGGAATTACTAGCAAGCACCAACTAGCAATGCAACTGGAAAAAGACCTTGAACAAAAGGGGGAAGAGGTAAAGACAATTGAGTTTATATGACTAAGAGACTTCAAAGTGAGTTGGGAGGTCATTCCAGAAGTTATGCTTATGCATGTCTCAGCAGGATCTCATTGACTGCCAAAGTAAATACTACCTCAAATAGTGGGGCTCATGAGGGCTCTGGAAACATCCAGACACTACAGTCAGGATAGATAGCTCAGGATTTTGATGCCTTGCCAGTAGGTCCTACTTTGGAATTTATGCTCCCCCATGTGACAGAGTTGAACTCAGTTGTGGTTTCCCTAAACATGGCTCTTCTGATCCTTCTATTTGAACCCATAATTGCTACTAGGGTTGACGGGTGTATGTCCAAGAGACTAAAATCTTTGGACTGTCCATGTGCCAGCTTGGCCCTGAATCTCAGCGGAGTTGCAACACCTACTCTCCATTTCATTGGACTCACCCAGGATAACTAACAAGGAGATGATGATGGGCAATGGCCATCCCAAGGAACTGAGAGAGTCTATAACTGCAAGCAGGAGAGTCCCATCCATTTGCTCCATGGGACTGAAGCCCCCTCTCAATTAGAGGTGGAGTGGGCATCACCATTCCAGAATCCTCAGGATTGGGGAATGAACTATGGACTAAAGTAGACTTGCTGGTATTCTGCTATAGACTTACTGTGATTCTAGCAATGGAAGAAATTATATCATTGATGTGGAGGCAGTGGCCACTGGAGGTTCTGAGGGCAGGCGAGGGAAAAACAGGTGAAATGTGGGGGCATTTTTGGGACTTGGGAATTGTCCTGAATGACAATTCAGTGACAGATACAGGCCATTACATATCTTGCCATAACCTACAAAATTGTGTGGAAGAGAGTGTAAACTATAATCCATGCTTAGTGGCAGTGCTCCAAAATGTTATCATCAGTTGTAACGAATGTACCACACTAATGAAAGATGTTGTTAATGTGGGAAAATGTGGGAGGGGTAGGGAGCAGGCATATGGAATCCCCTATATTTTAATGTAACCTTTATGTAATAAATATCTTTTTTTAAAATAAATAAAAAAGAATTGCTAAAGCAAGGAACAGCTGGTCTATCGTTACTGACAAAATCTTACCTTTATGAACTGTCTTGATTGACTGAGATAACTATACTTGCTAACACTTTTTATAGTTCCAAATAACAAGTCTAAAGAAATTTACTGATTTAATTTTGGCCTTATGAGAAAGGTTTTCCCAAGTGCTCAAACAGTAGAGGAGAGGGAAGAAAGAGTGTACATTTAGTTTTATGGACATAAATCTCAACATTCCCCTGTAGTCAGAGGCATAAATAAATATTTATTTAACCATTTATAATTAAGGATTTTGGTATTGATTTGACTCTAGAATGTTTCTGGAATGCTCCAAGTACTGTATCCTAGGCTTTAGAGAGAAAAAATTTTGCCAGAGTTAGTTGGCAAAGGCATCAGTGCTGGCTTGAAAAACCGTAAACTAATCATTTATTGAGTCCTTTAAAAAAAAAACAACTTGATTAATGCTTGGCAAGGAATTCTGACTGAAAGTCTCCATTGCCTAAGTCCAAATACAATAGAACTTTAAAGGTCATGAGCAAGTTATAGTCATAGTTGGCCATTATTGTTTGGTGGAAAGGAATCTCGGCAGGGAGTCCAGTGGCCTGTGTACCATCTTTTGGTACCCTACCTCACCCCAAGCAGCATGCATAGTTAACTCTGTGATCTCCTTTCCTTCCGTAGTTTCTCTGAATTAGTTTGAATCTATAATACCAAGAAGATGATGTTATACATTGTGGCAGATTCCCTCAGTGTGCAGGCTCTTCTCTTCTCTCCTGGCCTAAAGATGAGCCAATGCCCTGCCCATTTTTCCCTCTATTTTCATGATTCTGTGGGTCTGTGACTCTGCCTGAGGGCTTTCTCTGGCCAGAGGTTCTGGAAGTTAACCTCCAGAGAGCAACCCCTCACTCCATAAAGGTAGAAGTTGGTGAGCAAATACCCCAGCTTTCTCACGCCTTGGGGGAGGCAACTCGAGGTCCGATCCATACATTCTTGCAGAGATGCTCCATGGAATTAAGCTCCAGCTGACGTAGTGGTGGCCTACCTGCTCATTAACAATTGCACATTGACTTCCTCCCCTTCCTTTTCATTTCCCCACTCCTCTGTCGGTGTTTCCAAGCATTACCTCCTAGATAAAGAAATTGGAACCCAACCTATGATACCTTGCAAGCTATTTTGTTAAATGCAATGTTTTAGCCGTAAGCATGCTATAGATTCTATTCTAGCCAAAAATTAAATCAAGAATGAAATTCGGACTTTCTACAAGGAGAACAGAATTTTTTTTTGCCAGCTAGTGGTGCTTCGCTCGGGTCTGGGTCACTGAGTTTGTTGGCCATGGCCCAATCCAAATGCTACCTGAACTGCCATCGGCTCTTTTGAGAACTGTGTCTCAGGGATGAGGAGGGAGATATCAGTGAAGGCTCAGTGTGACCCCACCATTAGAGAAAGAGCAGAAAGAGCACGTTCTACTGGTTATGAGTGGCCCAAACACAGGCTCTATAAAGGTGGAACTGGCCTGCCCACGTTCCTACTGGCTGCTCATGTCTCTTCCACAAGCTCAATCGCCATTTACTCACCAGTGCTCCTAAAGCCCAATCCCAGGCCCGGCCTTTCCTTGCAATTCCAGATCTAAATATCTAGCAGCCCACCAGGTTCTCAAGTATCTTGCCTTACAAATCCAACTAGTCCCAGACAGAACTTGTTGTCTTCTCCCCAGACCTTGCCTTCTTCCTGTGAATGCACAACCAATGGTTCCACCAGAAAACTCTGAAATAGTCTTGACACTCCGACCCTCTCCTTGGCCCTCATCAGCAATTCCATCTAACCACTCTCCAAGTCTCCTAAGGATCTCTGCAAACTGCTTTTTTCTCTCCACCATCACTACCCCCAGTTCCCAAGCCACTATCATTTCTTTCACTCAGACAGTAACTGCCTCCTAGACCACCTCCTACTCTGGTCTAGCTCCCCTTCTAGCAGCCTGAGTGAGCCCCGAAACCATCTGCACATAAAATCCTCTAATGGCTTTGGATAAAACCCAAATTTTGCATCCTGGTTGAAAATGCTCCTACCATCCAACATTTGCTCACCTCTCCTGCTTCGTGACTTCCTATTTCTTTGCCACCAATCCCAATCCTCCCCTTCTTCAAGGATCCCTTGCTCTCTCCCATCTCCTGCGATTTGCATTGGAGATTTCCTCTACCTAGAAGAGTATTCTCTAGACTCTTCAGCTGGCTCTCTCCTCCTCTTCCTTTAGGACTCAGGCAACATGTCCCTTTCTTAGGAAAGCATTTCTGGACTCTCTCTGCTAGGTAAGGTGCCCTAAACTGTGATCTCTTAGGCCTTCTTGTTCACTAGCCACTTAGTAGATGCTCAGGAAATATCTGTTGTATGAATAAATGGGCTGGGTCCAGGCTTCTTCCTAGCAAGTGACCATAGGCACGTCACAGAACCTCTCTGAATTTGAGCTTTTTCATCTAAAGGGTAATTGAGAGGATGTGATAAAATGAAGGTGCCTGGCACGTTGTTGATGTTCAGTAAATGCTAGTTACTTTGGATTCAGCATGGTAAGTCCTATGTTTTACTTGATTCTGTGATGTTTTGAGAGGGTAAGGGCCCAGTCTAAGAGGCCTAAGTTAAAGGGGCACTTTGATGTAGGGGCTTTGGGTGGAACCCAGAAGGAGGAAAGCGTCATTTAGCCTTTGAAACTTTGCATGGGCTGTTTTTGGAAATGGAAGCAATGTAATATCAGATAATGGTGCCTAATTCCCTCTCACAGTTCCTTCCAAAGAATCCTCCTCCTCAAGTTCAACATCTGCATTCCCTGGATGAATGCCAGGAGTCCAGTTTCTAAACTGAGGAGCTTTTTCCAGGAGTTTGCCGTGTAAATTGTTCCCAGCTACAATTCTGCCGTGGCTGTCCCCTCTTCTGTGGCCACCGCCATCATTCCAGAGCAGCTCCACAAGCTCCTCGCCGTGGGGCCTCGGGGAACTGTCGTAGAAAAGCTCAGGAACCCGGATGCATGTTTGTAGGTCAGTTAACAAGGTGGCCAGCACTAAACAAATTCACAGGCTTGCACAGGTCAGTGATTAAAACAAAGAACTTTTAGGTTTTAGTAGTGAGGAGCAAGTTAAGTACATAATTGGGTTGGAAATGGCAAAAAGAGCCCTTCAGGGAGCTATCTGCACTTTAAAGGCTGTTCAGCATTGTTTGCCAAGTTACTGCCTTGACACATCCTCCATCTATGACAATCCAGTTTTCAAGTTCACTGGGGCCAGGGACGTCCCATCTCCCCCCTGCCCCCCCAAAACACACACAGTGTCTAAACCCCTTTTGGTTCTATGTAGCCCAATGATTTGGGCACACAAAGTCATTTGTCATTAACACTATTCTGAAAAAAAAAATAGTGAAATGATGGTTGATGATATTGTCCGTGTTAGAGACCCACCTCCTTCTCTTTGATGACTTTAATCCATAAATATGTATTCCGAGATGCAAAATACATTAAATATACGCCTGCTTTCTCCCGTTTATCTATTTATTTATTTAATTTCTCAGTACTCCATCATTCCTTTTAATTTCTTCATGGAGAAGGTTGCAGTTAGTCACAAGATGCTCCATTGTCATCTGCCATCAGCAGCAAAAGTTACTGAGTGTGTACCTTCACTTTACGTTAATTCTCCTGCTACTCACAGAAAAAGCGATGGAGTTGGGTGGTGCACTGGGCACTGGAAGAGAAGTCAGCGCACCGGCCTCGCACCCTGCTAAGCTCCCCATTTAGAAAGGAGGCTGGCCTGGGTCCAGAGATCTCGCCAGGCCGCTGGCTTCAGCCGTGAGCAGGAGCCCCAGCAAGAAGGAGATGGCTCCACTGACTAGTCTAAATGTCAGTTAACTTAGCGTTTATTAAGCACTTAAGACACATTATCACATTTAATCCTTAAAACAACCCTGCGAGTAAAGTACTATTATCTGGCTTCCACAGATTAGGGTCTGAGGTTTTGAGGTCACAGGCAGCCAGTGGGGGCACTGGGCGAAACCCAGGTCTGACACACACCTGCCTGTCCTGCTGGACGGCTAGGAAACCCGTGCTTCAGAGCACAGCTCCTCCGGTGTCGACACACAGTTTAGACCCCTGCGTGGGCAGAATAGCTATTCAGAAGTCATAGTTTTCATGGTAAGAGGAAATTTTGACTCATATTTCCAGGGGTTGGGGTGGGGAAGGTAAGAGAGAATGCCGAACTCAACACAAGCAGTCCCAAATGGGGACATTTTAGAAGCCACCAAACTCAGTGCCTGGAATTTGTCCCTGTAATTCATTTTGGTTAATGTTTTTAAACGTCTATTCTCATTTAGCTATTTGACTTTTCATAGAAACCTAGAATTTTAGAGCAGGAAGGGCTCCTACAATTCGCTCAAGTATTTTTGGTAAATAAAAGTGATTGGTCCTGCTACCATACTTCCACCTCCACAGGTAAAATCCCTTACTGACTTTCCATTGATCTCGGGCAAGGACAGAAACTCATTCACAGGCCCTGCAAAGCCGTTGCTGACCTGGCGCCTGTCTTCTCCAGCCTCGGCCGTCTCTGTGTTCTGCTAGTCCTGGACTTCCTTTGGCTCCTTGACCATTTCGCTCTCCTTCCTGCCATGGGGCCTTGCTGTGCCATCGTCGCCTCCTGGGACACCACACTCCTCTTGGCCTTTTTACCTCCCAGCATTGCTTCAGCTCTTGGTTCCAACAGCACCGTCTCAGCCATCCCTGAATTGTCCGTGCGCATCAGTTTTCCTTGTTCTATGTCATCATGCCACATAATAATTCAACAAATACTTATTAAGCATCTTTTTATGTACAGGCCCTATTCTAGGTGCCGGAGAACAAGACTGACAAAATCCCACATCCAGGAAGGAGACAAGTCAACAAATAGCTGTCAAGCGGTGGTAAATGCTAGGAAGGAAAACAAACGTTATTTGGGAAGGGACGTTCTGAGGACCTTTCTGGGGTGGTGAAGTATGAGTAGAAACATAAGTGGATGTGGGAGTGCGACGTGAGATTTCCCAGGGAGAGCGTGTTTCCAGGCAGGAACACTATTGGCATGTTAGGGAAGAGCAAGGAGGCCAGTGAGGCTGGAGTGGAGTGAATGTGATGGAGAGGACAGGGGCTGAGAGCAGAGCGCTGGCGCGGCCGGCCACGGAGAGCCTTCCAGGCCGCGGTAAGGGCTTGGAATTCAATCTAAACCCGATGGGAAGGCAGTGGAGTTTTTGAACACGGAGCTCCCAATCTCTCGTCCTCCAGTCCCTCAACAAATCACTCTAATTGCCGTCTGAAGAACAGACCGAGGGAGGCAAGAGTTGAAGTGGGGAGTGATCTAGGTGGCGTGGATTCACGTGCTGCTGTTTGGAATATATATATATTTTTTAAAGATTTATTTTATTTTATTTATCCCCCCTTGCCGCCTGTGCTCGCCATCTGCCCCCTGTGTCCAGCCCCTGTGTGTTCTTCGGTGTCTGCTGGTCTTCTCTTCTCGTGTTCCCCTGAGGAGGGACCTAAGGAGCTGATCCTGGGACCTTCTGACATAGGACAGAGGTGCCCAATCTCTCGAGCCACCGCGGCTCCCTGGTTTGTTGGGTCTCTCCCTGTCCCTTTCCTCTGTGTCTCTTTTTTTGTTGTGTCATCTTGTTGCGCCAGCTCGCCTCGTGGGCCGCCAGCTCGCCGCGTGGGCCGCCAGCTCGCCGCGTGGGCCGCCAGCTCGCCCTCACCAGGAGGCCCCGGGAATTGAACCCGGGACCTCCCACATGGTAGACAGGAGGCCAGTCGCTTCCCTAGACTATGTTTTGAAGATGCTGTTGCCGACGCTTGCTGATGAATTGGCTCTGGGGTTACACAGCATGTAACAGTTGTACTTTTACACTGACTAATGTAATTCTTTCATAAGGACTCCACTCCCCCAATAGACTGTAAGCGCCGTAAGAACAAATGCCCAGTTTTCTTTTCCACTGATACCTGCTGCCTAGCACACTCCCTAGCATGTAGTAGAAGCTCAACGAATGTGTCTTGAATGGAAGAATGAATGAATAAGTGAATGGAGGAACAAATAGCTAAACTCTCTTAATTTATAAGTGAGGAAAATGAGTCTTGGAGGCTTTAGATGAAGGGATTGGCCTACATCGCTTACCTGGGACCAGAATCCATGTCTCTACACGCCTCGCTCAGGCGGCTTTCCCACTTGCTGTGGACCCCCTTCCCAACCCTTTCCTCTTTTATCTGGGGGAGGGAGAGATGCCAAAACGTGCTTGAAATATTCCTGATGGCGCACCCGTCAGCCTAGCCAGAACCCCGGAGGTTCGCTGGGTGCTCCTGGAGCCTCCGTGAGCCTCCTGTCCTCCTCCTCCTGCCAAGGCCAGGCATCCTGTCTCAGAGCTGGTGAGTCTTGTGCCAGGACCTGATGCTGTGTCCTGCTTTGAGGACACACGGATCCTTAGACAAGAGCAGCTGGTGGGGCCAATCTTCTTACCAGAAGTCGGCCTCCTAAAACGTCCCACCCCGAGGGGCATTTGAAAAACTCAGCTGAGGCAAGCTGTGGTTAAGAGGGAGAAGACAAGAGAATGCAAGGAAGAGTGTCCTCCTCTGCTGGAAGGGAGAGGCTTCCTGAAACGTAACTTTCCCAAGCCATGAGCTCATCCTTGGCTCCCTGCCTTTCTAATTAAATTCCCGATATATACACGGAGATTCATTTAATGAACAGCTGGTGAAATTGGATCCTTGCTGCAATGTCTCTGTGTGACTGAACACTAATATTAAACTCCGCATACAAGAAGAGGAAATTGAGTCTCACCGAGCTGCTGGTCGCCCGGGACCTTCTCGGCCGTCTGCGGTCAGCATAGAGTCTGCTCGACGGTTCTCGTCCACTGCTCCCAGCCCTGCGCTTCCTTCTGCTCACCGCGCACTCCTGGAAGCAACCCGGCTGTGCCTCACACTTGTCCAGGCTCTGTCGTGCCCGAGGCCCCAGCCCCGGCTCTCGCTTCCAGGCTCGTGAGGGAACAGACATTAAGGAGATGAGCGCACGAGTGAGTGGCTGCAGCCTGAGAGAGATGCTGTGCAGGGTGATGCGGGGAAACTCACAGAGGAGTTTGCTGGGGCAGGAGGGGCCCCTGCTAAGGAAGTGGCGTTGCAGTGAAGACCTGGAGGACGCGGCGGCATGCAGGACGGGGCTTCCCAGACTTGAACGCGCTTACAGGCCACCTGGGCCTCCTGTTAACTGCGGGCTCTAATGCCGCAGGGCCCAAGGCTCTGCTCCCTCCAGGCTCCCGGCAATGCCCATGTGCTGATTTGGGGGCCACGCTTTGCGCTGCCGTGACCTAGGCAGGGCTTGGCAAACTCTCTCTGTAAAGAGCTAGCTAATAAATATTTTAGGCTCTGTGGGCCATGTGGTCCCTGCCACAACACTCAGCTCTGCTCTTGTAGCCCAAAAGCAGCCACTGACACTAGGCAAATGAGTGACGTGCTGTGTCCCAATAAAACTTTATTTACCAAATCAGGCACGGGGTCAGCTTTGGCCCACAGACAGTCGTTTGCTGACCCACTGCTTCAAGGATATGTTCTCAGTGTTGGGTGCACATTGGAATCACTTGGGCATTTTCCAGAATATACCCATCAGGTTTCTACCCCAGATCAATAAAATCGGGGTGTCTGGGGGTGGGGCAGAAGCATTGCTAGACCACCTTGGAAAAGCTCCCAGTGATGCTAAGAATCACTCTGCAGGGCCTTAAACTCCTTTTATGGTCCTGCATTCTCTCAGCCCTAGGGGTCAGTAAGGTAAAAAATGACCCCACCTTTCTTTAATTCTAACAATTGTCCAATGGATTTTAAGAAAGGGAGGTAAATGAACAAACAAAAACAAGAAACATACAAATCTGTTGCAAGACCCATCCTGGTTTCATGAATGGAAAAAGGGGGGAGAGTGGGAAATGTGCACTTTGAATCCAGGAAATATGGTATTTTTATTTGTATTTTAAAGATAAGGAAAATGAAGCACAGAAAACGTACTAGACTCTGGAGTTATGCAGATCGCGTGACGTGATGTCGAGGAGATGTAGGGAACATTCCGTGACCACCTTGCTGAATTGTTTCCAGCTCCCCAAACGCGCAGGCCCCTCGTCTCCCGGGGGCCCTGCCCACGCCTGCCAGTCTCCCTGCCTTGGAGTCACCTGCAGGATACTGCTCCCTCTCAGGTGTCAGCGTCCACCTCTCCTGGGGCATCTTCCTGCCCCCCGCCCCCAGGGGAGGGGCCCTGCTTCGTGCTCCTGTCGCCCTTCCTGAGGCTTGGGGTGGCGGGAACTAGGAGCCCAGGTGGTGGGTTCTGATGGGTGTGAACCCAGCATAGACAGGACCTTTTGGAGATGTTAATTTAGTTAAGGTGTGGCCAGTTGAATGGGGGGAGGAGCTGGAGGGGAAGGGAAGGGGGCGTGGGGCCTGCGCCAGAGGCCATCCAGGGACAGCAAGCCGAGGGCCCTGAGGAATCCCAGCCACCAGGCTGCCGTCTCCAGGAGGAAGCAGCCTGCTGGCCTCTGAAACCGGGAACCAAATGATTCCCGATGTTAAACCAGCCCAGTGTGTGGTGTTTGCCGCAGAAGCCTGGAAGCCGAGACGAGCTTCTCCATCAGAGCCTCTTTCTGTGGACACAAACGTGGCCTCCAGGCTCCAGTGGCGTTCGTGAGGATAAGGACTGTGGCTGGCTCGTCCACCGCTTCACTGCCAGGTCCTGGCATGTAGTGTGGGCTTCGTAAGTATTTGTGGGGTGCACGCTGCAGCCCAGCGCCCCGCCCGTGGCCCCTTACGCCCGTGGTCCCTTACGCCCGTGGCCCCTTACAGCCCGTGGCCCCTTACGTCCGTGGTACTTTACAGCCGTGGTCCCTTACGCCCGTGGTCCCTTACGGCCGTGGTCCCTTACGCCCGTGGCCCCTTATGGCCCGTGGCCCCTTACGGCCCGTGGCCCCTTACGGCCCGTGGCTTAGGGCAGCGGTTCCCCAGTGCGCCGCCCAGGCCTTCCCAGCAGCTCCCCCCGGAAGACCGGTAGGAAGGCGAGTTCCTCGGCCCTCCCAGCCCTCCTGGACTCCTGGACCAGAAACTCCGCTTTCAGCCAGCTCTGTTGCTTAAAAGCTGTGTGGCCCTTTCTGTGCCTCACTGTCCTCGTCTCTAAATGGCGATAACGATGGTTGCCGCCTCCTTTGCGTTGTTTGGCGGAGTAAATGAGCTAAGCCACGTGGAGCGTTAGCGTGGCACCTGCTCCCGTGAGTGCTCGGGTCAGGGGAGCTGCTAGTTCCTGCTGTGCACCTGCAGGGAGGTTAATTACCTTTATCTGCCTCACAGGGTTTCGGAAGTTAAGTGGCTGAGGCCAGGGTTTCCAGCCTCGGTGGTGGTGACATTTGGGGCTGGGTGACTCTGCTGTGGGCCACCCTGTGCACTACGGGACGTCTAGCCGCATCCGGGCCTCGAGGGCACCCGCTTCCCCAAGCCGTGCCGCTCAGAAGACCTCCTGCGGAGAAGGGAGAGATCCTCTCCCCTGAGAGCCGCTGGCGCCAACGACCATGGCCCTGAAAATGTCGGTCCTTTTGCCAGTTCCCTCCCGCTAATCCAGCGCCACACTGCTGCCCACACGGCGCCCCTTCCTTCACCAAAATGTGGCTCCAAACTCTGCTGCCGGAGCGGCCCTAATAGCCCTCCCCTCCCATCAGATCACACTCGACGCCTTTGTTTCCCGGTACATTCTCGCTTGGCCACGCTTTTCCCAGTTGTCCTTTCATTGTCGTGTGTATATATATATATATATATAAATAGATGTGCTTTATTTGCCCATCCCCAGTGACCCACCTCAAAGGCAGGGGCAGCTCTGGAAGGAGAAATCGATCATTTCAGCCCAAATCCTGCTGCTTACCAGCTCTGAGACCTTGGGGTCGCCGTCCATTCTTACTGCGTTTCCCAGTATCCACGTCTGTAAAATGGGAATGGTTGAGTCTAGTACATAGGATGCTTGTGAAGTAAAAGTACTTTGTCAACTATAAAAATATAGGTTTTCTTCCCCAAAAGGAATAAACCATGCCTTTTATTTTTTCAATAGAGAATTTTTTTTTAAATCTTAAGAGAATAGCCAGTACATGGAGCCGAGGATGAAAGATGACCTTGGAAGATGCTGAATGAGCAAATAAGTGCATGAATTTGCGAGTCCCGTTTTGCGTTTTAATGTATGTTCTTACGGCTTCTGGAGTGACGTCGGCAGGGCCCTTCCTGTGTCTGGGATGGGGACAGATCACGTAGTGCAGTGTCCCTAGGTACTGACGCCCAGCTCCCGGCAGTGGCGACGCTCGTCGATGACCGTCCCTAGCCCCTCCTCTAGGCCTGCGTTTCCTGGGGCCACCTGCCCTCCACACCGCACACTGGTTCCTCAGGACCGGCTGAAGCAGCGCCTCTTCCGGAAAAATCCCCCGTGCATCGCCCTTCCCTCTGCCCTTCCCTGCGGCCCCAGGCGCCCCCTGCACGCAGCGCTGGCCTGACCTCCCCGGGCGGCCTGCGGGCTCCGAGGCCCAGGCCTGAGCTTACCGGGTGATGTTCCTAGGCGCTGGCACAGCGCTTGGCCAAAGCAGCTGACCTTCGGGTGACTGCGGTGACTCAGGCTGGCTCCAGTACCCAGTCCACGGCCCGTGAGATGGCGCCACTTTCATGACACGCAGACACTTCACACTCAGCATCTCCAAAAGTAATCGTCCTTCCCGGGTCGGTTCTCTACTTGTGCAAGACGAACCGGTCCAAACCGGAGAGGCCTGAAGGCGGCAGTGCCCTGTGGGCTCCTGGGCTCGGCCAGATGGTGCCTGGTCACCAGAGAGCGTTTTCAGTCCCGTGTCTGCGCCGGAGGACAGCTCGG